>SJYQ01104666.1:126762-177300 GCA_006410935.1 Redunca redunca | reverse complement strand
TGGGAGAATGGCATTGAAACATGTATACTATCATGTAAGAAACGAATCGCCAGTCTATGTCCGATGCAGGATGCAGGATGCTTGGGGTTGGTGCATGGAGAGGACCCAGAGAGATGTTATGGGGTGGGAGGTGGGAGGGGATTCATGTTTGGGAACACATGTACACTCGTGGTGAATTCATGTCAATGTTTGGCAAAACCAATACAGTATTGTAAAGTAAACTAAAGTTAAAATAAAAAATAAAAAATAAAATTAAAAAAAAAGATATAAAGGAAAAAAAAAGAAAGCAGGAGGAGAAGGGGATGACAGAGGATGAGATGGTTGGATGGCATCACCAACTCAATGGACATGAGTTTTGGCAAACTCCGGGAGTTGGTGATGGACAGGGAGGCCTGGCATGCTGCAGTCCATGGGGTAGCAAATAGTCGTACATAACTGAGTGACTGAACTGAACTGAACTGATTGCATTCTGTTAATGTGTAGAGAAATTGCATTGCCCTAAACTGCAGAGTGGGGAAATTCTGTGGCAGTCCAGTGGTTAGGTCTCTGTTCTTCCACTGCTAGGAGGCCAGAATTCAACCCCTGGTCAGTGAACTAACATCTTACGTGCTGTACAGCACAGCCGAAAAATAAATTAATTAAGTAAAGTGCAGTGGGAAAGCAACTGAGAAAATAATAATAATAACATTGAGTTTTATGAAGAATAACAAAGTATTGAAATGATCTAAACAGCCAGTAAGAAGAAGTTTAACCAAATTAAGCAATTCTGGGTAATAGAATACCATGTTTCCATTAAGAACAACTTCATGGAAGTCTGTTGATATGGAAAAATATTTGACACAAGGCAAAAATAAAAAAAAACACTGACAACGTTCAGTGTTAGTAGAAGACTAGAGAAGTGGATGGAGAAGGCGATGGCACCCCACTCCAGTACTCTTGCCTGGAAAAATCCCATGGACAGAGGAGCCTGGTAGGCTGCAGTCCATGGGGTCGCGAAGAGTCAGACACAACTGAGCAACTTCCCTTTCACTTTTCACTTTCATGCATTGGAGAAGGAAATGGCAACCCACTCCAGTGTTCTTGCCTGGAGAATCCCAGCGATGGGGGAGCCCGGTGGGCTGCCATCTATGGGGTCACACAGAGTTGGACATGACTGAAGTGACTTAGCAGCAGCAGAGAAGTGGAAGTGTGTTGCTGGCTACAACCCTGGGGTCACAGTGTTACTAGACCCAGTTCTCCAGGCTGAGTTGGCTTGCCTAAAAAGTGGGGGTAAAGTGAGGTACCTGAGTTTAGTCATCAGCCTCTGGAGTACTTATCACTAGTGCTCACTGGGCTGGCAGCACTGACCTCAAGGGCAGACTTTATGAGCAGCTCATAAGGTCACAGGAGTCGTCCCCAAGCGTGATTCCCCTAAAGGCTGAGCCAGGCAGGGGCTTCTTATAGGTGCCACTTTGCTGTTCACTGGCATTTCCATTGGGAGCTTATTAGTAACCAGACTGTGCATATCACTTAATCTTTTTTTCAAAAATTGTTTGGTATACAGGCACTCAATTGCTCAGAGAAAAAATTGTTTTAACCTGGTTTTGGGGCCATTTTTGATTAGACTGATACACCTTGAAAAGGATATAAAAAGTCCCCATAGCCACTAGAGCCTGACACATGTTAAGTGCCCGTGAATATTAGTTACATGAATGAGTGACATGAATTAACTAGGACACTCTGTACCACATTCTAAACTTGTACGGAATTCAGGGGAGGGTGTAAACTTACACTTGGTGTCACTTAAGGACTCCAGAATGGCCCAATAAAATATTATCTATCCTTAAAATTCACAGCTACGTAAAAGCATCTCATATTTTGACATGCGTTTATCAGGTTTAAATCCAAGATGAGGCATTTCTTTCCCCCCCAAAAAATTATCTTTCAGAAAAGAGGGTCAAGTGTTAAGTAACTTATCCAAAAATCACATAGCAAATAAATGTCAGTATCTGTATACGAACTCAGCTTTATCTGAAACCAAAGATCAGGTGAGTTTAGTAAACTTGAATAAGTAATATTTCAATTCCTACTTCACCTTAATTTATGCACTAGCTGTACAAATTATTTTTCATTGATTACTGTAGGATCTCATCCTGTGTCATTTTATTATTTTACTTGTGTCCCTGACCCTACTTGCCAACAAAGTTTGGATTTTTTTGTTTCTTTTTTAATTAATTAGTTTATTTGGCTGCATCAGATCTTTGTTGCTGCACACCCACTTTCTCCAGCTAAGGTGAGTAGGGGGCTGCTCTTCGTTGCAGTGCAAGGGCTTCTAATTAGTGACTTCTCTTGTTGCAGAGCATGAGCTCTAGGCACACAGGCTTCAGTAGTTGTGGCCCACGGGCTTAGCTGCTCTGAAACATGTGTGATCTTTCCAGATCAGGGACCAAACCCATGTCCCCTGCATTGGCAGGCAGATTCTTAACCAGTGGACCACCAGGGAAGTCCCTTGCCAACAAAATTTGAAGTTCTAGAAGGGTAAGCAGCTTGCATAAACACTAACTAATATTACTGTTATCAGAAACAAACCAAAGAAAGCTTTATGCACAATTATATTCATTGAATATATGATAAAAAATGAAAAGATCTAAATTTCCAACTGTAGAGTTATCATTCATTGAATAATAAGCCAACCATTCAATGACATAACATTCAATCCTTAATTTAGTAAGTGTGTTTGGATAGTGGGACTCCAATATATATATTTATATTGGATATATCTAGTGAAAGTATATAGTAGCATGGGGAAATGCTTCTGTTGCCTCGTGACCTGTTGTAGAAACTTGGGATATCAAAAAAGGTCACTGTTCTTCTAATACTGAAATTAAGATGATCCAAGCCTCCATTTCTCTATTAAGAAACTCTCTTCCCTCTCTGGGCTCTTTCCTCCTATAATAAGTCTGCCAATGCCCAAGGGGTTAGTCTGGGTTGCTGTCACCCTGCGGCCAAGTCAGAGCTTGGACACTATACCCCCAACTCACTCAAGGCTGAAAGACCCTATACTGAGTGCCTCAAAATCATATCATCAGGCACTAAAATGTTTTGTAAAAATCCAAAGTCGAAAGAAGAGTACTGTCCATATTTCCACCATCCAAAGGCAACCATAATTAACAGCTGATGTATCTCATTCCAGGATTCTCTTCTACATACAGACTCTTTTTGCCAAGTTATTATTGCGTGTGTATATAAAAAAAAAAGTCCCTCTATAGCTTCCAACCCTAGACATGAGAGACAACGCAGGATTTACCCCACCATCTAAAGCATGCTGAGCTGCCATGGATTCCCACAAAATCTGCAGCAAACTTCTCCCCTCAATCCTAATAGGACCCACGTGGTAAAACGTGCTAAAGAAACTGGAGTCTTTCCCCAGTGACCCTGGACTGGTAGCAGTGCTGCCATCATTACTGCCCTTGTGTACACTGTCAAGCAATCCTCTCTCTCTGGACAGGATGACGCTCATCACACAGGCACCCATGTCATCCTTGGCCCCCAGTATATTTTGAAAACTAAATTTTGGAGCCATGATAAGACGAAGCTAAGATATCATTAGCAGTGTTGTGTTCTTGTTGTTTGCTTAGAGGATACTTTATTAGCCTCCTTTGTAAAACTGAGAAGGTTGATGATGGAATATCCTAAGAATGGCAATAAAGCAATCTAATGGGCCAAAGACTACTCTAAGAGATGAACTCAGTTTTTCCATTATCTTCTGTTGTGATCTCACCTAAGCCAACTTGGTTGTTCACAATTATTAGGTTGTTTCTAGTAAACATGGGCAGCATCCAATAGCTAAAGGTGGGTGGGGTCTATAGATCTCTCCCCTTGCCATTTGATCGTTGCTGTTGTTTAGTCACTAAGTCATGTACAACCCTTTTGTGACCCCACGGACTGTAGCTCTCTAGGCTCCTCACCACGGGATTTCCCAGACAAGAATATTGGAGTGGGTTGCCATTACTCTCTCCAGGGGATCTTCTGGACCCAGTGATTGAACCCTTGTCTCCTGTGTCTCCTGCATTGGCAGGTGGATTCTTTACCACTGAGCCAGCTGGGAAACCCCACCATTTGCTTACAATAAAATTAAGTCCCAGACAAAATTCTACCACATATACATTCATTCACTTAGCAAGCAGGCTCCAAAATGCTCATACAACCAAGTCTGTAAGCATGACATTCCAGCTCTCCATCCCTGTAGAAAGTTTTAGGTTCACCAAAGGAAGATGTGACAATTGACTAGCAGCAGATTTCAGCTGATTTTATAATTAGATTTGTGGGACCAGAATTCTCTAATCAGTGGCTGGTACAGGATCATCTCCAAAGGAAACATCTGGCATCATTTGGAAAGGTGTGGACCATTGGACTATGTTCTTACATTCTGTTATGCAAAGGGGAAGGGTCACTGCAATATTTCTAACCAATCCACAGATCTTGAACACTATTTTTTTCACCTACAAAAAGTAAAACCTCTAGTGTTGGTTACAAAGATAATTGAAGTCCACATCTGGAGTATTGGCTTCCAACTAATGAGAAGTTTTCAAAACACTAACTACTTGCCCAGAAATGTATGCTCCCTCTTAGGATAACAGACTGTACCTGAGATATAGGTCATATATACAAACACATACACATCACATATACCAACATGAGGATGCTTTTGTGGTGTGCAAACACAGAGAAGTAGATAGATATACAGACAGATAGGTAGCTGCAGATACAGATATAGCTACATGAATACATGTGTATGAGTATATATGTTCTTATGCTCTGTTATGCAAAGGGGGAGGGTCACTGCAATATTTCTAACCAATCCACAGATCTTGAACACTATTTTTTTCACCTACAAAAAGTAAAACCTCTAGTGTTGGTTACAAAGATAATTGAAGTCCATGTGTGTGAGTATATATATTATATATTAAGATAAATAAGCATAAAATAAAGCTATCTGTATCAAAGTATTTAAAAGTAAATTGTGGGCAGAACAATATCACTCTCATTAAAAACAAAAGGGTTTTAAAATCCAGATAAAAGAAGGAGGTAGGTAGAATAAAACTTAAAGACTTCATTTCGTTGTTAGGGATGAGTTTTAAACTCATTTCATTTGAAAGAAGCCTGAATACATTAGATATGTGGGAATAATCCCACTATTAGTATAATCACTTGTATCTGTCAAATGTGCCCTGATGTACGATACGCTTTCTTTTACTCCAGAGGACCCCAAAGAAACAAAAGTTAAGGCAAAATTGCAAAGAAAAGAGAAAGATTATTACCCAGGGTTGAATCCTGTAAAAAAAAAAAAAAGAAGAAGAAGAAGAAGAAGAAGGATACCCTCAAACCACTCAAAGGCCAATGATTACCATCCCATAGGATGATGGATGATATAGAGGAGAGACCAACAGATTCAAGAGCAGAGTAAGGAGAAGTACCCATGGCTGCTGGGAAACCAGGAAAGAACCCAAGGAATCACACTGGAGCTGGGTCCTGCAGGAGACATTTATCTGGCCAAGACGGGATGTCCACCTTGACTTTCCAGTCTGGCAAATGAGGAAGATAGAGTTCCTATCTCTCAGAGGAGTGAGAATTAACAGACAAGGTGTGTTTCCATCCTGGCATGTGGTATCCACGTGTAGGAATCCGTCTTGTAAAATCAAGAAGCAGGCTGCAAAGAGCTCTGCACCGAGTCACAAGCCCTGGGTCCCAACCTCAGCTCAACCCCACTAGTCACACGACACAAGGTTGGTCTCTTCCTCTCTCTGCACCTTAGTCCCACACGTCTAAAATAAAGTCTGTGACACTGTTCTGCTGCCTCCCATGAGGACCAAATGACACCCAAGATTGGAAAGTGCATTGAAGAGTTAAGGACTTGGCAAACACAAGCTATTCTTTTCATCACAAATAGAGGACATGTTTTTTAAGTTCAGTTGGGCTACAGAAAATTCGGAGTAGAAGGGAGAAGCATCAAAAATCTGTTCATGGACTTCCAAGGCCAAGCCTTGATCTTCACGTTCCCCTGCCCCCTTTGACAATGCTCCAGACTTTATAACTGGGCTTTGAAAGACTGAGGCAGGTCTAACTGTGTCCTTTGGACTCCAAGGTCAGCTGGAGGCTCTCTCACTGTTGAAGCTCTGGCATGAGGGCCACCCATGTCCGTCTCCAAGATAGAGAGAAAAGCCGGTTCTAGAGCTAGGGTGACCTCCCCGTTCTGTGCACAGAGCCAAGAGTCCTGATGAGGGCTCCCCACTAAGGGTAAGCAGTCAAAAGTGATGCCTCATGTCGCTTAGTCCCTCAATCCTCACTCTAAGGCCAAATTAAAAACCTTCAAGGTGGATCTTTGATCAGAAGGAGAGAGTTGTTTAATTGACAACTCTGTTTTTCACAAACAGTTCGTTCTCCCCCAAGGGGCAGCTGTTTAAAAGCAGTCCTGCTAATAAGAGAGTCTCTTGAATTTAAATGTCAGCATCATGAGCACTGGGCTCTGGGCTCCGGCAGGTACCAGGGGCCTGGCTGGCCTCACAGCTCATTTAGGGTAAATAGATGCTTGAAACTAAGGTGTCAACAGGTCTCAACAAAGCATCCTGTGTGGGGTCTCCCTTATGCTGCTCACCACCATTCGTGATATGAGGCTGCTGCTGATGGTTCACTCATGGAACAAGCATTTATTGAATACCTATTGTGTGCTGGCACTAGACTAGTCCCTGAGTCAGCCACCAAAAATGAATAAGTTGTCATCCTGGTCCTCAGAGAGGTCAAAATCAAGGAAAGAAACACAGGAAAATAAAAAGATATCAATGTACCCTTAGGACAGCTTCCAGGAGTGCATGGGAGCCTGATTCTCCTACAGTTGGGGGTGGTGAAGGGAGTGGACCAGAATGCCCAGAGCTGTGCTTCTGAACGTCACTATGCACACAGTCCTCCTAGAGTCCTTGTTAAATGCAGGTCTGACTCAGTGGGTCTGAGGTGGGGCCTGAGACTCTACATCCCTAACAAGATCCAGGAGATACTGAGAATGACACTGGTGCACAGACCACACTCTGAGCCGTGACGTTCAAGAGAATTCTGATGGCTGAGCCAAGTCTGAAGCATGAGCCAAAGTCAGCCAGGCTAAGAGGAAGTTGGAGGTGGGCTGGGGGGCGGATCTCATGGCCCAGGTAAACATCAGGAGGGGTGGTGGGCTCAGGGAAGTACAAGGCCTTCAGTTTTGCTTGTGGGAAGTGGAAGAAAAACCTGGAGAGAAAGACAAGGGAAAAGGAATAGGGGCATTTGGTCTTTATGGAAAAGATGGTGGGGACCATTTAAACATGTTTGGGCTGGGAAGAGCTATGGTCAGATGGCATTTTTAGAAGATCTCGTAGCCAAAAGTACAGGAAGTGGACTAGCAAGAGTTAAGATGAGAGGCAGGGAGCCAATAAGAAGGTTGTTTCTGCATCACAAACAGAGATTGAATGAATCAGGAGGTGTCAGAAGATAACATCAACAGATAGCATTTCTCCACAGCTTCAAATTAACCTTCTCCAAATTCACTTTGCTCAATGGCTCTCCAGTGCCCTCAAACTAATTTTGAAACTCTTCTGTCTGGCTTTCAAAACATGCCACAACTACTTTCACCTATATCTCCACTAGATACCCCACGACTCAGAATGAACACCCATCTGCTGCCCTCCCATGACCCGCTGGGCTGATGTTCAGACCTTCCAGCTCAGCCTCACTGCCATTCTTAGCTCTCACTGTTCACCTCACCTGGAGAGTCCCAGAGGCTCCTCTCTACCGGGAAGCACATGCCACTGTGCTTCCAGGCCCCACAGTCGCTGCTGTTCAGTCTCTTAAGTCATGTCCAAGTCTTTGCAGCCCCATGGACTACAGCGCTCCAAGGTTCCCTGTCCCTCACCATCTTTCAGAGTCTGCTCAAACTCATGTCCATTGAGACAGTGAAGTGAAGTGAAGTCACTCAGTCGTGTCCGGCTCTTTGCGACCCCATGGACTGTAGCCTACCAGGCTCCTCCATCCATGGGATTTTCCAGGCAAGAGTACTGGAGTGGGTTTCCATTTCCTTCTCCAGAGGATCTTCCCCACCCAGGGATTGAACCTGGGTCTCCCACATTGTAGGCAGACGCTTTACCATCTGAGACACCAGAGAAGTCTTATTGAGTCAGTAACGCCATCCAACCCTCTCATCCTCTTTCATACCCTTCTCCCCCTGCCTTCAATCTCGCAGCATCAGGGTCTTTTCCAATGAGTCAGCTCTTTGCATCAGATGGCCAAAGTATTGGAGCTTCAACTTCAGCATCAGTCCTTCCAATGAATATTCAGGGTTGATTTCTTTTAGGATTGACTGGTTTGAACTCCTTGCTGTCTAAGGGACTCTAAAGAATCTTCTCCAGCACCAAAGTTCAAAAGCATCAATTCTTCAGCATTCAACCTTCTTTATGGTCCAAGTCTCGCACCCATGCACATTGACAAAGCTTCCCCTGACTGTTTCAGCCCCACCAGTCTGAGTAGCATACGGCCTGCTTCATTCTATTTGTGCTCAATCCCAGAGGGCTCTGTAACTTTAATGCCCTCTTTTATTTTCTTGTGCTTTTAATAAAATTGCTCATCTTTCAGAAGTGTCCTTGTACCTGTTCAGTTCAGTTCAGTTACTCAGTCATGTCCGACTCTTTGTGAACCCATGGACTGCAGCACACCAGACCTCCCTGAGTTTACTCAAACTCATCTCCATTGAGTTGGTGATGCTATCCAACCATCTCATCCTCTGTCATCCCCTTCTTCTCCCGCCTTCAATCTTGCCTAGCATCAGGGTCTTTTCAAATGAGTCAGCTCTTCGCATGAGGTGGCCAAAGTATTGGGGTTTCAGCTTCAACATCAGTCCTTCCAATGAACAGGACTGATCTCCTTTAGGATGGACTGGTTGGATCTCCTTGCAGTCCAAGGGACTCAAGATTCTTTTCCAACACCACAGTTCAAAAGCATCAATTCTTCAGTGCTCAGCTTTCTTTACAGTCCAGCTCTCACATCCATACATGATTACTGTTTTATGGATTAAATAAGAATAATAAAGGGAAATCTGTGCACCCTCCTTTTGGGTTCAGAAACAGACATCACCACATCACCAAGATATCTAGAGCTCCCATATGCTCCTCCTTGGTGGCCCTGTTTTTTTGTTTTTTGTTTTGTTTTGTTTTGTTTTTTACTGTGGCCACTGCTAACACAACATAACCCAAAATAAGACTTGAGGAACAGGAGTAGTCTTCTCCATCCTTTGGTTATTCCGTAGCAATTGTCACAATATTTTCTATACTAAAACTCTGGGCATGCAACCAGCCAGGGTGAGTATACTTGTGGGAAAATGAAAATGAGTATTTTAAATCAGGTCTGCCTGGAATAATCCCAGGCACAGAGTCACTATCCCCTTAGCATTTAGCAGACTATCCAGGACAAGACAGGCTTTCAGTGAACATTCATCTAACTGAATTCTGGTTTTCCTTCATCCAGTGGATGGAATATAGATTCCGGTCAATGTCAGACATAAAAATATTGCACTAAGCAAGAGATCCTGAAGTGGGGCACAGCCCCTCCCACCACAAAGTGTGCATTTACACCCACTGGGGTCTAGAAAGAAATACTCGAACAACTTCTGTTTGTACTTAGGTTTTTTCTCAACCTTTTAAAGTTTTAATTTAGGGTGTATGTCTTCTATGTGTTGTATGAAAGGAGAAAAGATTAGCATTCCCCTTGACTAGGATGGAAGAAGCTCTCTGGCCTGACAACATGCCTTTGGTTAAGGCATTGCCACCTACTTCATGGCATCTAAGTCCTGTTTGGAGGCATCCCTGGTTTCTCAGATGATAAAAACATCTGCCTGCAATGCTGGAGACCCCGGTTTGTTTCCTGGGTCAGGAAGATCCCCTGGAGAAGGGAATGGCAACCCACTCCAGTATTCTTGCCTGGAGAATCCCATGGACAGAGAAGCCTGGTGGGCTACAGTCCATGGGATCACAAAGAGTCAGACACAACTGAGCAACTTTCATTTTCCCTTTCACATGTCTTATGGATATAGCGTATGTAGTATGTGCTTGTTATATATGTATATGTAGCATTCACTACATAGTACAACATGCTACATAGTGTCACAGGTGTGGTATGCAGCAGAGAAGCACACCTAGCTACAGTAGGCAGCAGGAAAATACACTGAGAGACCCAAAGTGGGGTCTCCCCAAGAGCTCACAAGACACAGCCATTCATTCATTCATTCAATCATCCAAAAAAATGTCTTACTGATCTCCTCATGTGCTGTACCATGCTCTGTTGCCCAAATTGCATCAGACAGAGGCAAGAAAGCAGGAATCATCAGGAAGCTGGTCAAGTCCTGTCCTGTCCTGCTGCCCATTGGACTTGCGCTGCTTCACGGTTCGGAAAACTGGTGTGCGGCACTAAGTTTCCCAGAGTAAGAAAATACGTACTAAATATACACCCACCTAAGAGGATGAAGCAGAGAAGGCAATGGCACCCCACTCCAGTACTCTTGCCTGGAAAATCCTATGGACGGAGGAGCCTGGTAGGCTGCAGTCCATGGGGTTGCTGAGGGTGGGACACGACTGAGCGACTTCACTTTCACTTTTCATTTTCATGCACTGGAGTGGTAACCCACTCCAGTGTTCTTGCCTGGAGAATCCCAGGGACAGGGGAGCCTGGTGGGCTGCCATCTATGGGATCGCACAGAGTCGGACAGGACTGAGGTGACTTAGCGGCAGCAAGAGGATGAAGACGGAAGAGGTCAACCAGACCTGGGCTTTTAATCTTGGTCACAGATGCTTCCTGTTCATTACAGACTCACAGCAGTCATTTAACATGATTCTTTTATTCACACCTGGCCTTCTCTCCCCAGCAAAGAAGGGGATTACCTACCTGACAGATTCATAAGATGCTCCTGACCCTCAAAGCTGGCTCTCCACCCTCCCAGATGACTGAAACTGCTCGAAGGAGACAGTCCTACAGCTAAGTTAAGGAATGTGATTTTGAATGTAACCTATTAAACTTGCACTAAGTTATAAATGACATGTGCTTGGTACTCTCTAGAGAACTAGTTTTGCTACAGAGAAAGATGGAAAAGAAGGTAACACCAGAAAACTGATCTATTAGTAGAACTTCTCTATTAGTACCTACGGGTGAAATGAGTGAGTCTGATGGATGCAAAAGTAGCCTTAGAAAGGAGATACTACCAGGCCACTGGGCCAGGGAAGGAATGTTGAACCTGTCCATTTTGCCAAGGGCTGTTTTACACCCAGCACCTGGCCCCTGGCCTCAAACAGTTACTATCGAGAATGTTAGTGCTAGAAAAAAGTAGGGAGAGATCCCTGGGGTAGGTTAGACCCCAGCCTCCTGACTGCTGGTCCAAATTCTCCTCCAATGAGCTTTCAACACACCTGGTGATTGAGATGAGTAAACAAAGAGAGATTAAAAACTCAAGCCCATTATCCATCTTGAAAAACTAGCTCAATTCTATGCTCTAACTATTTTGAACCGCTTAGCTCATCTCTCCCCTCTGGGGTTTTGATTATACATTCTTGGCACTTCTCGGAGTGATGCCAGAAGTGAGGAGGCATCTCATATGGATGAGATGATTCTCATCCATATCCCATCCCAGAGGTGAGCCTGGGAACAATGCACTGTTGTTTTACTGGATAAAATAAGACAGAGACTTCACTTACACTGCAAAACCTGGGGTTAAATGTCCTGTGACAATTCGGGGGAAAGATAGAAAAGAGCAATACCCAAAGGTACCTTCCTGCTTGCCAAGGTTGAGAAACTGGAACGGCCAGACACAGAGTATCCAGGCACAAACACAGTGCGTTGATTTAATGGCAACTTACAGAGGGGGAATTAGCTCAACAGTAGGAGTTTCCATAAATATTTCATTTCATTTTAAACAATTCTACTTTAAAATTACTGATATTAAAACTGTTAAACCCAGATCATGAGCCGTATTTTCAATATGTAAAGATATCTTTTTAATACATTGACTTTTGGAAACAATTTATATATATATATATATAATACATATATACGTAGAGTTAGCTAGCTAGGGATGCCAAAACAAAGGGTCACAGACTAGCCTGCGCAGATGACAGTAATTTATTTTCTCCCGCAGTTCTGGGAGCCAAAAGTTTGAGATCAAGGTATCTGCAGAGCTGGTCTCAGAGGCCTCCCTCCTTGGCTCATAGATGCCTGTCTGTGTCGTCACGCGATCTTCCCTCTGTGTCTATCTGTCTCTACATTTCCTCTTTTTACAAGGACACCAGTCATATCGGATTAGGGCCCATCCTAATGACCTCACTGAAAGACCCCAACTTCTCCTTCTGAGGTATGGGGGCTAGGACTTCAACATTTGAGTTTTAGGGGAACCCATTTCAGGCTGAATACAGTGTACTGTGTGTAGACAACTGAGCATCTTTGCCCTGATTGTCACAAAGTTTCCTATAAAACCTGAGTGTGATGCATGTGACTGAATTTCTAGTCAAATTCTTGCATCACATCCTTAATAGAAATGAAGAGGGTCCGTAGATTATAATCTAGACTTCTTATAAAGGATAACACACACACACATGGTATTAGGATAATTTTCCTCAAAGGAACAGCTACTCTTTAATTCTGAACATTTTAAGACATCCAGAATCACTTTCCTAAGCAATTATGATTTTACAAAATGCTGTCAAGACCATTGCAAAGTTTTACTGCCCAGACAGAGCTAAATGCCTGGAGCTTTCAGCGGTGATTTATTATTTACTCTGGAGGTAGGTTGCTAAGCAAGATTTATTCAGTAAGAACAGAGCCATCCGTAGCAGTACAATATATGTTTGACTGCAAGGGAGATTCTTTTTCACTGTTCCTCCAGAGAGTGTGTCCTCCATAAGAAAAAAATATATATCTTTATGTAAATTTTCATCCTTTTGTGAAATCAAGGGTACCAGTATGGATTTAACAAACCAGTTTGACTTCAAATGTTCTCATTTGAATTTTAGCCCAGAGAAATTTTCAGAGTAAAAGCAATGGGAGAACAATACCCAAGTTCATTGATGGAATCTGCTGGGTATTTGCTTTACCTACACGGGGCTTTTATTTCCTGAGGAGTTTTTCATTGCACTACAGTGGCCTAACTCACACATTCATACCAGCTTGCAGCAACTCCAGATTCCTAGGGAAAAAAGAGCACTAATAATGCATATTTGCCAACTTGGGTTTTCAGAATTGGTAACAAGGACTAGAGACCAGTTGCTGGCCTGCTTCCGCCCCCTAGTGATCATAACTGCTGCTTTTTGCTAAAGACAAGAGAACTGAGGACCAGTGAAATAAGCTGCTGCCTACGTCCCCCACTTTAGCAACCGATTCTCCAGATACCCACAGCCCTCCAGGGGCCCTTCCACCAGTCTCAGGAAAGGGAAGTGATCAACTCATTCAACTCATTAAGGTGTCCAGGACTGAAAACTTCCCTTCACCCCAGACTATGCTTTTTAACAAAAGCACTGAACCAAAAAGGCAATGCTGCTTAACCCAAAAGAATAAACCACCAGTAGTGGAAATTTAGAAAAAATTTAAAATAAAGAAGACTTTTTTTTCCCTAGGCCTTTTTGTCTTTGTGTTTTGGATGAATGTCTTTGAAAAGTTATCTAGTGCCTCAATTTCTTCAAGGAATTACAGCCTTTTCTATAATCTGGAGGAGAGGAAAAAAATTATCAGAGGACCCAGGAAAATGTTCCATTTCCCCAGCTTCTCTCCTCCATCATCAGCTGCTCCCACCCCTGTCCCTGGCTGGAAGATCGGCTCTGGGTGGCAACAATGTCCAACAGGGCAGCTCACCCCCCAGACACAAAGTGGGTGGAAACATGAGCGAGAAATGTTTGGTTGGACTCCAACCACCCTTCCCTAGCTGCTCCCAGGATCCCCACCACAGTTCCTCAGTGGGTCAGGGAGTTCTTCAGGCAGGTGGCCAATCCCCACGAATAGCTTTTGATCTGGAAAGTAGGGTTGAACAATGAGAGTTAGACTAGGAGACAGACTCTGGGAAGCTTGAGAGGCCCCAGGCAATGTTTCTGAATTCTGGCTTGAATGGGTCATTCATCAAACCCCTCCCAAGTGTTGGAAATTGGCCTCTCCCCAACCAGGAGCAATGCCAGAGGGTCGCCCCTGCCACCAGTGCCCAAGTTCAACCTAGATGGAATCAGGAAGAAAAGGGAGAGAATGCAGAGAGGAGGGCTGCTTTGTGTTGTGGGTGTAGCTTGCTGAGAAGCCATAGGGACCCATGAGTGCCTCCAATCTGCCATCACCAACTCCCCCAAACACAGTCTGCGGAAGTATTAGCTGGTGGAGTGTGACTGGTGCCTGGAGTCAAAGGGCTGGTTTCAGTGCACAGTCTCAACTACATGAAGTACTGTGACATGGATAAAATCTGGTGTCAGGCAGACCTGAGTTTGAATCCCAGCTCTGCCACTGGGTAGCTGTGCAGACTTTGATGACTTTTATGCCATCCTTTAATCGTCAGCTCAAGCATTACACCCTCAGGGACAACCTCTCTCTGGCCCCACAAATCAGATCAGATCCCCCTTATATAAACTTCTTAATCCCTAATAATTTTTATTTATCACATGCATCACCATTTGTAATTTTATCAACTATGTGTGAGGTGATTTGTCTAACTTTTCCCATACTGCATTCTAAGCTCAAAGTGGGCAGAGAGCTCATCTCTTCCATTTACCACCTTTTCCTCAGGACTAGAACATAGCATAACTTCAATAAGGATTTGAGAAATGAATGAACCATCTGAGCCTTTATCATCTATAAAATGGGATGATAGTACCTTCCTTGTAAGTTTAAAGTGCATATTTAACGGAAATATATTTGTGAAAATTCTACCCTGTGTCTGACAAGGAGTAAAGCTCAGAAAGGGATTATTCCTTTGCCACCTTCTCTTCAGAGGCCTACCATATATAGGTGGACAGTTGTCCCTGGCCACCGGAGGTGCCACTGAGCAGTGAACTGAGCCAAACTAGAAAACCGGAGACCTGAACAATCCACAGATTCCATCAAAAGTCCCTGAATAATCAAAAGTAGTTGGCACATTACAATTCATCACCTCTTCCCTCTACGTGTCCCTTGATGGCAGGAAAAGTTATCTCCAGCTTCACTCTACTTTCAATCCCAGACAGAGAGTAGCCAGAGGGACTGTAAATTCATTCCTAACATTTTCAGTTGTTTGAGTTATGTTCTACAAGAATTAAGAAGGTGACTTTAAAAACATGAAGGAGAAATAAAGGTTGCACTTCCCAGAGCAGAGTACAGGTGTAAAATGAAACTGAACTTTTAATATGAAACTGCTCTGGAGGAGAAAGGACTAAGAATATTTTTATAGAATACTTGCATTATGGGTAATTTTTTTAAATCCAGAGTTCAACTTGCATGACATTGAGGCATAAGTCTACCACTTAATGACATTTATAACTCTGTAACAATACGTTTTGTATAAATTACTGCTGAGGCTTAACATTTCTGATTATGATATATAGAATAAAGTGATGTCATAAAGGCAAAGTTTATAAGTTACGATCTGTCCTGTTGCTTTAAATAAGAGGATTTCTGGAGACAATCGCCTTGATGAATATAAACTCAAATGAACCTTGAATCTCTTCAATTATTCTTATTTAGAATTCATTTTCCTTTGAACTTTCATTTAACTCAAAGCATAATCGTTCCATTATAAATCAAGTGAGAGCTTGTCTTTCCTGCAATAACAAGTATGCTTTAAATAATGAAGCAACACCTATGATCATAAAAGATAACATTTCAATGCACCAAAATACAAAAGGTAGAGAGATTTATTATCTTAGTTCAGTAATGATGAGTTGAATATTTTTGTAGCAACAGATATCTCTATTCCAGATAACACTTTTTATTTGACTTTTTAGTGTATTTTCATTCCCAGAAGACTGGGGTGCCTTATTATCAATGAGAGAAACCCACGATGCAACACACAGTGCTGTTGGTGGCTGAGAAGGTCAGCTCTCTTTTTGTTCAATTTCTTGAGTAGGTTAATGAGTATAAATATCTCTCAGCCTCCCTGGCCCTCTTTTCCTTTATGAAAGAGCTGGCCTAATCATCCTAAATTCACCCCAAACTCCAAAGGAAAAGGCTCTATGAACTTTTCCTTCTGTACAGAATTATGGTGAGGAATAACTAAGTTAACGGAAGCGATATACTTTAAAAGGCATAAAAGTGCTATACATATCATTTGATGGTTTTCACTCTGTATTTTGTAAATACTTCTACACATCTACTATGTGAACTATGCTATTCAATATAACAGATATCTCTGGGGCATCTCCAGGGCAGTACAGATGAAAAAGTGTGATGAAGAGGGACTTCTGGAGTTGCCATAATAAATTCTCTTGGATGATATGGGAATCCCACATTGTAATAGGTCAAGTGGCCAAACTATCCCAAACACAAGCACAATTTACCCCATTGAAAAATCTCACCAGCCGACAAAACACAGAACTAAGCAGGTAGTCTGGGTAGTTGAATGACTCTCTTCCTGTTATCTCTTTATGCATTTCATCTTCAAAGCATTGTGACCTGTCTTCAATACACCCTCGGGTGTGGGATTTACATTTTTAATATTGGCATTTATGACGTGGTGCTTTTTCCTGGTTAATTGGTATCAGAGCAAAATGTTTGCCTCTCTCTTGAAATAAATCTCTTCAAGAGCTTCAATCACACATTCTTTTGTTCTATCCTTCATTTGAAATGGGCTCTATAAAGCCGCTACATAATCTTTTGCCTCTCACATTTTTAAATCTGGGGGTTTATGCTTTAATAGCTTTGATGTGTGTACTCTTTAGCCTGTTACTTATACCGTGTTCCTCCCCGCCCGACACCCCACTCCCCCTCAGCCTTACAAGCCTGTACCCTCTGAGGCTGAAAGGATTTATTTATCATCCAGAATGTTTCCATAATTTTGGAAACATATGTTTTGAAATTACATTCCAATATCTCATACTATGTTCTTTGTCTTGCATCTGTTCTGTGAAAACAAATAAAACGCACATAATTATATTCCAATGGCTGCAGAGTCTCTGTTTCCCTCAAGAGTCGGTTCTTCCACAAACAGTAAGAGTCACACAACAAAGGCACTTACACCCCACTGCGATGTCATCCAAATCTCATTCTTGTGTTAATTAGAGCTAACCAGTGATAATAGTAAACTTCTACCACGTAACTGGGAAACTTTGACTCCTTTCCAAAGCTATTTCAGTTTTACAGGATAATCTCTTTATTGAAAATCAGCTATTGTTGAAAAACCAAAGACATAATACTCAACCATGCATGGACAACAACTTAGTAATTTTTTATCCTCTCTGGTTGTGACTTGCATTAAACATACTTTAAAAAATGCACTTCTCTCCCTGAAAGATATTGGTGGAAAGATAGTAAGTCAATGCACAACAAAAAAGATCCTCCAAAAAAACAAAAAAAAATCTGAATGAAATATAGAAAAATAGTAGGCCAAAATACATTTCTTCTTTTCTATAAGTACCCCACCACACGCCAGCTCTCTCCTGCTCAAGTCTTTCCCACCACAAAAACATTCACACACACACACACACACACACACAGACCATTTAAACATAGAAGCCCAATCATTTTACATCCACCATTTGACTAGAATGTTTGATGTCAAAATTAGATTAATTAGCATTAAGACACTTGAAAAAGCCCCTCTAAACTGAGAACTACTATTCAGCCTATTTATCAAAAACAAAATTTCCCCACTGAAATGCTCTCTCTCCTCAGGGTTCCACCCGTGTTACCATGATCCTTGTATTCTTTAGGTAATAAAAGAAATTCTGGCACTGAGAAGAGGGAGAAATCTGACGCCTGCAGGTATGTTGGTAGATATCTAACAACCAGCTTGAGTGAGAAAAAAAAAACTGACTTGTAGCATTTGTTAATTTCCATGATATGAATTCCTCCATCACAGCCAATTTCAAGCTACCACTGGGATGCCGCTGAAGTGCAGAACTGGGAATACCTATGCACGGTTGGTTCTTACCAGGTGGTTGGAGCTGGTTCCACCACTGGATGTCTGCGACTCCAGACTGAAATGTATCCCCAGCACCTTTCACATCTGGCAGCAGTTCTAGAGGTAACTCTTGTCATTTGCTCTCAACCAGTCTGTTTCTAGAATGATTTTCAGACATTCCTGCCAATATCCTGGGCTAAAAGGCACTTTATACTGACATGAAATCATAGGTGGGGAGGCTAGTCTTAGTTACTGAGTTCAGTTGACAGATAACAAAACCCACGTAAATCCCGGCCCCCACGTGATCCAGTCTCAGCATAAAGATATATTCAAAGAAAAAACAAAAATGACTCCAGAAGTCTTGAAAAACAGTATCAGTGTAGGATTTTCTTATAAAGTTTTATGCCGGTGTTTCACCCAGAAATCTTCCCAATCAACCCTCCTTAGCCATCTTATAGTTTCAGTTACAGTACAGGCTGAACACACACACACATTCTTTCTCTCTTCCACATTCTCCCTCTCCATGTCACACATATGCATGTGTGCGCACGTACACATATGCATGTGTGCGCATGTACACACATGCACCGATTCTACCTCTTAACCCTATCACCCCCGCCCTTTACTGCAATCGCCCTTCACTTATATACACTCAGTACCCTGACTGCCCCCCACAGGCACAAGTCCCTGGGCAGTACCATTCTCCTCCCAATCTGACTGCTTTTCTCCAAATCTAGTGACTCATATTCTCTATTCCATTACAGTAAAGGTATTTGTCACTGTGACTTTTGCAGCATCACAGTTCTAATAAGAAGGAGCATTTATCTTTTCCTCTCTATAGTATTTGAGTTCCTTATACCTAGAGACTCAGGAAAGTCATGCTGACGAGAGTCAAACCAGGCTGGAGGGCACAAGGACGTTCTTCTTAACCACCGTACTTTGCTAATTCTCTGTCTAAAGAGAAGTCACTGAGGAACCTTGGCCAAGTCAAATTTCCTGTGCCTCAGTTTCCTCACCTGTAAAATGTAGCTTATAATAGTACTTACCTCATAGGGGATAGAGTGGAATTAAATGTGTTAATATATAGAGAGTGGTTAGAACAGTGCCTGGCACATAATAAGAGCAATTATGTTAGCCAGGTACCAACTAGTAATGTTAACCAGTACCGTCAGCTCTGCACAGCCTCTAGAATCCTACGACATTTGCACAGTATCTTCTCATAGGGTCCCAGGCAGCAAGTTTTTTAATAAAGGGTCAGATAGTAAATACTTTAGGCTTTACAAGCCACATACAGCCTCTGTCACACAATCTTCTTAGGGTTTTTAAGTCTTTAAAAATGGAAGAAACACAAGTGTGTCAATCACACATTCCCTCCGCAGGTGTTCACTTATCACTTATTATGTGCCAGGTACCTTTCTGGATGCTGAAGCTGCAAAGATGAGAAGTTAGCATTCAACCTTTAGGAAGGGCTGCTCATAGCCTGATACAAAGACAATCATAGCACCATGTGTGGTGAGCGCTTAAAGAAAGGGGCGTGCTCTGGTTAGGGGAAGGTGATTGATGAGAAAGGTGTCCAAAAAGGAAAAGACCACTTGAGATGTACCTTGAAAGATACAAGAAATTCACTCGGCACACAGAGACATAAGAGCAAGGAGGTCTTCAGGAAAACTGCAGTTTCTGGGATCACAGGAGGCCCATGACATCCCATAAGGTCAGTGAGAGCCAGATCAAGAAATTAGGCACCCTCACACTCACTAAGGCACTGAATTTTATTCTGTAGGCCTCTCATTTCAAACTCTTCAGCACAGAAAAGTTGTCTTCAGGCAGTGTCTTCACTCAAAGCCCTGGATTCATGGAAAGCAAATCTGGTTGAAGCTGAATATGGTAAATTCAGCTTCTCCTGCTGGCCTCCTGCACCAGAGGCTGATCAGGGCAACCTCTGTGACCCCTGGCAGCACAGCTGTAAATCCACTGCTCCTGGCAATGGGCAGTAAGCTCAGGGTCCAGGAAAGTCCTGTGGCTCCACTTAAATTCTTCTGAAGTCAATAAAATGCCATATATCTATAACTATTTTCATCTTGAGCAGACATCCCGTTCTTCCCCAGCAGCACCTCTGCCTTTGCTGGTTGCAGGCCTGCTCCATGCATCTTAACACTTAATCACACACTGTCTTGGGCCATTACCTAATTGTTTCTTGAGTATGTTTTCTCTCCATCTAGATGAATTGGCCTAAAGATAGGAAGTGTATCTTGCTTCTCTTGTATCTCACTCAGTGAGGAGATGCTACTGAAGGAAAGAGCTCTTCTGACCCCAAGATACTGAGACTCCTTATAGGAGGAAAGTGTTTTCAAGCAGAATAAGAGCAGTAACACAAGGAAACATCTCCCAAGATAAGCATTAACTTAGTCCATGGAGTATTTAGTGTGGAGGTGTTTATGGGTTTTAAGACTGAAGGTTTTTAATAATGTTTTGATTAGAATCCTCAGTTCACAAAACATTATTGCTTTGGGTTAGGGTTCTAATTTCTATTTAATTAAATTCATCAATTTTCTAATTACAGTTTGTATAATTGAGGTTTTGCTTAAGAAATATTTTCCCATTCCTAGGTTCCAAAGATGTTCTCCTGTGTAATGTTTTACAAACTGTATTGTTTTACCTTTAATGATGTAGCATCAATAACTGTATATGGTGTGAGCCAGGGAGCTGTTTAAAATGTATATATGAAAACACTCCAAAATGTACTGGCTTACAACTAAAACTAACGTTTATTTTGCTCACACATTTTTATTGTAGGTAGGGATCAGCAGGGATGGTTCATCTTTGCGCCATGGAGTGGCAACTGAGATGACTCACCTGGGGCCAAAGGATGCACTTTCAGGATGGCTCAGCTGGCAAGTTCATATGGCTGGCTGTCAACTGGGAGTCCAGCCAAGGCTGAGGGCCGTGGGCCATATCCTTCCCACCAGCACCTTGATTGTCACAGACTGTTTGAGCTTCTTCACACATGATGGCTGAGTTCCAAGGGGAAAAAAAGTAATGGCAGTTTATATCACTGGTATCACTTTATATCTCCTATCTTCAGAAATCATTTAGAATTACTTCTGTAGTCAAAACCTGCCCACAATCAAGGGGAGGAAACATGAAAGCCACATTTCAATAGGGAAAGTGTCAACGTCACATTGTGAAAAGCACATGTAGACGGGAGAGAACGTTGCCATCATCTTTGGGAATAGAATTGGCCATGGGATCCCACTTTATCAGCAGTTCATCTTTATCATTTCTGAAGTTCCTTTATACACAGTCTGTCACTGAGCTCTCTACTCTCACACTGCTCTATTTCTCTGGGGTTTTTTTCCACATTAAGGCTAGTGATGTGTCCATATCTGATAGGATAACTTTCTTCTCCTCATCTCCCTTTGTTGATGAAAAGATAAGATAAGGATCTCCATGATCATTCACTAGTGTTAGCACAAAACTGGACTTCCTAGCCAAGACTACGGATAAAGAAAAAGAGGTGTGAATTAGATTGTGAGATATTCATGAACCTTTATTTTTCCATATTAGTTTTTAAATACATCTATCAAACTTCTAAAAATAATCCTTCTGGAATTTTCTTGGGATTGCCTTGACTTTATAACTTAATTTGGGGAGGATAAACATAATGTTATATTGTCATGCCACTACAATGCATTTACTCTGATCATTTCTTCTGGCTACCTTTTATAGTTTTTAAGCATTTTAGTATTTCTTCTATAGAAGTCATATATTTTTATTAATCCCTAAATATTTCATAGCTTTGGTTTGTGCCATGAATATTATTTTTACTATGATTTTTTATCTCTTTTTGCTGGAGTTGAGTATCTCTTCTCATATTCATAAGCTGATCTTGCATCTGACAATTTTCCTTAACTTAGCTGAATCTGTTGCTTTTGCTATGTAACAATCACATTATCTGCAAATAATGGCAGTTTCGTTCCTTCCCCTCTAATTCACACATCTGATTTCTTTTTTTTTTCATTCATAATCTTGGCTAGGAAGTCCAGTATTGTGCTAACACTAGTGAATGACAATGGACATCTTTGTCTCCTCTCGATCTTAAATGGAATGCACCTTTCTCCAGTAAGTGTAATTTGTGTTTTAAGTTTTTCATTACAGGTAGGTATTGAGCTTTATTAAATGCCTTTCTGTATTTACCAAAATTTTGTGATTTTTTTCTCCTTTAAGACTAAAGTCTATTAATGTGTTGAATTATATTACCATGTTGAATCATTCTTTCATTTCTGAATAAACCTCCTAAATGACAATATGTTTTTAACCAACAGTTGATAAGCTACTACAATATTTTATCTAGGATTTTTATATCTGTGATCATAAACAAAAGAGGTCAGTAATTGTCTTTTTTTATATTGTCATTATCCAATTTTAGAATAAAAATTATTTTTAACACAAAAAGGAGTGGGACAGGGACTTCCCTGGTGGCCCACTGGGTAAGAATCCACCTTCCAATTCAAGGGAAGTGGTTTTGATCCCGAACGAGACCCCACCTGCTGCAGAGCAACTAAGCCCATACATCAGAACGAGAGAGAAACCCGTACACCACAATTGAAGACCCCACGTGCCACAGCTGAGAACTGATGCAGCCAAATAAATAAATAAATACTTTTTTTAATGAGCGGGACAGCTTTTGTTATATTCTTTCTATTTTGAGGTTGCTAGAAGTGAATTGTAAAACTGTCTGAGTCTGGTGCCTTTTTGGAGAGGGGGTCTTTGATTGTATCTCAATTTTTTGGTGTTTACTTGTTTATTCAAGTTTTCTGTGTCTTCTTTTACCAACACAGGCATTTAATAGTGTTCTCTAAATGTTCACATTTCATATAGAGTTTCCAAATTGGGTAGGATAAAGTTGTACACAACTTAGTTCTATTTTATATCTCTCTAAAGCTGTTTCTCTTGAAAAGATCTGCATTTTCCATTAAATCTTTTTTTATTAATCTACATAGACTCATACCTTCATTAATTATTAAATAGTAATAGGATGGTTTCTGCTTTCAAAAGATAAAAACAGTGATTTGCCTATTGAACCATCTCCAGACCTCACCCACCTCTTCATCCTGGAGACCACCTCTCAAGTCTATGCTCTTTGATACAAAAAGAGAAGTCAGGAGCTTGAGCCATGTCCCTTTGGACCATCATTCAAGCATGCCTTCCAGGGGCTATTGATCCACAGGCTACATGGATATTTGCTGCATTTTTCTCATCCATCCCCAGCAAGAGCGCCACTGAGGAAACAATGACTCACTGCCGACCACATGCCCACCTTTGTATTAATACAAAGCCATACAAACCATAATCTTTCCCTGGAAATAAATCCGTGCTCTAGCTGGGAGATAAGAGTAACACTGAGGGGAGCACCTGAGGGGAGAAAGAACTCTGAG
Organism: Redunca redunca; assembly: GCA_006410935.1. Classification (NCBI taxonomy): domain Eukaryota; kingdom Metazoa; phylum Chordata; class Mammalia; order Artiodactyla; family Bovidae; genus Redunca; species Redunca redunca. The sequence goes on along the minus strand of SJYQ01104666.1, from coordinate 153,768 downwards.
CACAGATTCGGAACATCCCCACTTGAGCACCAAGCAGCCTGAAAGCTGTGAGAGAAATGCTCCAAGTGGGCAGTGGAAAGGTCCCAGCCAGAGCTGGAGCTCTGTTCCCTCCGCTGCTTCCTCCAGGCTAAGGATTACTCCAGCGACGGGAAAGGGAGAAGAGGGAGGACCACTGAAGAGGCAGAGGAGAGCACAGGAGGAAGGCAGAGAAAAAGGAATCGCCGAGCTACACCAAGCTACAAGCAATCAGGACACGTCCAATTACTACAGCCGATATTTGTGTCACTTTTCACACAGCAGTTAAAAAAGGACCCCCTCACTGGATTTCCCCACAGTCCTGAGAAGTGTGGTATCACAGCTTGATGAGTGTGGAGACTTCAGCCCCCAAAGACTGTGAATTTCCCTATCTCACATAGCTGGCAAGTGACAGACTGGGCACCCAAACCCTAGCCTTCTGACGCTAACATCATCCTCCTTCCCTTAAACCACGTGGCCTCCCAAAACAGCAAGATACAGGACAAAGCGGAAACCAGCTTCCCGTTGTTCACCCCACCTCTTCAAGTGATCATCTCTCTGCCACACTCACCTCCTCCCCCACCCCCGCTCGCCACGTACACAGAGGAAACTGGAGGTCAATGAAAAGTCACCTTATTTGCCTCCCAAAGAACACGCCAGGCTTCCCTGGTGACTCAGTGGTAGAGAATCCACCTGCCAGTTCAGGAGGCACAGGTTCAACCCCTGGGCGAGGAGGGTCCCACCTGCTGCAGAGCCGCTAAGCCTGTGGGTCACAACTATTGAGCCTGGGCTCTATAGACGAGGAGCCACACTCCTGGAGACTGTGTGCTCTAGAGCCCGTGATCTGGAACAAGAGAAGCCGCCACAGGGAGAAACACCCACACCACAAGCAGAGCGTAGCCCCCCCTGGCCGCAACTAGAGAAGAGCCCACCGAGCAACAAAGAGCAGCCAAAAATAAATAAACTAATTAAAGTCTTATTTTTAAAAAGAACATGCTATTGCTTATTTGCCAAGAAGCTCAGCAGGACCTCTGAGCTACCAGCTATCTTGTTCTAGAAACCAAAGGGTCAGCACTGGGAGAACATGAAGCCTGTGCCGTCCTCCACACCCCCTGAATCATCACCTGTAGGCACGGGTCCAGGTGCTCAGGTGGATACAAAGAAGCTCTTAAAGACCTTACAATGAAGTCAGGACATGATGTTTCTATTGAAATAATAATAACAACAACAACAGTACAACAATAGCAACCAACACTTCTGGAGTACTTACTATCTACTGCAACCATGATAAAAACTTTCAAGAGCTTTGAATCATGTTTAATCCTCATGATTCATGATTCGAGTCTTCCATAAGAAACAGAAGCTCAGAAGGGTGAATTGTCATATTCGGGGTTACACATCCAGCAGGGCACAGAAATTGAATTCAGATCAGCCCTGTCTGACTCCAGGAGACAAACTCTTAACCACCACATACACCACCTCTTTGCTTTATAAACAACTGGTGAGGAAGTATAAACCCCGAATGACTGGTATAGTTAATGTCTGCAACAACCAGAGTGGTGAGGGAAAGCTTCAGTGAAGACGGAGCCTGATGCAGAACTACAAGAAGGGAAGGGAACAAACAAGAGGCCTGGGGTCACATACAGGAGAAATGCTGGGAACGAATGTAGGAACAGGGCTATCGGGATAACTGCAGGGAAGGGGAGGCTGAAATAGGGCTGTGGAAACCACATGCCTGGCTGGTCCTTCAGATTCACAAATTCAGCACCAGAAAGAGGACAGGCAGCCAGGGAGAACAGAGAAAGACAGTCACTAACTTTAGGTTTGTAAGCACACAGTAAGATCAGAAGGAATTTTTCCCATTCTGATTCCTCAGTCCTCAGGTACCAAAGACAAAGTGTCCATCCCCAGACGAGCTTCATTCCCAGTCTCCTCCCTCAAAATAGAGTGAGTGTGTGCACGTGTGCGCTCTTGAAAGGTGCAGCAGACCTCTCAGTATCAGTAAAGGCAATCAGCAGCAGAGGCTATCAGTGGCGGGCCTTCCCAACACCCCCGCTGCTGCTGCTGCTAAGTCGCTTCAGTCGTGTCCGACTCTGTGCGAGCCCATAGACGGCAGCCCACCAGGCTCCCCCGTCCCTGGGATTCTCCAGGCAAGAACACTGGAGTGGGTTGCCATTTCCTTCTCCAATGCATGAAAGTGAAAAGTGAAAGTGAAGCCGCTCAGTCATGTCCAACTCCTAGCGACCCCATGGACGGCAGCCCACCAGGCTCCTCCATCCATAGGATTTGCCAGGCAAGAGTACTGGAGTGGGGTGCCATCACCTTCTCCGTCCCAACACCCTGGGTCCTCTCTATTCAGGAAATAACCCATTCCCTGTGTCATGCAGTTTTCAGTCTTATCCTGTTCCAACCACATCTACACAGCATGTCTAGTGTGGCAGCCGCCCATAATCCATTCCATTTGCTTATTGTGAACCACCAAATGGGGTAGACAGGCTCCCAGGAGGCCCAAGACCTCCTGTTGGGCTAGCCAGGTATTCTGTCTGCCTTAGATGTGAAAAACCTTGTGAAGACACACCAGAGTGTTTAATTCCCCAATGTAACCCACAGAGTCTGTGTCCTGCACACCACTGCCCGTCACTAGGCCAAGGCCTTCCAGGGAGATTAGAACCTCTGAGACACATCACAAAACCAAAAAGAATCTTTCTCCCCAAAATTCAAAATTATTACTGATCAGGGGAAAGGATATACATTTGGCCAAATTCCACTAAGATTTTGTAGTTCTCCATTATTAAAAACTCTTCCTTCAGGAGTATAATTATAACTTTTTGGTTCTAAGTTTTTAAAAATATATGTATTTTTAAATATATTTAAAATATGTATGTACATATATTTTTACACACACATAAATATAGTGGCTTTACCATTTAAACTATATAAGATAGCAACCACAAAATTGAAATTCTGTCTTTCAAAGGGTTTTATGTACTCCTCTAACTGAAAACAGCTTCACAATAAAAAGATCCTGTTTTACAAGTGGGCCCAACCCAAAATAGTAACTATGGCCTTAAGGGCTATTATTCCATTGCTGTATGAAGGATTTAGGGCATATAAATGCCCATTAACACAGCTAAGCATAATAATCTGATTTATAAACTATCCCTTGCCAGGGCCCTTGTGGCACCCTGCAATTACACTGCCCCAATTAAAACCTCCTACAAGCCTAATAGACTTGCCCTGAAAGACACCACCCTATAAAAGCATGACCCACCCCACACAAAAATCCTGATGTAGGAGGCTCTATGGTGAGGTGGTGGCCACAAAAGGGGTTTTCAGATGGAATGAGAGCATTTTAAGTGTCTAATTCCCATGCTCAGTGCCTGCCAAAGTACACAGGAGTGAATAATAACCCCACAGCAAAGAAGAATTAACAAGGGGAGCTGTCCAGGTGTCCATCCAAGGCTTTTCTAGTAAACACGGCATCTGCTTGCTAACATGGGTTTGAAGCACAGAGAATCAGAATGATACTTTCCCCTGGAAAGCAGGAGGAAGCCTTCTGTTCCAGACACCCATCTGGTGGTATGGAGTTTGGAAATCTCCTCTCCCACTTGGCCCATCTCAAGCCCATGTTACTCTATGGGGTTTACAAGGCCTAAAGTGTTGCTTAGTCTAGCTGTTGCTAACTTAGTCTAACTGTTGCTTCCTGACCTGCATACAGATTTCTCAAACAGCAGGTCAGGTGGTCCAGTATTCTCATCTCTTGAAGAATTTTCCACAGTTTATTGTGATCCACACAGTCAAAGGTTTTGGCATAGTATATAAAGGAGAAGTAGATGTTTTCCTGAAACTCTCTTGCTTTTTCTATGATCCAACAGATGTTGGCAATTTAATCTCTGGTTCCTCAGCCTTTTCCAAATCCAGCTTGAACATCTGGAAATGCGTGGTTCACGTACTGTTGAAGCCTGGCTTGGAGTATTTTGAGCATTACTTTACTAGTGTGTGAGATGAGTGCAATTGTGCGGTAGTTTGAGCATTCTTTGGCATTGCCTTTCTTTGGGATTGGAATGAAAACTGACCTTTTCTAGTCCTATGGCCACTGCTGAGTTTTCCAAATTTGCTGGCATACTGAGTGCAGCACTTTCACAATATCTCTTAGGATTTGAAATAGCTCAACTGGAATTCCATCACATCCACTAGCTTTGTTCATAGTGATGCTTCCTAAGGCCCACTTGACTTGGCACTCCAGGATATCTGGCTGTAGGTGAGTAATCACACCATCGTGATTATCTGGGTCATGAAGATTTTTTTTTTGTATAGTTCTTCTGTATATTCTTGTCACCTCTTCTTAATATCTTCTGCTTCTGTTAGGTCCATAACATTTCTGTCCTTTATTGAGCCCATCTTTGCATGAAATGTTCCCTTGGTATCTCTAATTTTCTTGAAGAGATCTCTAGTCTTTCCCATTCTATTGTTTTCCTTTATTTATTTGGATTGATTGCTGAGGAAGGCTTTCTTATCTCTCCTTGCTATTCTTTGGAACTCTGCATTCAAATGGGTATATCTTTTCTTTTCTCCTTTGCTTTTCACTTCTCTTCTTTTCTCAGCTATTTGTAAGGCCTCCTCAGACAACCATTTTGCATTTTTGCATTTCTTTTTCTTGGGAATGGTCTTGATCACCACGTCCTGTACAATGTCATGAACCTCCATTCATAGTTCTTCAGTCACTCTGTCTATCAGACCTAATCCCTCGAATCTATTTCTCACTTCCACTGTATAATTGTAAGGGATTTGATTTCGGTCATACCTGAGTGGTCTATTGGTTTTCCCTACTTTCTTCAATTTAAGTCTGAATTTGGCAATAAGGAGTTCACAATCTGAGCCACAGTCAGCTCCTGGGCTTGTTTTTGCTAACTGTATAGAGCTTCTCCATCTTTGGCTGCAAAGAATATAATCAATCCGATTTTGGTGTTGACCATCTGGTGATGTCCATGTGTAGAGTCTTCTCTTGTGTTGTTGAAAGAGGGTGTTTGCTATGACCAGTGCATTCTCTTGGAAAAACTCTATGAGCTTTTGCCCTGCTTCATTCTGTACTGCAAGGCCAAGTTTGCTGTTACTACAGGTGTTTCTTGACTTCCTACTTTTGCATTCCAGTCCCCTATAATGAAAAGGATATCTTTTTGGGGTGTTAGTTCTAGAAATGGTTCTTGCAGAATCATTCAACTTAAGCTACTTTAGCATTACTGGTCAGGGCATAGACTTGGATTACTGTGATATTGAATGGTTTGCCTTGGAAACGAACAGAGATCATTCTGTCATTTTTGAGATTGCATCCAAGTACTTCATTTTGGACTCTTTTGTTGACTATGATGGCTACTCTATTTCTTCTAAGGGATTCTTGCCCACAGTAGTAGATATAATAGTCATCTGACTTAAATTCACCCATTCCAGTCCATTTAAGTTTGCTGATTCCTAAAATGTTGACATTCACTCTTGCCATCTCCTGTTTGACCACTTCCAATTTGCCTTGATTCATGGACCTAACATTACAGGTTCCCATGCAATATTGCTCTTTACAGCATCAGACTTTACTTCCATCACTAGTCATATCCACAACCTGGGTATTGTTTTTGCTTTGGCTCTGTCTCTTCAGTCTTTCTGGAGTTATTTCTCTACTGGTCTCTAGTAGCATATCTATCTTTTCTGCTATTAGACAATTTTATCATGGCATAATGGAAAGACACCTCTCCAAATTTATTCTCCATTCCTAGATGTTCATGGACAACTGAACTTTCCAAAAGACGCAAGAATTTTTTTGACTAAATGTCTCCAAAGTTTAGTGAAGGGTGAACACTGTCCCCTGACTCTACTGGGGGGTAAGCATGAAGCAAAGGAAAAAAGAAGAGAAGATCTATTCACAGACAGGTGGAGGCTGCTGCACATTGCTATGTTCCTTCACACACTTCCTTCTCATCAAAGCCAAGTTTTTATGAATATTAACTTGAAGAGCTGGTGACAGTTTAACCAGATAGGTACTCTTATGCATCTGATAGGAGAGTAGATTGTTTAAGCCTTTCTAAAAAAAAATTCACTATCTCCCAATAGCTACCAAGAGCTTTTTAAAGGCCAAGGTCCTTTGATCTACTTCCAGAAACACATTCTAAGGAAATCAGCAAAATGTACTCAAAAACAAAGCACACAAGTGCTCACAGCAACATTGCTGAATCTAGAAATGATCTGATAGTTTAGCAATAAGGTAATAGCACATAAATGATAGTTAATCCATGGACAGAGTATTCTAATGCTTTTAAGAATGATGTTGGTTCTATTGAAAAACACAAAGTCTGAAAAAGGAAACAAAAACTGTGTTCTTGGATAAGAAGTATCAGTAAAGATGTCAATTCTCTCCATCCTATTCTATAAGCTAAATGTCATCCCAATCCAAGTCACAAAAAAAGGATTTTGTTTGTCCATTGGGTTGGGAGGGTAGAAATTTAACATAATGACTCCATAGTCATAATCTGGAAAATTAATCCATGTGAAACTAGCAAGGAAATACTATTTTTAAGGATTCCCTGATAGCTCAGTTGGTAAAGAATCCTCCTGCAATGCAGGAGACCCCAGTTCAATTGCTGGGTCGGGAAGATCCACTGGAGAAGGGATAGGCTACCCACTCCAGTATTCATGGGTTTCCAGTGTGGCTCAGCTGATAAAGAACTCACCTGCAATGCGGGAGAATTGGGTTCGATCCCTGGGTGGGGAAGATCCCTTGGAAAAGGGAAAGGCCACCCACTCCACTATTCTGGCCTGGAGAATTCCATGGACTATGTAGTCCATGGGGTCACAAAGAGTTGCACAAGGCTGAGCGACTCTCACTTTCACTTTCAGTCAGGATACTCTCAATTCAGTCCAGTTCAGTCGCTCAGTCATTTCTGACTCTTTGCAACCCCATGAATCGCAGCACGCCAGGCCTCCCTGTCCATCACCAACTCCCGGAGTTCACTCAGACTCACGTCCATCGAGTCCGTGATGCCATCCAGCCATCTCATCCTCTGTCGTCCCCTTCTCCTCCTGCCCCCAATCCCTCCTAGCATCAGAGTCTTTTCCAATGAGTCAACTCTTCGCATGAGGTGACCGGAGTTTCAGCTTTAGCATCATTCCTTCCAAAGAAATCCCAGGGCTGATCTCCTTCAGAATGGACTGGTTGGATCTCCTTGCAGTCCAAGGAACTCTCAAGAGTCTTCTCCAACACCACAGTTCAAAAGCATCAATTCTTCGGTGCTCAGCCTTCTTCACAGTCCAACTTTCACATCCATAAATGACCACTGGAAAAACCATAGCCTTGACTAGATGGACCTTAGTCAGCCAAGTAATGTCTCTGCTTTTGAATATGCTATCTAGGTTGGTCATAACTTCCCTTCCAAGGAGTAAGCATCTTTTAATTTCATGGTAGACCTCCTCATTATGAAAATATTACTGATAATATTTGAAAACAGAAAGCTCACATGTAGCTGGTGAGAATGTAGTAGTTTAACGTTTTTGTAGGGCAATTTGTCCTTCTCCTTCATTATTTTAAATACAAATCCTCTCGTTGGTCAAGAATTTCCACTCTAGGAATTAATCCTACATAAACACTCACACTTCTGTACCCAAATATATGTGTAAATATGTTCAATGCTGTGTTGTTTATAATAGCAAAAAAATGGAAACCACCAAAAACCCACCAATAAGAATTTGGTTAAGAATGAGATATCCATAGAATGGGATACCTTGTAGCAGTTTAAAAGAATGAGATGGATTTGAATGCAGTAATGTAAAAGATTCAGTGATATAATAAGCACAAATGTTATGTTGAAAAACCTTATGAATAATATGAACAATATTTTATATATCAATGAATGTAAAAATAACATCTGGAAGTAAATATAAAATTTTTAAAGGGGGAGGAGCCTACAGGAAGTGAGGGCATGAGGTAGATGAGGGGAAGAAAGTTGTTTATTTTTCATTCCGTATCTTTCAAGGCTTTTTTGACAATTAATGGATACCATTGTTTAAGTCACAAACTAATAAACAGTTGACATTTTAAAAATTAAAACTTAAGTATTTTATTTTTTATTAAGATTCATTCAGAAAATCAATCAGAGCAATAATTGGTCAAGAAGCAAGAGTTAGAACTGGACATGGAACAACAGACTGATTTCAAATTGGGAGAGGAGTACATCAAGGCTGTATATTATCACCCTGCTTATTTAACTTATACACAGAGTACATCATGCGAAATGCTGGGCTAGATGAAGCACAAGCTGGAATCAAGATTGCCAGGAGAAATATCAATAGCCTCAGATATGCAGATGACACCACCCTTATGGCAGAAAGTGAAGAAGAACTAAAGAGCCTCTTGATGAAAGTGAAAGAGGAGGTTGAAAAAGTTGGCTTAAAACTCAATATTCAGAAAACTAAAATCATGGCATCTGGTCTCATCACTTCATGGCAAATAGATGGGGAAACAGTGACAGACTTTATTTGGGCGGGGNATATGGTAATAATTAATGATACCATATTGTATATTTTAAAGTTGCTAAGAAAGTAGATCTTAATATTTTTTTTGGCCATGCCTTGAGACGTGCAGGATCTTTGTCCCCCAAGCAGGAATTGGATCTATGCCCACTTGCAGTAGAAGTGTGGAGCCCTAACCATTGGACTGCCAGGGAAGTCCCAAGAGTAGATCTTAAAAATTCTCATCACAAGAAAAAAGTGTTCTGTAACTGTATGAAGATGAATGTTAATTCGACTTACTGTGGTGATCATTTTGCAATACATACAAATATTGAATCATTATGTTATATACCTGATGCTAATATAATGTTATATGTCAATATAACACAATAAAAACATAATAAAATAAATAAACCATTAGATATCAAGATAGAACAACAAAGAGCCAAGTGCTAACCTGTTTCTTACCAAATGCCAAAATGTATGGAAGAAGTGTTCTAAACAAAGGAACAACAAAAAGGGAAGATGCGATGCTAGTCACAGTTATTATCATCTTCCTAACGAGGCACTAGAACAGCCTTGCGAAATAATATGACAGCTCTCATCCATAGACAGAATCAGAACTATACATGCTTGATTCTGGGTTTTGAGAGGTCCACTTCTTCAATATAATGCCTTCACCATGCACTGACACCTGAAATTTTAGTAGTAAGTGTTTATCCCTTTATTTCATAGTCTACCCTCTTGAAAAGAAAATGGACCAAGAAGTGGCAACATTTTATACAGGAGGGTACTCTTCCAGCTTCCATGCACCATTGACAGACATCACCAATCAATCTCAGCACTCTCCTTCCATCTAAGAATCTTCCACATGACACTTCAAACAGCCATCGACAATTGAACAAAGTTGGGATGTGAATGGAAAGTTATTTGCCGTTTCTTATTATTTCAGATCTGCATTTGAATGAGTTGAGAACTATACAAAGCTCTGTCACATACACGATGTCATTCAAGCAGGCGTTATTTTCTTTTCCTTCGTGCTAACATGGAGGACTTAGGAGTTTCTGCAAACTATTCATGGACACATCACTAATAAGAAGCAGGTCCCAGATTCTAATGTGGAGGCTAGTTCTTCTTCCAAGCCCACTGCTCTCTGTGAAAGGACTCCTCTCTTACACAGCGACATGAAAGAGTTGATCTTATCCTCTTCTGAAGTCAGGAGAGGGGAGAGTTTGAGGATCCTGAGAAGCATCGTCAAAAAGAAGTAGGATGTCGGAGCCCAGGGGCTGTGGACATGAGGCATATCATAATTCTGCCAAAAGCCAGCACTGGGAAACCAGTAAAAATACTCAAGTTCCCTACTACCACTGGTATCTAACTAGGCTTCCATCAAGAATCCCAGCAAGGGCAAGAACAACAGTCACCACACAAAAGCCCCACAGAGATGGAACTGCACAGATGAGTCCCCATGCCTCAAGGTGATGAAAGCATGTGGGCTGTTTTCCCTTATCATACTGGAGTCCAGGCAGCCCTTTTCTGCTTTCCAGGCTCTGAAGGACCAAAGCCAGCCAAACAGGTACTCCCCACGTTCTTCCCGAGTTCTAAACACTCGGTGGGAAAATCACAAACAACAACCATTTTCTCCATTGTTGCTTTAAACGGGGCTCTCAGATCTGCCAGGGCTGCTCCGTGAGCTGAAGTTCCACTCATCTGGCTCTATCTGGAGGCACCTTAAGGTTAACTTCCGAAAGCAAGGGCTTCCCTTCTCAGTGTGAGAGACAGACAGACAGAGACAGAGACAGACAGCGTGTATGTTTACCAAGCACACCCATCAACTCTCCCTCCAATCCAATCCAATATTGAACATGCAACAGTCCTAAAAGTGTTTCAAAACACCAAAATTAGAATAGCGTGTTGAATTTGAGGTTAACATACAAATTCTTGACTTTGAAAGGCGGGATTTTCACAACAAACATGCGTTGCTATAGAGACGGTATAAGCCTACATAAACTTCAGGCATTCATATTCACAGAAACTCCTGAAGCAAGACCAAATGTTGGCCCTAACATTCCTGTTCTTGCCAACTTCCAAATAGTGCACAAATTATGCCAAAAATAAATGGGTGTGACTAATACAAGCTTAGAACAATTTTTAAAAATTTTACCTTGAGGGCAATATTTGTTGATATAGGAGCTGGGTGTGTAAAGCATACTTCCCCCTTCCATAAACCCATCTGTTTTATTTACACTTCCTAAAAGACCTGCATGCACATTTTTTCCATGAATTGTACAACTGCTAGTAATCATGTATCATTTCAATCTGTGCCCCAGTTCTATTTTAACACCGTGTCTCTTCCTTTTTGTTTGTGATCCATTAAGCACATATTAGAGGCAAAACAGTCAAGACTTAACTCTTCTGGTCCCAATTACATACTCCAGGGCTGCAGAACTGTCAACCAGCTTTGCATAGCTGACACCTCCAAGGTCTGCAAGCCCAGGGTAAATCCTATTACAAGCTCAGGGATGTCAAATTGGTTTCTGCCACTGACCATCTTTCCCGTGACCCCTTCCCCAACCCTCCAGGCCCCAATCCCAAATCCCTCATTTCTCCCACACTGGGGTCAACCTGTGTGACAACTGGGCTGCGCCCTGAATCTACTCTCTCCTGTGCTGGAAACTCACTGCTAATTACTATAGTCACACTTCTTAATTCAACAAGCGCCAGGCGGCTGCCTGCCATCTCCCCAGTGGGCTGGGTCACCAGCTATCTCATGCAGGTCACTAAGTCGACATTTATTTCTGATAGGAGATGGTATTACAAGGTAGCTGTTCCAACATGAATGGTAATCAACAATAATTAAAAGTGATACACCCATTCTGACTCACATGATAGTGTTAAAAAAAAAAAAATCCAACAAGGGTGATGGATGGAGTAGAAAGAGAAAAAACTGCCTAGCCAAGACAGATAAATTTTCCATCTCAACTTCAAATTTCCAGAAAAAGAATGTGTGCCTTTGTTTACTTTAATTCACACAGAAGTGTGTCCACATTGTGACTGCAGTAAAAGGTAGCAAATTTGAATTTAAAATAAAATAAATTGAATCTTTAATAAAGGACATAGTTCATAGTGTTAGTCACTTCATCATGTCCAACTCTTTGTTACCCCATAGTCTACAGCCTCCCAAGCTCCTCTGTCCATGGAATTCTCCAGGCAAGAATACTGGAGCAGGTTGCCATTCCCTTTTCCAAGAGATCTCCCCGACCCAGGGATCAAACCTGGGTCTCCTGGATTGCAGGCAGATTCTTTACCATCTGAGCCACCAAGGAAATCCTAAAATAAAGGAAGGAAATGCTTACTCTCAAAGGTCAAACCACCTCACCTTGACACCCAGACAGCAGTACAGCCAGCATCAGACCACATAAAACCTCCCCTCTGTCCATGGAGGTCATCATGGCTGTTCCAGGGCCGTTGCCAACTTCCAGTCTCAGAAACTGAGAAATCAACTACAACCAACCCTCTGGCTTCCAGAAGTGATTTACCCTGAGCTATAGAAATTGACTGCTGCCCACCCAGGTTCTCAGCCCACACCTGGAATCCTCTCTAGACCACTGGCAGTCTCAACAGACACTACAAATTCCCAAGTCTTGTAGGCAAACAGATCCTGGAAGCATCCTCCTCCAGACACCTCCATGCTTTAGTCACAGATCACTTGCCCCCAGATCAAGATTCCATGGAGCTTTCTTTTAACCATGATTGAGATTATCCATAATAGTCACCCTTCTCACCACCACCACCATCCCCCCTCTGCTGCCCTCATCTTAAATCAGTTTCCCAGAATCAGATCTTGAGTCTGTGATTCACTTGCCCGTAATATATCAGTGAAGTGCTTTCAGGAAGAATCAAGAAGGGAGTGGGGGAAGCAGGAGAAAAACAGGGAAAGAGCTGAGTATCGGTGTGATTCCAAGCCTCTGCCTCACCCTGATTGCAAGGGGCAATCTAGAGTACACACTGAGGCAAGGAGCTGGCCCTTCTGACTCCCATGAGGTCAGTCATTTGCTGCCTGTCACCTCAGGGCAGAAGGGAAACCCCCAGACATGTCTGGCTCTTGTGCTGTGATTTAAGCAACACCAGTGGACCGAAGACATCTTGTGAAGAAGGCCATTGGTGCCAGCCTGGAAGCAAAGTGAAGGGAGACTGGGTGGTGGGCTCTAAGAACCAGTATAGGCTCTGAGGAAGCACTGGCAGTGCCTATAATGACCCTAGGGAAGTGAGCACCGGTAGTTTGTTCTGTTTTATTTGGGTTTTTTTGCCACAGCCCTCAACTTGCAGAATCCTACTTCCTCAGCCAGGGATCGAACATGCATCCCCTGCATTGGAACCACAGAGCCCTGACCACTGGACTCCCATGGAAATGTCCACACCAGTAGTATTTTAACATTAATTTCTGAAAGCAATTCTTAATATGAAAACCTTTGAAAACCAAGTATAAATTGGCAGAGAGAAAATAATTACATCCTGGATTGCATCTACTCTACTGGAAGACACCAAAATGTAAAGTCTACTTCTCTGATATAATACCTGGACTGGGAAGTAAGAACGTGGGACCCAGATACTCAGTATATTAAAATGTTATACTTTGAAGCAGCTATGGAAACGTAAAGTGCCATTCTATTCTCCTTCCTGCATGACCGCCATCCAAGCATGATTATCCAACTCCCCCAGGGTGGCAAAATTGTAAAAGGCTTCCTCCTGTGCCCAAGACCTCCTCCTGCCTTCTGACCACCCAGCCTCCTGCCCCTCATTTTACCTACTCTGGCCATTTCAGGGAAGACTGAGAAATGGAGGGGGAGAATTTCAAAGAAGCCCACATGCTCCCCACAAATGCTTCAGAGCATCGGCCCAGCTGTGATTGATAGATAGTGCCTGGACATGCGTCAGATGGAGAAGAGAGTGATGCTCCACTAGTGATGCCTGACACTGGTGCCAGATGAGGCAGTAAAGGCACATTGTGGAGGACAGATGCTCTAGAATCTTATCTACTCTTGACAGTACATCTGCCTGTCCAATACCTATCCTCCTCATTTCACATAAGCTGTATTCACTAAAAGAAAAAGGGAAGAAATAGGTTTAGAATGCTTACCACTTTCAGTATAAAATTTGGAATCAAACAGTGTATAAAAGGAGTGGAGTGGGCTCTTCCCTGGTGGCTCAGTGGTAAAGAATCTGCCTGCCAACGCAGGAAGCATGGGTTCCACCCCTGATCTGCGAAGATCCCATATACCACGGAACAATGAAGCCTATGCCCCACAACTCCTGAGCCGTGCCATAGAGCTTGGGAACCAAAACTACTGAGCCCATGTGCCACAGCTCCTGAAACCCACACTCCCTAGAGCTGTGCTCCTCAACGGGGAGCCCATGCCCTGCAGCTACAGAGTAGCTCCCATTCACCACTGGAGAAAAGCCTGCGCAACAGTGAAGACCCAGCTCAGCCAAAAATAAATAATAAATAAGTAAAGTCTTTTTCAAAAGAGTAGGGGGTAGCGTTTGTCCCAAAGAAATGAACTCTTTCAAGAAGAACATAGCACATACAGAGAAATTCTTGAGACACACATAAATGGTGAGATAAAAATAACTTCACGAGTGTCAACGTCTATGGACTTTCAGGTCATCAAGAGCCCACTCATGTGATGGATATGAACAGGGTTCTTAATGTTTGGGATGCAATGAGAAGACTGTTCTGAAGGTACAGAAGGAGATGGGATTTGAGCCAAGCCCTGTGTAAGTTAAATTTGGACGGAGGAAGAAGGGGTCTTCACTCAGCAGGAAGAACTAGAGAGAAGAAGCCATATTCTGGGCGTGCTCGCCGAGCCAGAGGGTGCTAGAGATACAAAGCCATGCTTCCTGGCCTGCCCACACTGCAGGCGGCTGCCTCAGGAGGCCCTTCACTCTTGGGGGCTGCTCTCAAAGAACAGCGGGGCTCAAGGTGCTCACCATCAGTGAGGGCAGAGGACAGCATCTCAACCCCAGCTCAGGGCCCCCCCTCCTTGTGCTGCCCAACCCAGTCCCAGGAACTCCAGCCAACACGTGTCTTCTTGCCAAAACCTCAACCTATGAAAACAGCCAGTGATGAGGAAAAGGGAGCAGGGGTCCCCACCCCCACCTGAAAAAGATATGTGGAAACAGTTCTTTCCTGTAAGACAAAAAATCACCACCATAAATACCCACTGGCCGCCTCTCTCCCACTTCCTGACTTATTTTCCAGCAGCTGGCCCCATATCTAACAAAATCTGACCAACAGTCAAAATCCCAATCAGCCCCAGGACCTGACTGCCTCAGACCCTCCCTCCTGCCTCCCCCCAGCCCCCATCCTCTCCCAGCCCCACCCCTGGATGAGCTGTGAGCAGAATACAGAAGCCCAGGCCAGGGAGTGAGTGTACAAACTTGGACCAAGGCCCCCGTCCCCTCCCAGTTCCCCAGCTTGCACCCCTGTCCTCTTCCTGCAGAAGCAAGCCCTCCTCCCCTCACTCAGCCAAGCCAAATGCTTAGGCACCAGTTCAGCTTTCCAGAAGCTGACGATCAGCTCCATGCTGAGACTTGTTCTAAAATAACTGAGAGGGGGTAGAGAAAGAGATGTGGGAACAGAGAGGGAGAAGGAAGGCTATTGGCTCCCTGTCACTTGGCAATGAACCTGCCAAAGCAAAGTTTACAAGTTTTAGAGGCTGTGGGGCGAGAGAGGGGAGTCCTTTATCCGTGCTGATTTTAAGAACAACTTTTCATCCTATTCACTCCATGTGCACTGGGGGCAATTTTGTTGCTCTAAGAACAAGAAACCAATGAGTGATACCTCCTCCCAAATTGCCCCCAGTCTCCTCAGGAATGGGACTCTTTTCAAGAGGAGTGTCTCTCTGACACTGTGGATTAATAACAATAACAACTCACAATTGTGAGGAGCTTTTAACTTTTCAAAGTGCTCCTCCATCCATCATCCCACTTTATCCTGCTGACAGCCTGGCGATGCAGGTGGAGCTGGGATTATCAGGGCTGGCCTTCAGTGTAAGCAAAGCAGATTAGGTGCTCAATAGGTCCGGGGGCCCAAGAAGGGACCGACGGCCTCAGAGTCCCTCCCAAAAAATTACACCTAACAGCCGTTCTCACAAAGACAGCTCTTCCATGTCACAGCGTAGACAAGGCTTAAGAAGCAATAGACTGTGGAAAGATAACCCATCAATCAGTGTGTAATGTGGGGCAAAACCACAGGTGGGCCTTTCCTGAGAACCATTTTTAACAGGGGAAGGGAATGGGTTACCCAAAAGAAATGGAGGAAAACAGCTTATGTCACCCCTAAGATTATTAACTCTGCGTTATTGTTTAAGCTTTGTTTAAGAATACTTTTCCATTTATTTATTTATTCTCTTTTTGGCTGTGTGACCTATAGGGTCCTAGTTTCTGACCAGGGATTGAACTAGTGCCCCCTGAAGTGAAAGCGCAGAGGCTTAATTACTGGACTGCCAAGAAAGTCCTAGAAAAAAAGAGGTCAAGTCACTCACTCATTCATTCCTTCCTTGATTCAAACACCTTTTTAGTAAGCTCCTGTTGTGCCAACCAAGCCTGGTGGCACAGGATGAAGATGTAGACCCTGCCCTGGAACTCACAGGAGGGCAAAGAAGGCAACCTGAGTATCAGGATGGGGCTTTGACATATTCCACCCCTTCCACTTTCCTGTGCCTTCACTCTAGGTATCAGAGATGGCCTTCTAACTCACTGTCTACAACCCAGATGAAAAATGTAACTGATTTCAGAATAGATATTCTAAACACGTGCATGCCTGTGTGCATCAGTCGCTCAGTCGTGTCCGACTCTGTGACCCCATGGACTGCAGCCTACCAGGCTCCTCTGTCCATGGGACTTGTCCGGCAAGAATACTGGAGTGCGTTGCCATTTCCTTCTCTAAAGGATCTTCCCAACCCAGGGATCGAACCTGTGTCTCCTGCACTGGCAGGTGGATTCTTCAACCACTGAGCCATCAGGAAAGCCCATTTTAAACATATAGCAGAGATTTTTTTTGAGAGAAAGACAGAAATAAAACTCTAAAATCTTGATTTTCATATCAGAAGCCAACTTCTAGAAATTTCAAAGCACAGAGTCAGAGTCATTCATCATACAGTGGGGAAGAAGACACAACAGTGACGGTTTTCATTTCAATCGAAGGAGCAGTCATTCCACCAGCTCCTCAGAGCAGGAGACTCCTTGGTGATCTGCTCACAGTAATTCATCAGGACACTGGGCCATGAGGGGTCCGGGTAGGACAGATGCACGACCCCTGTAATTCTGACCCCCTGTCACTCGGCCACAGGTCAACTCCTTAGATGCTTCTCTCCTCGAATGCAGAGAAAAACACGATTTGAGTATCTGCAAATAATTTTGTTGTTGTAGTCTTTGTTTTTCAAAAATGCCCTTGGTATAACTGATTTCAAATGAAATTAGAATTTATTGGTGGACTATTTTTCAGCTTAGTCATCTTTTTTATTGTGATAAAAAGCACATATCATAAAATTTACCATCTTAACCATTTTTAGGTATACAGTTCAGTAGTGTTAAGTATATTTATTATATTGTTGTAAAACAGTCTCCAGAACCTTTTCATCTTACAGAACTGAAGCTCTATACCCATTAAACAATGACACTTCCTTGCTCCCTCCCACCATCCCCTGGTAATTACCATTCTACTCTCCATATCTATGAATTTGATTACTTTACCTACTTTCATACAAGTGGAGTCATACCATATTTGCCCTTCTGTCACTGGTTTATTTTGAGTAACATCCTCAAGGTTCATTGTGTTGAGGCATGTGACAATTTCCTTTGTTTTTAAGGCTGTATAGTAGTCCATTGAAGGTATAAACCTCATTTTCTTTATCCATTCATTTATCAGTGGACACTTGGGTTGCTTCTATTTCTTGGCTATTGTGAAAAATGCTGCTATGAACATAGGTATGCAAATACCTCTCCAGCAGATCTAAAATTATTTTGGCTATATACCTAGGAGTAGAATTGTTGATAGTTGTAGTTTCCGTTTTTTTTAAGAACTACCATAATATTTTCCATAGCAGTTGTACTATTTCATAGTTTCATCAATAGTACACAAAGATTCCAAGGTCACATACCTGCAGCTTGTTATTTTCTAGGGTTTTTTATTGGAGTATAATTGCTTTACAATATTGTTAGTTTCTGCTGTACAACTAAGTGAATCAGCTATATATATATACACATACATATAATCCCTCCCTCATGTACCCCCCGCCTCCCACCCACCCACCATCCATCCCATCCAGGTCATCACAGAGCACCAGGCTGAGCTCCCTGTGCTATACTGCAGGTTCCCACCAGCTATCTATTTTAGTACTCATCCTAATGAGTCTGAGATGATATCTATTATTGTTTTGATTTGCATTTATGTGGTGATTAGTGATGCTGAGCATCTTTTCATATGCTTTTTTGGCCATTTGCTGATCAGTAACCATTTTAAAAGGCATTGATTTTTGAAGTCCTGAAATTTCACTTCCTTGTTTTGGGGCAGGTCCCAGCTGCCATCATTCAAGCAGGATGTTCCAGTGAAAAAGAGACAGTTTCTATCTTTTTCCTTTAAGATATGACTAAAGCAGAGCTTCTCAACCTCAGCACTATTGACATTTTGGACCAGGTTAACTCTTTGCTGTGGGGAATGTCCTGGGCATCATGGGATGCTTAGCAGCATCTCAAGCCTTCGGATGCCAGTAGCATTTCTTACTCCACTTGGAACAACCAGAAATAAACCCAGAGAGTCCCTGGTGGTTTAGATGGTAAAGAATCTGCCTGCAATGCAAGAGACCTGGGTTCAATCCCTGGGTCAAGAAGATCCCCTGGAGAAGGGAATGGCAACCTACTCCAGTATTCTTGCCTGGAGCATCCCATGGACAGAGGAGCCTGGTGGGCTATAGTTCAGGAGGTCGCAAAGACTTGGACACAACTAAGCAACTAACACTTTCACTTTCAATGTCAAATATCTCCACAGAGGGGGAGGGAGAGAGCATGCAAACTTGCCCCAGGCTGAGAACTGCTGGATTTGAATTTGAAACTTAGCATGCTTAAAGCTGGCAAACACCATGTTTTTAAGCTATTGAATCAACATTAGAATTTTTGGAAATACTACCTAAAAATTCAGCTCTCCAGCTTCTCTTGAGAAAGCAAGACATCTTGCCTGCATTGCCCCATAGCAATAATCAGCTGGATTTAGTAGCTACTGCCCCACCCAAGTTTGAGTTTGTGGCCTCAACACAGCCCATAAAACAAAACCTATTTGAATGCCAGATAAAGCTGCCTCCATTTTTTCAAGTGAAATCATTCTGATTTGCCTGACTTCTCCTATGAGTACAACATAAAATCCCAGACTGCCTAATTGAAACATGTTAAACTAATTCTCTTGCTGTTTCTCTATCTCTCCCTGCAAACCCCTGCCTACACTCACACATGTACACACACACACACACACACAGAAGCATAAGCTGAGCACACACACATACAAGGAAGCATATGTCAAGAGACAAAAAAACCTTGGATTAGAAGTCTAAAAGTCAGAACAGGATTCGAATCCTCAATTGGAGGAATATTCATTGAATGCCCACGACATGCAAGTTTTCATATTCAATCCCTGATCTCAGCTTAATTATCTAATCCAATGCCTTGGTTTTCTAACTGAACAGGTGAGCTCCAAGAGCTGTTTGAGCTCTAAACATCTATGATCCACACATGGTGGTCACATTCAATAAAACACTGCAACTCTGAAATAACTGAGGCTGGGAACAGAAGAAACTACAGAATCCTTTTAATGAAATGCGGCTGTATTTTTTTTTTTTTTCGTGTTTATGCAGTTTTGCACACTGGGCTGTAACAGACATTGGTGGGTGTGGTACACCTGGGGATGTACCACCCACCTCCCCCTACAAGGAAGACCTTCTGCCCAGAATGGAGAGCACACTCTTCCAGGTCTACCTCAGCTGCAGAGCATCCTTGGAAGTAGCCCACATCTGGGGAGTGGTCAGATAGGTATATATATAGGTATACATAGCCTGGTCAGGATATATATAAAGACCTGAGGCAAGATACCCCTGGGAAACACTTGCCCCCAAACTCTCCACTCTCTTGGCCAAAGCTTCCTTATAGCTACATCATGGTTCAGCTTCTTCCTCTGCTCAGTCCTGCTTCCTGCACCTTCCCTTAATAGGAATTGAACCCTAATAATATCTTACACCTCAAACCTTGTCTCAGCTTCTGCTTCTGGAGAGCACACATTTCAGCAGTTGGATATTGTTGGAGAACCACGCACATATGTATGTGTGTGTGAGATTTTTGTTCAGAGAGACACTCTTGCCCAACTTGACTTGGAAGTAAATCCTGATTAGCCTGTAGTACTACGTAGTCAGTTCACAAGCCCATTCACCCCACTACTGACTAATCGAGGAAGGGAGTATGATCCACTCTTGACCAATGAGTTGACACATAAGTCTGCTGAGAAGTCTCTAGAAGAATTTCCTCAATAATAATTTTCTTCTACAAAAAAGAGCTGGGCAGGTTGTGTCCATTTCAATGCCACAACTCTGCAGTCATCTTGGTACCAGAAAAAGGTACCAAGCTCACAGAGAAGGGCAAAATGGAAAGAATGGGAGACCTTGGTGATGTTTCTGAAGTGCTGGTTTTGGAACCCTCTGTCAGGTCTTCTTGTTAAATGAGATGACAAATTATTCATATTGTTTATTGTTTAAACCCTTCTGACCTGGGCTTTCCATAACTTGCAGTCAAAAGGATCCTATCCAATGTACAGGCAATCAAGCACAGCCTAGCAGAGATTCTTGTAGGGTCTTTTTTTGCTGAACACCTAAAAAATTTAAATACCATGCCATTTTTTTGCTATGTGAGGTAATAAAGTTTTGTCATGAAAACTAATGTAAACATGACTTTGAAATTCCATTTTGCTTGTAGTATGTTAGAAGAATTTGCCAATTTCACCCCATACCTGCTAATTATAATAGATTGTCAAAGTATTTCAAATTCAAGGTAATGGCCTTGTAATTAAGGCTGCCCAAGGAGATCCAACCAGTCCATTCTGAAGGAGATCAGCCCTGGGATTTCTTTGGAAGGAATGATGCTAAAGCTGAGACTCCAGTACTTTGGCCACCTCATGTGAAGAGTTGACTCATTGGAAAAGACTCTGATGCTGGGAGGGATTGGGGGCAGGAGGAGAAGGGGACGACCGAGGATGAGATGGCTGGAAGGCATCACTGACTCGATGGATGTGAGTCTGAGTGAACTCCAGGAGTTGGTGATGGACGGTGAGGCCTGGCATGCTGCGTTTCATGGGGTCGCAAAGAGTCGGACATGACTGAGTGACTGAACTGAACTGAACTGAACTGAGAGCAATACCCAGCTTCCCAGGTGGCGCTAGTGGTAAAGAACCCACATGCCAATGCAGGAGAAGCAAGAGATGAGGGTTCAATCCCTAGGTGGGGGAAGATCCCCTGGAGGAGGGCATGGCAACCTACTCCAGTATTCTTGCCTGGAGAATCCCATTGATGAAGGAGCCTGGTGGGCTATGGTCCAAAGGGTCACAAAGTTGGACATGACTGAAGCGACTTAGCATGCACAGTATAATACTGCTGAGTCTTTGGATATACGTTTATGCCCTGGAAGTCTATTGGGATTTTGTGGTAGCTTTTATCCCCTTCAGATCTCCAGAGGGCCATCTCTGGGCATAGAGTCACAATTCACTGACCAATTCCCTAATTATTCCATGGAAAGAACCTCTTCTACAAACACAGAGTAGCTCACCCCTGAGAGAGACACTGTCTCTGCTATATTTTACAAAGACAGAGCTTGTTCATGACAAGCCATTAAACTACTTGCAGGCTAACAGAAAGCCAAACTCTAAATGGAAAGAAATGCAAATTTCTGCATGAGGTCAGGTGTGCAGGCCAGAGAGTCAGTTCACTTGTGATCTGGTTGGGTCAACAGAATTCCTGCTCTCTTACTGGACGTGGACAATCTGTCTTTGGTCTATACCAGCTTGCAATTTCCAGTATTTGGGCTCAGAGACTATTCCTATGCCAATTCCCTTTGGCAGAAAAGACACCTTCTGGCATCATCATTGCTATTCCCAGTCCTTTACCCCTGCCAAGTTCCTCATGTTTTATCTATTTTTATTTGAATTGGTGATCAAGGGATTAACCCAGCTTATACAAATTCCATCTTCCAAAAGCGATTATGGTGTAGCTGCAATTGTGATATTTCACTCTTCAAATGAATCGAATTGGATTTTAATGACAGTAGACTCCATTAAGCAACACCTGATTGGGTTATTTCCTGGAAATTTTATCTTCATTGTTTTCTCCATTTGTGTTCCCCAAAAAAACTCAGCAGGAGAGCTATCAAGGACTGTTGCCAAGCTATACTGGATCATCCTTGAAATCACGGTCACATTTTCTTCTGTTTCTAACCAAGTCGGATGTCCCTATAGTCCTCATTCATTCCACAGGACACCCGCAACACAGCGTCAACTTCTGCTGAAAAGGGGAGAAAATGTAAGTAGTTTTTTGATACGTTACTTAATAGTTGTGGGGGACTGTAATTCTTCACAAGAAGCTCTCATATGGAATTATAATTTATATGTAATCTTCTATATTTATTAGAATTTATTTTTTTAATTACTTTTAAGGCATTTTTCTCCTTAGACTGGAAAAGCCAAATTGATTTTGTATTTTTTTATCTAACATGAATTAAGTTTAAGTTAAACTGAAGAGCAACACAATTACTCTGTGAATCAGTCTGCAGATGTCTAATTTTTCCTCCAGCACCACTAGGCTTTAAGCAGTTCACATCCTCTCTGTAATGGAGTTTATTTAAGATCTTGACAGAGCCCAACAGTACAAGTCCCTAAGGTGCTGGGTGTGTTTGTCTTGTGCCCACAATAATTCTAGGCCTGCACAACTCCTGCCATAATAATAGGTGATTAATTCAGATTTGTTGACAAAATGAAGAGATGAATGTCTGAGAATAACTGAGGAGTGTCCGGGCTATGAATCAGGTACCCTGATGGTGAGTTCAGCCAATCTGCCATCCATTTTTCCCTAGTACTCAGTGCCTGTGGTCAGAAGAAGGGAGAATGGTAAAACCATCCTGCATAAAGAGTCAAATGCATATAAGAGACGATGGGAGAGATGAGAGACTCTAAAAGAAATAGCAGCTTAACCTTTTGCATCCTTATTCTAATCTAAATACCCTGATTTTGTTTCTCCTTCTCCAAATAAAATTTTTGTAAAATGAGATCTTGAACTGAAAATGAAATTAGCACTTTCAATTAACCAGAATTTTAAAATTCTTCCTGAAAAGATGCTCCACATCACTCATTATCAGAGAAATGCAAATCAAAATCACAGTGAGGTACCATTTCACACCAGTCAGAACAGCTGCGATCCAAAAGTCTACAAGCAATAAATGCTGGAGAGGGTGTGGAGAAAAGGGAACCCTCTTACACTGTTGGTGGGAATGCAAACTAGTACAGCCACTATGGAGAACAGTGTGGAGATTCCTTAAAAAATTGCAAATAGAACTGCCTTATGACCCAGCAATTCCACTGCTAGGCATACACACCAAGGAAACCAGAAATGAAAGAGACACGTGTACCCCAATGTTCACCGCAGCACTGTTTATAATAGCCAGGACATGGAAGCAACCTAGATGTCCATCAGCAGATGAATGGATAAGAAAGCTGTGGTACATATACACAATGGAGTATTACTCAGCCATTAAAAAGAATACATTTGAATCAGTTCTAAGGAGGTGGATGAAACTGGAACCTATTATACAGAGTGAAGTAAGCCAGAAAGAAAAACACCAATACAGTATACTAACACATATATATGGAATTTAGAAAGATGGTAATGATAAGCCTGTATGTGAGAGAGCAAAAGAGACACAGATGTATAGAACAGTCTTTTTGACTCTGTGGGAGAGGGAGAGGGTGGGATGATTTGGGAGAATGGTGTTGAAACATGTATAATATCATATATGAAACGAGTCACCAGTCCAGGTTCAGTACATGATACTGGATGCTTGGGGCTGGTACACTGAGACGACCCAGAGGGATGGTACGGGGAGGGAGGAGGGAGGGCGGTTCAGGATGGGGAACTCGTGTGGCAGATACTTGTTGATGTATGGCAAAACCAATACAATATTGTAAAGTAATTATCCTCCAATTAAAATAAATAAATTTATATTTAAAAAAATAAGCAACTATGGTTCTGAAACAAATTGTAACAAAATAAAATTAAATTCTAAAAGACATATACCAGAAAAAAAATAAATAAAATAAAATTCTCCCTGAAGATATAGCAAAACTACAAATGAATCAGGAGAGAGAAAATATTTCTACCACAACCATCTACGCCTAAAGGTAATATTAGGGGCTATGTCCCTATGTAGCAGATTTGAACCAATCCAATGCTAATCTGTACTTCTAAAAATTTATTTATTGAGCACCTACTGTTCATAATACCCTTTATGTACTACAGAACACGGAAAACATAGGCTGCAGACTTATACTACTTACAATTTAGCTGAGAAGATAAGATACTTGTGAAAATAGCTGTAAAGTACCGCAGTGACTGATTCAACAAGACAAAGCATAAAAACAGACAACTTAAAGGGCAGAAAATAAGTGCTACACTTTAGAAGACTGCATTATAAATTTCCCTCTTACTAAAGAAAGCAAACCAAAACACAAAATATGTTCAAGAGAATCCTAAATAATAAATTATATTTTTAATGGGCAGCTGCAAAATTAATCATAAAAAATGCTAACTTAAAGGTATTAGCCATGAAAAGATAGATTTGAAAATTTCTTACAGAGGAGAGATATTTGACCCAAAGCTGGTAAGTATTAAAGAATGTATTGTCTGCTTTTTATGTTAAGTATCTGTTCATGTATTACTTTTATAGCTTAGATAAATATTTTTAAAATATTTACGAACAAAGCCTGATTTAGTTTTCTAATTGCCTCCTGAAGTCTATTTGGGAGCCTCTTTCAACATTCTTCATGTTAATAGGGCACATTAAACTGCATTTGGACAAATGTTCAGAAATGGAATATTTGACTAATAACCTTCTTATGTTTTGATAAGTATTCATTCACATACGTAAGACAAAGCATTACAAGTTGGAATATAAATGAATTCTGACACATCAAAAGCATTTTCTTTCCTCTGATATTTTATCTGTTTGTGGTCTGGATTTTGAAATACAGGAGAATGTTATCATGAATTCCAAACATAATTATGTGTTTCTAGAAAAGAAACGCCATTATTTGATAGTACAAATGGCTTTGGTATGATAGGCAATGCCATTTCCCCCACTTTGTTCTCGTAAGTCATTCTAATTGAACATTTGGAGGAGACTCAGGCCCTGTCCACACAGGAAAAATCAGAAATGGCATTAAAGCTATGATAGAACATCCTACTAAAAGATTACTTCCACAGGATAATTAAATCAAAAGCCAGACTTAAAGGTGAGGGACAAATACTAATCTCATACTCTTCTACCAAAAAGAAAATGACATCACCCGGGAAAAAAAGGGTCTTTTTTTTCTCATTTACAAGATATAGAACAATTAAAAACAAAAAAGGATCAGGGCTCATGTCCTAATCTTGATTTCACTCCAAATGGAAAACAGGCCTAGGGAACTCAGAGTATGGCAACATATCAGGTTAATACCAATTCACTCTTTCAACTACAAGATTAATACATGCACACGGGGCAAAATGTGACATATATAAAAATATCCCTGGGCACTGACTTTGTTTAAATAAGTATTCTACTTGGCTACTTACTAACATCCTAAACAGAGTTTGTGGAATGTTTTATATCTACTTACATCCATTCTGGCTTTCACAAGGGGTGCAAACAGCTGGAAAACAGGTGCCTCAGAAAGTTGCCATCTGCCTGGGCCTGTGACCAGCATACAAATGCTTCTCTCTTTGAGCTATAGGCTCAGGAACAATAAAAAGGACATTTTCCCATACCTGTTTCCTCCTTCCTGAACAGAAACTTCCCTCTCTTGGGGAAGAGCCATTAGCAGAGCTGCCAGCAAAAGCCAGTCAAAAAGTGAGTTGAAATGGTTCCTGTAACAGTAGCAGTAACGTAACAGTAATGTAATAGTCCTCACACTTCTCTCTCCACCACAGTTCATACAGACTCCTAGACCAAGAGAGTGTACTCATGGAAATCCATGCACTCTTGTCACTTTCATGGTGAGATCTACTCAGAGCACCCTCACCCACATGGGTTATTAACACCAGTATGACAAAATTCCACATCGTCTTGGAAGACTGTGATCCACACAAACAGAGTTAAGCAAACTAGTCCAAACAGGACAATTTATAAGCAGTGTCAGTGGGACAATGAAAGATTAAATGTAAATTATGCAATCCATACAATAATGTATCACAAGGTCATACTAGGGCAACCTAGTATAAGGCATCATATTCCTAGTTGATTTGAAGATCTTTTATCAGAGAACTAGACATTGAAATCAATGTCTATACACACATATACGTACACATGGTGATAATGGCTAAAAGACCTGGAATTTACATCAAGGGGAAGAGACTCTAGAATCTATGTCCAGTTTTCAGTCACAGATTCTGTGGAGGAAACACAACAGAGAACCAGGGTTAGCAGTTTACTGTCCAGCCCCAAGAGGACTCAAGCAAAGCTTTCTCAATAAAGTTTTTGCAGTGAAAAGAAAGAGGCAACAATGGAAGAGCCAGATGACCCAATATAAGTGAAAACAGCAATTGCTGAATTAAAAAAAGAAAGACCCAACTACATGCTACCTACACAAGACTCACTTCAACTTTAAAGACACACATAAACTCAATGAGATGGAAAAACATATTCCACACAAATCAAAATGAAAGAGAGTAGGGGAAACTATTCTATCAGACAAAATAGACCTTGAGAAAAAACTGTAACAAGAAACAAAGAGGGTCACTATGTAGTGATAAAGGGGGTCAATTCATCCAAAAGATAAAACAGTCATTTGTGTGTGTGTGGCAGGGGGTGTGTATCTGCAACCAGGAGAGTACCTAAATATATTAAACAAATGCTAACAGATCTGAAGGGAGAAATGGACAATAATATAATAATAGTGGGGAACTTCAATATCCAATCTTCAACAATAGATAGATCATACAGACAGAAAATCAATAAGAAGGAAACTTTGGGATTACGCTTTAGACTAAATAGACCTAGCAGATATATATAGAACATTCCAACCAATAACAACAGAATACACATATTCTTCTCAAGCACATACAAAACATTCTCCAGGATAGATTATATGATACAAAGCAAATCTTAGCAAATTTAAGAAGATTGAAATCATACCAAGTATCTTTTGACCTCAGGGGTATG
>SJYQ01104666.1:116032-126618 GCA_006410935.1 Redunca redunca | reverse complement strand
TATACCAAAACTTAGGGAAACAGAGAAAGCAATTCTAAGGAAAAAGTTCATAGAAATAAATGCCTACATTCACGAAAAAACAAAGATATCAAATAAACCATGTAACTATACATCTCAAGGAACTAGAAGAAAGAAGAACAAACTAAGCTCAAATATAGTAGAAGGAAGGAAAACTTAAAAGATTAGAACAGAAACAAATGAAATAGAGACCAGAAAGCAATAGAAAGGTTCAATGAAATAAAAACTGATTTTTGAAAATATAAACAAAATTGACAAACTTTTAGCTAGACTGGCTAAGGATAAAAGAGAAAAGATTTAAATAAACAAAATCAGAAGTGAAAGGGGAGACATTACAACTGGTACTACAGAAATACATAAGATAATAAGAGACTATTATGAACATTTTTAGGCCATCAAATTGGATAACCTAGAAGAAATAGATACATGCCCCAAAACATACAACCTAACCAGACTAAATCATAAAGAAGCAGAAAATCTTAACAGACCAATAGTAAGGAAGGAGACTGAATCAGAACAGAAAAATCTTCCAACAAAGATAATCCCAGATCCAGAGGATTTCCCTGGTGAGTTCCAGCAAACATTTAAAGAAGAATAAATGCTATTCTTTCTGAAACTCTTCCAAAAGTCTAAAGAGGAAAGAACAGTCTCAAACTCATTTACTCAAGGCCAGGATTACTCTGATACTGAACCCAGGTAAAATACTATTCAGTTCAGTTCAGTTCAGTCGCTCAGTCGTGTCCCCTTTGCGACCCCATGAATAGCAGCACGCCAGGCCTCCCTGTCCATCACCAACTCCCGGAGTTCACTCAGACTCACGTCCATCAAGTCCGTGATGCCATCCAGCCATCTTACCCTCGGTCATCCCCTTCTCCTGCCCCCAATCCCTCCCAGCATCAAAGTCTTTCCCAATGAGTCAACTCTTCGCATGAGGTGGCCAAAGTACTGGAGTTTCAGCTTTAGCATCATTCCTTCCAAAGAAATCCCAGGGCTGATCTCCTTCAGAATGGACTGGTTGGAACTCCTTGCAGTCCAAGGGACTCTCAAGAGTCTTCTCCAACACCACAGTTCAAAAGCATCAATTCTTCAGCACTCAGCCTTCTTCACAGTCCAACTCTCACATCCATACATGACTACTGGAAAAACCATAGCCTTGACTAGACGGACCTTAGTCAGCCAAGTAATGTCTCTGCTTTTGAATATGCTATCTAGGTTGCTCATAATATCAGAAAACTATTTTTAAAAAGATGTCCTTTTCATTATAGGGCACTGGAATACAAAAGTAGGAAGTTAAGAAACACCTGGAGTAACAGGAAAATGTGGCCTTGGAGTACAGGATGAAGCAGGGCAAAGGCTCATAGAGTTTTGCCAAGGGAACACACTGGTCATAGCAAACACCTCTTCCAACAACATAAGAGAAGACTCTACACATGGACATCACCAGATGGTCAACACCGAAATCAGACTGATTATATTCTTTGCAGCCAAAGATGGAGAAGCTCCATACAGTCAGCAAAAACAAGCCCAGGAGCTGACTGTGGCTCAGATCATGAACTCCTTATTGCCAACTTCAGATTTAAATTGAAGGAAATAGAGAAAACCACTAGACCATTCAGGTATGGCCTAAATCAAATCCCTTGTGATTATACAGTGGAAGTGGGAAATAGATTTAAGGAATTCGATCTGATAGACTGCCTGCTGAACTATAGAGGTTTGTGACATTGTGCAGGAGGCAGGGATAAAGACCATCCCCAAGGGAAAAAAAAAATGCAAAAAAGCAAAATGGCTGTCTGAGAAGGCCTTACAAATAGCTGTGAAAAGACGAGAAGAGAAAAGCAAAGGAGAAAAGAAAAGATATACCCATTTGAATGCAGAGTTCCAAAGAATAGCAAGGAGAGATAAGAAAGCCTTCCTCAGGGATCAGTACAAAGAAATAGAGGAAAACAATAGAATTGGAAAGACTAGAGATCTCTTCAAGAAAATTAGAGACACCAAGGGAACATTTCATGCAAAGATGGGCTCAATAAAGGACAGAAATGGTATGGACCTAACAGAAGCAGAAGATATTAAGAAGAGGTGACAAGAATATACAGAAGAACTATACAAAAAAAAATCTTCATGACCCAGATAATCACGATGGTGTGATTACTCACCTACAGCCAGATATCCTGGAGTGCCAAGTCAAGTGGGCCTTAGGAAGCATCACTATGAACAAAGCTAGTGGAGGTGATGGAATTCCAGTTGAGCTAGTTCAAATCCTGAACAATGATGCTGTGAAAGTGCTGCACTCAATATGTCAGCAAATTTGGAAAACTCAGCAGTGACCACAGGATTCATTCCAATCCCAAAGAAAGGCAATGCCAAAGAATGCTCAAACTATGGCACAATGAATCTCAAGTGCATTATGCTAAGTGAAAGAAACGAGACTCAAAGGCAACTTTCTATATGATTACATTTAGATTCAGACATTCTGGAAAAGGCAAAACTGTAGAGTTAAAGAACAGACCACCAGTTGCCAGGGATTGAGGATGAGACAAGAGTGACTTCAAAAGCACAGCATGGGGGTAAGAGGAGTGACAGGACCATATCTTGATTGTAACAGTGGTTATATGGCTATGAATTTGTCAAAATTCATTGAACTGAATACCAAAAGGAGTGAATTTTATTATACATAAATTTTAGAGAAAATTTTGTTTAAAAAACTGTGTGATCAGAGTCTATCAGAGTCTGAAGTCCAAAGACAACAGACCAATTAAAATAGAACCTCTGAAGGCATGACACAGGCATCCATAGTTTTAAAAAACTCCCCAAGTGATTCAAATGTACAGTAAATAGGAAGAAACACTGTACCCAGGAGCCAAGTCACTGGGAAAGACCCTGATGCTGGGAAAGATTGAGGGCAGGGGGAGAAGGGGTCAACAGAGGATGATGTGGTTGAATGGCATCACCGACTCAATGGACATGAGTTCGAGTAAACTCCAGGAGATAGTTCAGTTCAATTCAGTTCAGTCACTCAGTCATGTCCAACTCTTTGCAACCCCATGGACTGCAGCACACCAGGCCTCCCTGTCCATCACCAACTCCCGGTGTCCATGGAGTCAGTGATGCCATCCAACCATCTCATCCTCTGTCATCCCCTTCTCCTCCTGCCTTTAATCTTTCCCAGCATCAGGGACTTTTCAAATGAGTCAGTTCTTTGCATCAGGTGGCTAAAGTATTGGAGTTTCAGCTTCAGCATAAATCCTTTCAATGAATATTCAGGATTGAGTTCCTTTAGGATGGACTGGTTGGATCTCCTTGCAGTCCAAGGGACTCTCAAGATTCTTCTCCAACACCAAGGGCAGGAAAGCCTGGCATGCTGTGGTCCATGGGGTTGGAAAGAGTTGGACATGACTTAGCCACTGAATAACAACTGTACTCAAAGCATGGGCCCCAGATGTAGCATCAGCATCACCTGGAATCATGTTAGAAATGCAAATTCTTGGAAGCCAGGCCAACCCTACTGAATCAAAAACTCTGGGGGCGGGGCACTGCAGTCTGTGGTTTAACAAGCCTTCCAGGTAGTTCTGATTCTTGCTTCAGTGTGAGATTGACATCTCTGTTTCCTGCAATGTTATGAGAATCCCCTCTGCGTGACCTCAGTCCTGACAAGGCCCCATCTTCTTCTTCTTCCCCATTGGAGCCCTTGATCCCCTACCTGCAGGGTTAGTCTTGTCTCAGTATCCAGTCTAAGCCTAAACTTAAACACAAGAAATTCCAGAGTCCAACATGGTAGACCCTCACCAGCACTCCTTTTGTAGCTCTGATCTTGAACTTCAGCTCCTAGTTTATATTTTGTTCATGCTGCCTGCACCCTCTCTTGGCGCTGTGAATCCTCTCTAGAACAAGGGCCTTTCCTAGGTTTTCCGGCCCAATGACTAGAAGCCTATTTTGAAACTCAGTCCAGCAATTAGGGGTTCTGGAGCATGCAAAATAGTCTCCAAAACTGATGGCAACAAACAACAAATACCCACCTGGACTTCCAGGTGCACTCTGCTGCTACATGTTATCCACCCGTCAAGACCCCATGCCATTTATTTTAAGTCACCACCAGACCATCAGTTTTGCCTAAAGACACTTCTCACAAACAAGTACATTCAAAGTCAAACATCCTTAAGTCAGATCAGCAGCAAGAGTGATCATCTTTTAAACCTACATTTCCTTTATTCCTCCCAGTTTTTTGTTAAAATAAATCATCAGGAACTTCAGATGTTATGATAAATTCAAAAAGATGCAAGTTGACATAACTCACTGTTGATGAATTATTCCACTGTCAAAGAAAGGGAGAATGCCCAGACCATTCCTGTTCCTGTCATAAATTATGTTGAGTTCTTAAGTCTGATAGGAAATAGATAGAAGGGAGGGGAGGGGAGAGGAGAGGAGAGGCCAAAAGGAGAGGAGAGGAATGGGATGCAGACTGAAACTGATACAGATCAGCTAACATTGGGACGGGGTCAATATCTGCAAAATAAACACCATTCCTTACAATAGTCATTTAACAGCATGTTAAACATCTCCTGGCCCCTCAACAATCAAAACTGATTTAACACAGTCAGATGGTTCTATTTGGCAGGGAGGAATAAAGAAATTTATTTTGGGGGATGAATAATAACTCAAGGCTACTAGATCCCCTGGAGAAGGAAATGGCTATCCACTCCAGTCTTCTTGCCTGGAGAATCCCAGGGACAGAGGAGCCTGGTGGGCTACAGTCCACAGGGTCCCAAAGAGTTGGATGTGACTGAGTGACTTTCACACACATGTTCTTTTCTTTTCTTTTTCATTGCCACTAGCCTAATCCAGACCCATAACACTACCCACTTGAAGAAGGTCACAGCAGTCCCTGGATGGTGTCCATGTTCTCTCTACTTCTAATCCATCATCTTCTATCCTAGGACAATTTTCTAAAAGGCAGTTGGAATTGAGTTACTCCTCTGCCAATAGTCATCTGATGCTCCCAGTTCAAAGCCCTTAACAGAAGATTCCAGGCACTTCCCTGGTGGTCCAGGGACTCAGACTCTGTGCTCCCAGTGCAGGGGGCCTGGGTTCAGTCCCTGGTCAAGGAACTAGATCCTGCATGCCGCAACTAAGCCCCAGTGCAGTCAAATAAATAACAATTTTACAATATTTAAAAATAATAAAATTCCAACCAATCTCACCCCCATACTACTCTTCTTCTCCAGCAACACCCAGCTCCAACCATCTGGCTTTTCTTCACAGGGGTTAGAACAGCTTCTCCCAACCTCCTCCAACCCCTCCCCATTCCCCCACACAAGCATTTTCCCCAGTAAATCTCATGAATCTGTCTGATTCCGTTTTGGTTTCTGCTTTTCAGATCATCTCACATAATGCAGAGAGTGAAAATTAGAGTAAAAAGTTTTTGGACAAGTTTGTAAATTCATCTTAGACTGTGAAAAGTTGAAAAGCACCTCCCCAAATGAAATTTTCCCACAAAACACTCCAAGATTCTCAAGTTTTCCAGAATCTAGCTAATTTTTCCATTGATCACAATAGTCCCCCAATTTACAGATGGAAATACCAAGCCTCAAGAGTTTAAATAAGTGGCTGAAGGACATACAGATTGTTAAGTGATGAAATCAGAGCTCTTGATCTGAAGTCCTAGCACTCCTTTAACTATACTTTAATTGAAATTCAGGGAAATTGAAATGTCATAAGTGTTGTAAATGGCATATCACCATCTAATGAAAGGTTGTTATAAATCATCACCATCATCCTCATTTCTCCTTGAGGATCTCTGCAATAAAGCAAAAGCTGGGGCAAATCTGTCACAATGAATATGGAAGACATCATAATGGTCCCCAAATACATTTATATCCCAATTCCTAAAATTATGTTGAACCTGTACCTATGTAACTTTACACAGCAGGAGACTTTGCCAATGTGATTAAGGATTCAGATTATCCCAGCGGACTCAGTGTAGTCACAAGAATTTTTATAACAGGGAAGCAGGAGCATTCGAGTCAGAGAAGATGTGACAGAAGCAGAGGTCAGAGAATTGGAGAGGTTTGAGGACGCTGCTCTGCCAGCCTTGAAGATGGAAGGAGGTTACAGGCCAATTCATGCAGGCAGTTTCTAGAAGCTTGAAAGAGCTAGGAAACAGCTTCTTTCCTAGATCCTCCAGAAGGAATCAGGCCAACTGACAACTTGATCTTAGACCTCTGATCTCCAGAACTGTCAACACCTTGATTTTAGGACATCTGACTTTCGTGACTGTAAGAGAGAAATCTGTGTTGTGCTAAGCCACCAAGTTTGCAGCCATTTGTTACAGCAGCAATAGGAACCTAATTAATACACTGAACACACTAGACACTCACTACTGTAACAGTCATCCAAAACACATGCACATACACCATTACAGATTATACATATCATCACCTTCCCAAGCCCCAGGTCTTACTGTAGTCTCTACCTAAACTTGGAGCCTCATGGTCCTTGCAGGTAGGATCTCCCTGAAGATCTTCTTCCAGTCCTCAGTTCTGTGGCTCTGATTCACTTATCAGGGGACCTGTGCATTTTTAAGCAATTAAGAGAAAAAAAAAACTAGACTTCCAGTTAAACCTGGAAATGCCACAGAGGGTCCTGATATGCAAGATGTAACATGCATATTCAACATTCAGAAAACGAAGATCATGGCATCCGGTCCCATCACTTCATGGGAAATAGATGGAGAAACAGTAGAAACAGTGTCAGACTTTATTTTTTGGGGCTCCAAAATCACTGCAGATGGTGATTGCAGCCATGAAATTAAAAGACGCTTACTCCTTGGAAGAAAAGTTATGACCAACCTAGATAGCATATTCAAAAGCAGAGATATTACTTTGCCGACTGAGGTCCGTCTAGTCAAGGCTATGGTTTTTCCAATAGTCATGTATGGATGTGAGAGTTTGACTGTGAAGAAGGCTGAGCACCGAAGAATTGATGCTTTTGAACTGTGGTGTTGGAGAAGACTCCTGAGAGCCCCTTGGACTGCAAGGAGATCCAACCAGTCCATTCTGAAGGAGATCAGCCCTGGGATTTCTTTGGAAGGAATGATGCTAAAGCTGAAACTCCAGTACTTTGGCCACCTCATGCGAAGAGTTGACTCATTGGAAAAGACTTTGATGCTGGGAGGGATTGGGGGCAGGAGAAGAAGGGGACGGCCGAGGGTGAGATGGCTGGATGGCATCACTGACTCGATGGATGCGAGTCTGAGTGAACTCCAGGAGTTGGTGATGAACAGGGAGACCTGGCATGCTGCAATTCATGGGGTCGCAAAGAGTTGGACACGACTGAGCGACTGAACTGAACTGAACTGAACGTGCATATCAAGACCTGCAAACATCACAGCTTCCTTAAAAATAAATACAAAAGTGAACATGAACTTTCTCCAAGGGAGCTTGCAAGGAAGGTTTATATAAAATTAAACCATTCACAGGATCTTTCTGAGATGACTATTTAGAAACCCTCAAAAAGAAAAAAATAATAATAAAAACACGTCCCTGACCTCTTTTGAAGCCATACCCCTGCCTTTGGGGAGCTTGGGGACTTCAGGTATGCCAGGACTTGTGTCTGGAGCATCTTTGGAACTTAATGAGGAGGGCAGAGACACCCCCACATGATATCCTGGATACAGTAACCATCTTTGACAACTGAAACTAAGGGACAGCTGACAAAATTCCAAGGATATTTCACAGGACCCAGCTTGAAGTCCTCAAAGGCAATATAGGATCTATTTACAGGATCACAGGAGTTAGTTGCAATAGTTCTGAGAAACTATTAGCCTCAGCCAACCATCCACTGCCCTCTTTCCAGTGCTTGGTTCCCACTAACCTCTGTGTGTGCAGTGCTGATCATTGTCAAGAAAAGGAGAAAATAGCTTCAGGATAGCCCTGGCAATCTCTGCCTTGGGATCTAAACCCTTAATTCTTCCTGAGAAGAAATCAGAGAATCTGTTGCTTTATGCAATTAAACAAATGAATTAATAAACCGCCTGAGTGTAGCATGCTTAATACCTTATTGGAAAATTAATGTTTAAACTCCTTATTACATCTTCAGTTGGTGATTAGTTTTAAATCAGAAATATAGAGAACTGAATATTCATTGGAAGGACTGATGCTGAAGCTACAATACTTTGGCTCTGATACCAAGAGCCAACTCACTGGAAAAAAGCCTAATGTTGGGGAAGATTGAGGGCAGGAGGAGAAGGGGGCGATGGAGGATGAGATGGTTGGATAGCATCATTGACTCATGGACATGGGTTTGAGCAAACTTCGGGAGTTGGTGATGGACAGGGAGGCCTGGAGTCCATGGGGTCACAAAGAGTCAGCAAGACTGAGCAACTGAACAGCAACAACAAGAGAACTGAGAGGGAGAACCATGCAAACCGTGTGTATATAGTCAGTGCTAACTTGCAGCTTTCAAAGATCTTTTTCCACAGCTAAAGGAAAACAAAAATGTTTATGAAAGCTCTGGAAGAGAAATTACTTGGTGGGCAAAGGTACAAAGTATTCAGACAAAGCATATTGCTCCATATTTAGAGCTTCATAGAGATTTGACATCCTCTGTTTAAAAAGCTATAGGGAGGGGGCTTCCCTGGTGACTCAGTGGTAAAGAATCCTCCTGCCAATGAAGGAGACAGGGGTTTGCTCCCTGATCTGGGAAGATTCCACATGCAGCTTAGCCCGAGCACCACAACTATTCGGCCTGGGCTCCAGGGCCTGGGAGCTGCAACTACCGAAGCCCTCAAGCCCTAGGGCCCAGGCTCCACAAAAGAGAGGCCACTGCAGTGAGAAGCCCATGCGCCAAAACTAGACACTAACCCAACTCACCGCAACTAGAGAAAAGCCTGTGCAGCCAACAAAGACCCAGCACAGCCAGAAATGCCCCCAAAACTATAGGGAAGGACTTCCCTGGTGGTCCAGAGGCTAAGAATTTGCATAGCAATGCAGGGGACTGGGATGCAATCCCTGGTCAGGGACTAAGATCCCACATACCTCAGAACAACTGAGCCTGTGCCCAGCAGTTACTAAGCCTGCATGCTCTGGAGCCCATGCCACAACTAGAGAGTCTGTGTGACACAGCAAAAGATCCCAAGTGATGCAACAAAAATCCTGAGTGCCACAGCTAAGACCCAGTGCAGCCAAATAAACAAATAAATATATGAATATATATATATACATTTTTTTAAAATATGTAGGGAATTCCTTGATGACCCAGTGGTTAGGACTCTGAACTCTCAGTGCCAAGGGCCCAGTTTCTATCCCTGGTCAGGGAAATAAAATCTCACTAGCAGTGTGGTGCAGCCAAAAAATTAAAAATTAAAAAATTAAAAATTAATTAATTTTAAACTATAGTCCCTGTAGTCACAATATCAGAGAATCATAAAGGATAAAACTTACAGACTACACAGGTTCTTTAACTTTTTAGGTCAAAGATATTCAATAAAATTAAAACATACACTACAAATGGGGGAAATACTTGCAACATATTTGACAAGCAATCAAGCTGGTTTTAGAAAAGGCAGAGGAACCAGAGATCAAATTGCCAACATCCACTGGATCATCAAAAAAGCAAGAGAGTTTCAGAAAAGCATCTATTTCTGCTTTATTGACTATGCCAAAGCCTTTGACTGTGTGGATCACAATAAACTGTGGAAAATTCTGAGAGAGATGGAATATCAGAGTACCTGACCTGCCTCTTGAGAAACCTATATGCAGGTCAGGAAGCAACAGTTAGAACTGGACATGGAACAACAGACTGGTTTCAAATAGGAAAAGGAATACGTCAAGGCTATATATTGTCACCCTGCTTATTTAACTTCTATGCAGAGTACATCATGAGAAACGCTGGGCTGAAAGAAGCACAAGCTGGAATCAAGATTGCCGGGAGAAATATCAATCACCTCAGATATGCGGATGACACCACCCTTATGGCAGAAAGTGAAGAAGAACTAAAAAGCCTCTTGAAAGTGAAGGAGGAGAGTGAAAAAGTTGGCTTAAAGCTCACCATTAAGAAAATGAAGATCATGGCATCTGGTCCCATCACTTCATGGGAAATAGATGGGGAAACAGTGGAAATGGTGTCAGATTTTATTTGTGGGGGCTCCAAAATCACTCCAGATGGTGACTGCAGCCATGAAATTAAAAGATGCTTACTGCTTGGAAGAAAAGTTATGACCAACCTAGATAGCATATTAAAAAGCAGAGACATTACTTTGCCAACAAAAGTCTGTCTAGTCAAGGCTATGGTTTTTCCAGTAGTCATGTATGGATGTGAGAGTTGGACTCTGAAGAAAGCTGAGCACCAAAGAATTGATGCTTTTGAAATGTGGTGTTGGAGAAGACTCCTGAGAGTCCCTTGGACTGCAAGGAGATCCAACCAGTCCACTCTGAAGGAGATCAGCCCTGGAATTTCTTTGGAGGGAATGGTGCCAAAGCTGAAGCTCCAGTACTCTGGCCACCTCATGCGAAGAGTTGACTCATTGGAAAAGACTCTGATGCTGGGAGGGATTGGGGGCAGGAGGAGAAGGGGAC
>SJYQ01104666.1:54340-115124 GCA_006410935.1 Redunca redunca | reverse complement strand
CAGCAGTGGCCACAGGACTGGAAAAGGTCAGTTTTCATTCCAATCCCAAAGAAAGGCAATGCCACAGAATGCTCAAACTACCACACAATTGCATTCATCTCACACGCCAGTAAAGTAATGCTCAAAATTCTCCAAGTCAGGCTTCAACAATACATGAACTGTGAACTTCCAGATGTTCAAGCTGGTTTTAGAAAAGGCAGAGGAACCAGAGATCAAATTGCCAACATCCACTGGATCATCAAAAAAAGCAAGAGAGTTCCAGAAAAACATCTGCTTTATTGACTATGCCAAAGCCTTTGACTGTGTGGATCACAATAAACTGTGGAAAATTCTGAAAGAGATAGGAATACCAGAGTACCTGACCTGCCTCTTGAGAAACTGTATGCAGGTCAGGAAGCAACAGTTAGAACTGGACATGGAACAACAGACTGGTTCCAAATAGGAAAAGGAGTACGTCAAGGCTGTATATTGTCCCTCTGCTTATTTAACTTCTATGCAGAGTATATCATGAGAAACGCTGGGCTGGATGAAGCACAAGCTGGAATCAAGATTGCTGGGAGAAATATCAATAA
This sequence comes from Redunca redunca, assembly GCA_006410935.1. Lineage (NCBI taxonomy): Eukaryota > Metazoa > Chordata > Mammalia > Artiodactyla > Bovidae > Redunca > Redunca redunca. The sequence continues at coordinate 114,552 of SJYQ01104666.1, read as the reverse complement.
CCTCAGATATGCAGATGATACCACTCTTATGGCAGAAAGAGAAGAACTAAAGAGCCTCTTGATGAAAGTGAAAGAGGAGAGTGAAAAAAATTGGCTTAAAGCTCAACATTCAGAAAACTAAGGTCATGGCATCCAGTCCCATCACTTCATGAAAAATAGATGGGGAAACAGTGGAACCAGTGGCTGACTTTATTTTGGGGGGCTCCAAAATCACTGCAGATGGTGACTGCAGCCATGAAATTAAAAGACTCCTATTCCTTGGCTTCCCTGGTGGCTCAGAGGTTAAAACATGTGCCTGGAACGTGGGAGACCTGGGTTCGATCCCTGGGTCAGGAAGATTCCCTGGAGAAAGAAATGGCAACCCACTGCAGTACTCTTGCCTGGAGAATCCCATGGAGGATTTTATCCTGGTAGGCTATAGTCCATGGGGTCATAAAGAGTCGGACACGACTGAGTGACTTCACCTTCACTTTCACTTTACTCCTTGGCAGGAAGTTATGACCAGCCTAGACAGCACATTAAAAAGCAGAGACATCACTTTGCCAACAAAGGTCTGTATAGTCAAAGCTATGGTTTTTCCAGTAGTCATGTATGGATGTGAGAGCTGGACTATAAAGAAAGCTGAGCACTGAAGATTTGATGCTTTTGAACTGTGATGTTGGAGAAGACTCTTGAGAGTCCCTTGGACTGCAAGGAGATCCAACCAGTCCATCCTAAAGGAGATCAGTCCTGAGTGTTCATTGGAAGGACTGATGTTGAAGCTGAAACTCCAATACTTTGGCCACCTGATGCGCAAAACTGACTCATTTGAAAAGACCCTGATCCTGGGAAAGATTGAAGGCAGGAGGAGAAGGGGACAGCAGAGGATGAGATAGTTGGATGGCATGACTGACACAATGAACTTGAGTTTGGGTGGACTCTGGGAGTTGGTGATGGACAGGGAGGGCTGGTGTGCTGCAGTCCATGGGGTCACAAAGAGTCGGACATGACTGAGCAACTAAACTGAACTGAAATATTCAAAATAAGAAATTATTGAATAAATTATGATAAACAATGGAGTATCAGGTAGCTACTAAAGAAATGTGGCAATGGTGCATTTATTGGCACAGAGTGATACTCATAACGTATTTTCAGAGGAGGAAAGGAAGTACAGATAGGGTATACTGTACGAGTTCATTTTTGTGAGATAGATGAAGGGATGAATGGGGGATGGGTGGATGATGGTTAGATGGATGAGTGGATGCGTTAATGGATGGATAGAAGGTGGGTGAATGGGGGCTGGGTGAATGGGGGTAGATGGATGGGGGAGTAGGTGGATGAATGAATGGATGGGGGTGGGGTAGCTGGACAGATGGATGGATGGGTGAATAGAAATAACCAGGATATGCTACATCTCTGTTAGGAGAGAAAACCTTTTCTCCACCTCAATAAACTCTCCTGGTCTCTCTCCATCCCCTCTAACTCATTCCATCTCTGGGGAAGAGGAGTGACTTATCTGACTGGTAAGTCTAAGAAGAATAACAGGTCTACCTGGCTTGCTCCTCCCTTCTCGCCCCTGGGAGTGATCTGGCTGCAGTGAACAGTTTCCACTGCCCTCTGGGCCAGAAGTCCCATCCAGGCCACTGCCAGCTGTGCCTGGGTGGCTGCATCTGTCTAATTCTGGGGTTCAGTTTGCAGCCCCATGTGGCTCTCACACCTGATTACATCTCCAACTTTTCCTTTATCTACAGTAAAGAAGACGTCCTGGCCTCTTTCTTGGCCATATTTCTGGTTGTTCTGCAACCAGGTGAGGAAGCAGGGTAGACTTCGCTGGATTTCCTCAGAGGTCCCAACATCACTCAGTCAAGGCTCTCAGTGAAAAGCAGTAAACCCTTATCTGATGAACTAAGGCAAGGAGGACTTTATGAAAAGAATAACTAGTAGGCAGGAGGTTGGCAATGTCCAGATTAGACAGAAGAACCAGGTTTAGGGGAGATCAGAGAGAAGGACGTTCAACAAAGAAGTCCCAGCAGAGAGTCTGGCCAGCAGCCGGCCTTTCAATGACCCTTCCAACCGTTCCTTCTGCTCATGCGCGGTTTGCTCAAAGCTGGAAGTCTGAGGAAATAATGTCCAAATGGTCCAATCAAGGGTGCCTGCCTCACATCCACCCCCTACTTCCCTTTCTTAACCAAGCCTAGATTTTCAAGAATCCATTGCTTCTCCTCCCATTTTTTAGGGAAAAGGGATCCCTCCCAACCTTGACTTATCCTGTTTCCCTTATCACAGTTCAGGGGTAAGCAGGCCACATGGGCAGGGCCAGTCAGGGGACGACTTGGAATGCCAGGTGGAAACCCTTCTATCTCTGTCCCTCGGACACAGGTGGGAAAGCACTTGGCTTTGGGGGTTGTGGGCTGACTTAAAATACAATGGACACAACAGAAGCCTAAACAGAGTGACAGGCTGACAGTCACTCAATCCAACCCACCTGAAGCCAGCTGGGGTGCTGAGCAAGCCCAGACGACCAGCGTGCACTGGTTATGATGGCAGAGACAGAGTGGGACCAGATTCAGACAGCTTGGGCTCGGATCCGCAACCTGCCACTTTTTCACTGGCTCATCCGAGCCTTTCTGATCTCTAAAATCAGGATGATAACAGGACTTTCTCCTCCAGTGACCAGAGGATGAGATGAGGTCGTCCGTGTAGAGCTCTTTGCACTGCACCTGGCTCAGAGCAGCTGCTGGGTCTGCAGGTTTTCGGAAATGGTGGACGGACCAGGTGCCTCTGGCGCCGCTTAGACTCTCTCTCCTCACCCGTCTCTTAGTCCACTCACACCCATCCCTACAGCACCAAACTCAGGCCCACCCGGGTCCTCTTTCTCTGATTTTGCAGTGATGCACCCTCTGGTGTTCCTGCATGTGTGACCCAGAAATGCAGACAAGGAGAGTTCCCTTAGAGCGAGTGTTCCAACAGTGGGAGATGAAAGTCAGTGAATAAGCGCCTCCCTCTTTTCCCCTAGACAAAGTGTCCCAACATGGACTTCCTATGCCCCAGGCCCCTGGAGCAGTCAGCGTGGCTTAAGCTCCCAGGTGCCGTTAGCAGTGGTCAGAGCCAATGTGCATCCTTCTCTTAGCTTTCTCTTCCTCGTTTCGGTCCCCGGTCCCTGGCTCCCACGTCCTCTCAGGCTTTCATTCCTGACTCGGGTTATCTCTGGGCAGCCCATTTCCACAGTTGGTTTTTCTTTTTCTCTCTTTCCCTTATCTCTGTGTGTGCTTATTCGCTCAGTCGTATCCAACTCTCTGCGACCCATGGACTGAGCCCACCAGACACCTCTGTCCATTGGGATTCTCCAGGCAAGAATACTGGAGTGGGTTGCCATGCCCTCCTCCAGAGGATCTTCCCAACCCAGGGATCGAACCCAGGTCTCCCGCATTGTGGGTGGACTCTTTACTGACTGAGCTACCAGGGAAGGCCCTTATCTCTATTTTCTAACTATTCTTACAATAGCCCTTCCTACTCACATGATTTTTTAAGTTCTTTCTTCCCAGGAAGTGGGAAGCAGAAGGCAGGAGCCCTCCTCCAGGGGATCTTCCCCACCCAGGGATCAAACCTGTGACTCTTACATCTCCCACATCTGCCACATTGGCACATGGGTTCTTTACCACTAGTGCCACCTGGGAAGCCCCTTAGCACAACACAGTCTTCCTAGGAAGCCAGGAGCAGAAAGCAGGAGAGGGGGTATGATTACTCTTCCTGGATGTTGTACACCAGCTCTGAGATGGGTTTCTCAGAAAGGGCAAGAATCCTGAGGAAAGAGGAGATGGGGGACAGGGGAGGGAGGGCATCAGCCCCCTTTGTTCTCCAGCATGGCTCCTAAGAAGGAGCAGGCCCCCCTGTTGCAGACCTTCTGTCCTGCGAAGGTGCTAACTGGCTGAAAGAGAACCTGAGCAGGCGGGAGGGGCAACAAGCTAGGTGTGAAGGCCCCTCACAGAGCCGCAGAGAGCTCTCTGCCTGTGGCTCAGACGGGTGTTGACAGAAGACACTGAGCCACACAGCTGTGTGTGAAGAGGCAGGAATACAACTGGGCAGTCTCATAACTGAAAAGCGGAGGCTCTGCAGAAGAAGGCAAAAAAACCCACCTTGCCTGTTTATATCACTAAGTGGGACTCAGGTTCCCTACTGTCTCGGGGTCTGTCCCTTTCCTGAGGACCAGAGTCCTGGGTCCCAGGCTGTGATCCAGGCTCCATGTAGCTACCCTTCCTCCCACGTAAGCCTGGGAGAAGCAGGGCAGGCCGGCCGAATGCCAGGCTGGTCTGGAGGTTCAGACAGTGTGGGTGATCCGATTTCCAGAATTTGATAAGAAGGTTACCTTCTAAGACAAGTAGGTAAGATCCTCAGAAATCAGCACAAAACAATGAAAGAGAAGGGTCACTGAGCCCTGCCTCCTAAATCCAGCGAAGTCTGTAACCACATGGACAACTTTTTCTTGGGTGTGTGTGCGTGCTAAGTCGCTTCAGTCGTGGCTGACTCTTTGCAACTCTATGGACTGTGGCCCGCCAGGCTCCTCTGTCCATGGGATTCTCCAGGCAAGAATACTGGAGTGAGTTGCCAAGCCCTCCTCCAGAGAAATCTTCCCCATCCAGGGATCAAACCCACGTCTCTTCTGTCTCCTGCACTGGGAGGCGGGCTCTTTACCACTAGAGCCCCCTGAGAAGCCCCCACAGATCTCTAGAACCGTTCATCTTGCAAAACTGAAACTCTTCACACATCGAACAGCAACTCCCTCTTTCCCCCTTCCCCTGCCCCTAGTAACCATCATTCTACTCTCTGTTTCTAAGAGGTTGACTACTTCAGATGCTTCATATTAACTAGAATCATACAGTATTTGTCTTTAGGTAACTGATTTACTTCATTTAATATAATGTCCTCAGTAATCTATGTGGTAGCACATGACAGACTTGCCTTCTTTTTAAGGCTGAATAATATTCCACTGTATATATAATGGGCAATTTTGCTGCACCATTTTGCTGGTGAGTGGTGAAAAGGAACGGACTTGTGAAAGTAAAGCTGTACTGATACAACTCTTGCCCAGTCGGGGAAGGACAATGCCTCTGGCTGGCTCCAATAGCTGAGGTGGGTCTTTCATTTGCTCATTAATTTATTTATATATCAAAATGTATCAAAACCTACCATATCCAGAGATGCTGGATATGTGAGAGAAGACCAAAATATTGAATGCCTACCAGTAGGGCCACCTTATGTATCCTTACTGTAAATTTTCTTTTCTATTTGAGTTTGTTTGAGGAAGGTTCTGCTATTTGTAACCAACAAAAAGGTCCTAATGAAGATATAGCATTTCAAGAGGGAGTGCTATCAAGATAACTCTCAAATTAGTCCTAATGCAATCTGTATATTGAATAAGCAAGATGCCTGGATTACAGCAATCATATGTTGGTGACTTCCCTGGTGAGCCAGTGGTTAAGAATCTCTGCCATTGCCAGGGACCCAAGCTCAATCCCTGGTCAGGGATCGAAGACCCTACATGCCATGGGGCAACTAAGTCCACCTGCCACAACTAGAAAGCCCATATGTTACAAGTACTGAGCCCAAGCAATCTGGAGCCTATGTGTTGCAACAAAGGCTCAGGAAAAAAAATAACAAACTATCATTGCGGTCTCCCACCATGCCTTAAATTTTACTTAGAGAAGCATTAACCCTTTTCTCAGATGAAGAAGCCACCGATATTTTTGCCCACTCATAGGTCAAAGACAACCCTAAGTCACTATAAATCCTAAATACAGTCTCAACTCCAAATCACGGATGCTGTTTAGTCCCTCAGTCATGACTCTTTGAAACCCCATGGACTATAACCCACCAGGCTCCTCTGTCCATGGAATTGTCCAGGCAAGAATACTGGAGTAGGTTGCCATTTCCTTCTCCAGGGGACCTTCCCAAGCCAGGGATTGAACCTGGGTCTCCTGCACTGTGGGCAGATTCTTTACTGACAGAGCCACCAGGGAAGCCCAAATCAAGGATGCCCAGTCCCTATCATATTTGCAACATACTTACACAAAAAAAGTATTCATCGTTTCCATGGAAGTCAGGCTTAACTGGGCAGCCTGTATTTTATCTGACAGTCCAACTACAGGGCTGAGTGAATGTCTTCACAACATGGCAGCTGGTTTTCCCCCGAGCATATGACCCTAGAGAGAGAGAACAAAGAGGAAACCACAACTCCTTTTACGATCTAGTCTTGGTAGTCTCACACTTTCACTTTCACCATATTCTCTATTCATTAGAAGCAAGTCAGTAAGTCTAGCCCACACTCAAGCAGAGGGGAATTAAGAAGCATCTCTCAGAGTGAGAAGTAGTTTAAAAAAAAAACAAAAAAAAACTTGTGAATGTGTTTTTAATCTTCTTTTCTTTCCAGGCAGCCCCCTATCTGGTCCTTAAGACACAATCTCCATGCCCTATGTAACCCTGGGGTGTGGGAACCAGTAGCCTCCTCTGGCCCCTTAGGTTTCCAAGTAGGGGTCCAAACCCTACCTGAGTCAGCACTGCTTCTCTGCATCTCCCCCATGGGAAGCACTTTTCAAAGTTCTCCTAGTATCTCAAGCCAAGGGTTAGAAGAAAGCACCTCCACCTCTCCCCAAAAAGGGATGCTGGGGCCAGAACACAGCAACAGCTTTCCCCAAAGAAATCTCTTTGCACAGTCTTATTCTTTTATCTCCTCAATGACTATTTTTTAATCACATCCAGTGGTCAAGAAGCAGGTTCCCAGAGATTTCCTTTGAAGACAATGCAGAATCTCCCACTCAGTTTGCCAGGAAAAGCCTCAATCTAACATCTTCCATGAGTGAGTGTTAGTCTAACTCTTTGTGACCCCATGGACTGTAGCCCACCAGGCTCCTCTGTCCATGGAATTCTCCAGGCAAGAATACTGGAGTGGGTTGTCATGTCCTTCTCCAAACATCTTTCATATTGGTATATAAAAGGATTTATTTCAGAATACAGAAAGTGTCACAAACCAGGAAAAGGGATGGTGTATTCACAAATCATGTAGGCATGATTAGCTCTTGGATTTGAGAAAATCTTTATGTATTCACTATGCATCATACACAAAAAATTAATTTCAGATATGTTACTGCTAAGTCACTTCAGTCATGTCTGACTCTGTGTGACCCCAAGCCAATGAAAAAAGAAACAGCTTAAAAACTAGAAAACTTTTAACCAGTTAACTGATTTTAAAAGAATAGAATCTTCTAAGTCTAAAGGCAATGGGGAATGGAGCACAGAGGAAAAGATAATAGTTCTCGGTAAACACTGAGGGCTTGCCAAAACATTGAACCTCCGAAAATCCTTTCCTAGTATCAGAGGCATTAAAGACTCCAAAAAATCAATCTACGTGTTATATGACAGATCCAAAGATGTCTTCCTGCAATATTCTATGAGTCACTTTGAAGTGAACCTAATATAACACGTTCGAAACTCTAAAGTGAGATGGCTGTTTTCCATCGAACAAATATTATATTTACAATTGACACAGCCAGACATCATGCTATACGTTCATTCATTTCACAAAAGCTATTATGACCCCAGACTGTGCCCAGCTCTGGGGCAGACTCACAGAACCCAGGGTGGACCAGACTGGTGTTCTTTTGGAGAAGGCAATGGTACCCACTCCAGTACTCTTGCCTGGAAAATCCCATGGACAGGGGAGCCTGGCAGGCTGCACTCCTTGGGGTCACTAGGAGTAGGACAGGACTGAGCGACTTCTCTTTCACTTTTCCCTTTCATGCACTGGAGAAGGAAATGGCAACCCACTCAGGTGAACCAGACCATGGTCCCCTCAACCCTCATGTAATATATAAGTATACAATTTAATAAAAGTTTTCATATTGTGAAAAGTTACATCATAATATGACGTCGTATTTTTACTACCCAGAATTATTTTCAGCGAACTATGTTTTCATCACCTTTCAAGTAGGGTTCCCACTTGAAAGCTGTGATTCTCAACCTTGGCTGAACTTTGGACTAATGCGGGAAGCTTTAAGGCTTCTCAGGTGGCACTAGTGGTAAAGAGTCCTCCTGCCAATGCAGGAGACATAAGAGGGGCCAGTTCGATCCCTGGGTCAGGAAAGATCCCATGGAGAAGGGAATAGCAACCCACTCCAATAATCTTGCCTGGAGAATCCCATGGACAGAGGAGCCTGGTGGACTAGAGTCCACAGAGTCACAAAGAGTCGGACACATCTGAAGTGACTTAGCAAGCACACATGGGAAGCTTTAAAAATACTGCTGCCTGGGTCACACTCCCAGACTCTGGTATCATTTGTCTGGGGTGCCACCTGGACACCAGGAATTTTTCAATCTCCTCAGGTGATTTTTCTGTACAGCCAGACTGAGAACTGCAGAGTTCAGCTCAGTACAGTTCAGTTCAGTCGCTCAGTCGTGTCCAACTCTTTGCAACCCCATGAACCGCAGCATGCCAGGCCTCCCTGTCCATCACCAACTCCCAGAGTTTACCCAAACTCATGCCCACTGAGTCGGTGATGCCATCCAACCATCTCATCCCCTGTTGTCCCCTTCTCCTCCTGCCCTCAATATTTCGTAGCATCAGGATCTTTTCAAATGAGTCAGCTCTCTGCATCAGGTGGCCAAAGGATTGGAGTTTCAACTTCATCATCAGTCCTACCAATGATCACCCAGGACTGATCTCCTTTAGGATGGACTGGTTGGACCTCCTTGCAATCCAAGGGACTCTGAAGAGTCTTCTCCCACACCACAGTTCAAAAGCATCACTTCTACGGGCATTCAGCTTTCTTTAGAATCCAACTCTCACATCCATATATGACTACTGGAAAAAACCATAGCCTTGAAGAACTACAGAGTGGGACTTATAAAAGAAAAGACCACTAGATGTCGCTGTCCCCAAAGGTTTGAAGAGAAACAGCCTTCCCATAGTCTTACTAAATTCCCTCCCTCAAGGATAAAAACATGTTTTTGCCAGATTTGAGGCCCAAGGAACAGCCCGGTAAAAATTATTCCCTCATTTCTCTTTGGCCTGAATGAAGTAAGTCACACAAAACCCAAGTATAGTAGCTTCCTAGCATTGTCATAATAAAATAAAATTACTTTACTCACAGTTATAAAGCTAAAGGTCCAAGATCAAGGTATTAGCAGGCTGGGTTTCTTCTGAGACCTCTCTCCCCGACCGGCAGAAGGCCGCCTTCTCACTGATCCATCACAAGGCCACCGTTCTGCCTGTGCTGTCTACGTCTTCATCTCCTCTGCTTAAAAGAACACTTGCTGCCACTGCTGAGTCGCTTCAGTCGTGTCCGACTCTGTGCGGCCCCAGAGACGGCAGCCCACCAGGCTCCCCGTCCCTGGGGTTCTCCAGGCAAGAACACTGGAGTGGGGTGCCATTTCCTTCTCCAATGCATGAAAGGGAAAAGTGAAAGAGAAGTCGCTCAGTCCTGTCCTAGTCCTAGCGGCCCCAAGGAGTGCAGCCTGCCAGGCTCCCCCGTCCATGGGATTTTCCAGGCAAGAGTACTGGAGTGGGTGCCATTGCCTTCTCCAAAAGAACACCAGTCATATTCAATTAGGCCTACCCATATGACCTCAGTTTACCAAAATTACCTCTTCAGAGGCCCAATAACAGCTTAAGGTGCCAATATACAGAGATTGAGGGGACACAATTCCACCAAAAACAGCAAGAAATCAAAATCAAAACAAATCCAGTTGATAAACAACAAGAACCTACTGTGTATTCAAAAAGAATATACATGTGTATGGAAAAAGTGCAAGTGTTAGTCGCTCAGTCATGTCTGACTCTCTGTGACCCCACAGACTGTAGCCCACCAGGCTCCTCTGTCCATGGGATTTCTCAGGCACGAATACTGGAGTGGGTAGCCATTCCTTTCTCCAGCAGATCTTTTCAACCCAGGGATCAAACCCAGGTCTTCTGCATTGCAGGCAGATTCTTCACCGTCTGAACTACCAGAGAAGCTCCATATGTATGTATACACTGGTTCCCAGAAATATCCAGGTTACCATTTACTTCGGATGTATACTTATTCTATGTAACGTCTCCTATTATTCTGTTAGGATTCCACTCCTTTTTTAACTGAAGTATAGTTGATTTACAATGTTGGGTTAATTTAGGATGTACAGCAAAGTGATTCAGTTATACCTATACGTGCAATACAAAAATATAAATGGTAACCTGGGTATTTCTGGGAACGAAATAACAGACAAAAACTTTCACATCAATAACAGGGATTAAATAAACTACAAATGGAAACTGTGAGAATTAATATAAAACCGATGTAAGTTTTTATCAAGAAGTCTCAACTGTAGTAAAGCTTATTTGCACTGGGGAGAGGGGAAAAACAAACCAACCCAGTTGATTAACTGCAAAAGAACAGCGTCCCAGACGTCCACGGCTCAGAGATCTGTCACACGGTAACTATGAAGAGAGTTGCTTTTTTTTTTTTTGGTCTTCTTTCCAAATGCTACACCCATTATTCAATTTTAATTTAAAGTTTTCTAAATAGCCCATACAAGGATTAGAACTCAAGTATTCATTTGGTCATGCATGGCAACCCACTCCAGTATTCTTGCCTGGAGAATCCCCATGGACAGAGGAGCCTGGCAGGCTACAGTCCATAGGGTCGCAAAGAGTGGGACATGACTGAGCACCTAAGCACGCACATGCATTCATTTAGTCATTTAACCCTATTTCTTGAATCAGAAACAGAGGCCTGTGGTGATTTCTGTGGTCGTAAATTGTGTTCCCATTATTATTTTTACAGCACAAGTGATGCACGTTCACTGAAGAAACACCAGGAAATACAAAAGATTACTTAAAGTCATCAGAACACCACTAACCAAATTAGCACTTAGGCTAAATCCATCGAGACTTTTCCTCACTGCCTGTGTGTGTGTCCTCCAAAAATGAAACATATGGTTTTGTGACCTCCTTTTCTTCACATAACAAAATATCCTGAGCATCTTTTTATGCCAACTATAATGCCGTGAAGGCTTGAGACAAGGGGATCGATCATCATTTTATGAATTTATATAGATGAAAGTTGTGCATGTGTGTACACAATGGAAATTTCAAACCAGAGTGGAGGGTATAATGAAAAGTCCCTTTATCCCCGCCATTCCCATCCCCACCCCCCAAACTCTTCTTTCTAAGATAAAACAGTAACATAGAGCTATTCCAGAGCAATGTGATTCCTGGCCGTGGGAGAGCTGGGTGTGGAAGAAAGTAGTGTGAAGGTAGCCAAAGGCTCTGCCCCACACACACAGCAAGTGAAAAAGACGCCAGAGCTGACGTCTGAAGATCCCACTATCGAGTCACCCTTTAAGAGCCTCTATAGGGCTGTTATGACTCTGGTCCCGGAGTCCTGATTCACTTGACAGCTAACACGCCCACATACATGCTTCTTTGTCTAGTGAAATCATTCCTGTCCATTGGACTCCCCCCAAGAGGAGGCTTGGAAGCTGAGACCTCTAGGACAACAGCCACGGGATGCATGTGGCTGCTTACATTTAAATTAGTTAAAATGAGAAAGTCAGCAAAATCATAAAGTGTTGCACCCCCTCTCCTGCACTGAGCAGCATGTGACCCCAGGCACAGAGGATGGGCCCTGCTGTCCAGGGGCTGAGGGACTGGGGACAGGGAAGCTGCAGAAGCCAGGGGTCCTAGCACAGTGCCTGCGGTCAGCTCAGCCCCGGACTCTGTCATTGAAATCAATCTGCCACCTCTGCACTCGCTTGTTTTGTGGAAGCATTTAGGAGTCCAGAGCAGGTAAGCAAGGCTAGCAGGAAGGGATGCCTGGGGCAGGAACACCCACCTCCAAATTCCAAACCCACTTCTCCTCCGCAGCCTGACCCTCAGACAGCTTTCAAGGACCAGATCCTCATCCCCGAGAAGCTCAGGACCTTCTTCCCCTCAGTCCCAAATCCTAGCTGGAGTCATATGCTCAAACCAGAGCTGGATATGCCCACCTGCCAGAGGCGCTTCCAGGGACCCCCAAGTCCCTGGGTACCAGCAGCCCTCGGAGAAAACTGAGCTCTTGGGTGAGGGGTTAACTCAGAAGAGAGGACATCAGGCACTAAAACCAAACTCAAAAAGCTTCAGAACACACCACCAGCAGCAAAAGAGAAATTACCCCAGGTTTCTCCCGGCAGGAACGTGGCAGTGGTACCTGCACTGGGTCCGAAGCACCAAGAAAGCAGCAGCTCACTGGAGCTTAAAGCTGCCACATGCTGTAAGAGAACAGGGAGAAACCAGACAGATACCTTTCACAAAACCCAGAGCAACCCAGGGCCTCCTCCAGCAGCTCACACACACACATGTGCCTACACCCAGCAGAGAGTTTGTTTTTGTGGCAAACAAAACACACCCTGGGAAAAGTTCCACGGAGAAATTCTCTTCTGAGTTTCAGCACAAGCCAAGCAGGTTTCAGGGAAAGTGAGGAATCACAGAAGCACGTTTTTGCCATTTTCTGCTTTTCTTCTGAGACAGGAAGAATTGAGGCAGGGCACAACCATTAAAAGAATGACACAACCGTGAAGAACACTGAACAACAAAATACCTACTAGGCTCAAGATGGCAGAATATTCAGCTTCTGCAACCTGGAGCCTCATTATACGCTCATTGTTAATACATTAGCTAAAGGACATGCCCACAGGCCCCAGGAGGGATCTGAGGCTGACCACAAAAGGCCAAAAAGTGAGCGATGCCCCCAGTTCCTGGAAATCCCCGTCTGTCACCCAAGACAGAATATTCCTCCCACTTATTAGTGTATGAAATTACCTAGCCTGTAAAAACCAACAACTCCATATTTCAGGATGGCTCTGACTTGCTGAGAGGAGCCCAGGCCCTGGAGCCGCTTCTCACCTTCTCAGACTGTCTACAGACTGTGCCACTGCTGTGATATGCTCAGTGGCGTCCGACTTTTTGAGACCCTCTGGGCTGTAGCCCACCAGGCTCCTCTGTCCATGGGATTCTCCAGGTAAAACATACAGAGTGGGTTGCCATTTCCTACTCCAGGGGATCTTCCTGACCCAGGGCTCGAACCAGCATCTCCTGCATCTTCTGCACTGGCAGACAAATTCTTCACCACTGCCCCACCTGGGAAGCCCCTCCATAGAGTGTGTATCTCCCTAAATAAATCTACTTTCACTTTACTATGGCTAGCTCTTAAATTCTTTCCTGCAGGAGGCCAAGGACTCTCACTTGGCAGCCTGTCCCAAGGACTCACCTGAGACCTGAGATATAACCATCCTCTCATACCCCGTTTTTCCTACACGTCCCCATTTTCCCTCTTTCCTGTCCTGCCTGCCATCCTCCCAGCTCCAAGCCAAGTGAATTGCACCAAAGGCAGCTTGGATGCCTTTGAAAGCTCAGGGTTCACTAACTCCACAATCCCAGAGCTGTCTGGACCACGGAGAGAATAGGAATGTGACTCAGTGCTGCTCAGCATCACAGGGTGCCAAGGTGGGCATGCTTACCCTGGGTGCAAGGCGTGTGCGTGCTAAGTCACTTCAGTTGTGTTCGGCTCAGCATCACAGGGTGCCAAGGTGGGCATGTTCACCCCGGGTGCAAGGTGTGTGCATGCTAAGTCACTTCAGTCGTGTTCGACTCTGTGCGACCCTATGGACTGTAGCCCACCAGGCTCCTCTGTCCATGGGGCTTCTCCAGGCAAGAACACTGGAGTGGATTGCCATTTCCTAGGAGCAATTAAAGAAGATCTGGAGCATCCCCTTCTTCCCCCTCCTTCCCCCTTGTTCTGGTGGTGAACGGTGAGGCTGGGTCCCTGGGGATGGAAAAGCCTGTGGGACAGAGCCTACAAGGTTCAAGATGCTGAATGCAATGACTAAAATTTACCAAAAGTTCAGATGAAGTTGAAGTTTGAGCCCCTGTATCCCAGTTCACACACTAGTTCCCAAGACTTTAAGTCAAAGCACTGGCTTGGGTCACACTGGGAACATCAGCCTTCTTTCTTTTGGGCAACCAGGAGGAAACAAGACCCAAGGGTCTGTCTGAATGGAGAAACCAGCTCTCAGCTGGAGCAATCCTTGCCAAGGAGGTTGGGTACAGAGGCCATTGGGTGAGTGTGACTCACAGATGCATTTGGTTTGTCTGATTGATAGAGTATGGATAGAGTATTTTAAAATTTGAATCAGTTGCCAGCCATTTAAAGATCAAGAAATCTTACCAGAGAAAACTCTAATTTGAAAAGATACATGCACCACAGTGTTCAGAGCAGCACTATTTACAATAGCCAAGACGTGGGAGCAACCAAGTGCCCATCAACAGATGACTGGCTTAAGAAGATATGATAAAATAAATAAATNCACACACACACACACACACTACCTTAAAGGTTTTTCATCAACGTAAAACACATCGGCAGCCAAAACACAGAAACACAGTAGCAACCTAAGTGTCCATTGACAGAGGAGAGGAAAAAGATGTGATATATATATAGTAATAAATATATATATACAGTAATAATATATATATATATATTATCCAGCCAGAAAAGAAGAATGAAATAATGCCATTTGTAGCAACACTGATGGGCCTACAGAGTTCTATACTTGCTCACCCCGGGTATCGAAGTAAGTCAGACAGAGAAAGACAAATACCATATGACATCACTTACATGTGGAATCTAAAAAGTGATACAAATGAACTTATTTACAAAACAGAGACAGACTCACAAACATGGGAACCAAACTTATGGTCAGCAGAGGGTAAAGAATGGGAGGTATAAATCAGGAGTTTGTGATTAGTAGATACAAAGCACTATATAATATAAAAATAGATAAACAACAAGGCCCTACTGTATAGCACAGGGAACTATGTTTAGTATCCTGTAATAAACCCTAATCTGAAAAAAAAATTGTATATATATATACATGGTGGTGGTTTAGTCACTAAGTCACGTCCAGCTCTTGTGACTCCATGCACTGTAACCAGGCTCCTCTGTCCATGGGATTAACCAGGCAAGAGTGGGTAGCTGTTTCTTTCTCCAACAGATCTTCCCAACCCAGGATCAAATCTAGGTCTCCTCCATCGCAGGTAGGTTCCTTGCTGACAGAGCCTCCAGGGAGGCCCATGTATTTCTGCATCTATATCTGCAGCCTTGGGTTCATCTGCTGGCTAGAAAAGTGGCTGGCACTTTGGAGCTGTGCCTGTGCCCTCCACAGCGCCCCACTCCCTCCATCTCCCCAGCTTGCAGCTGCTGTCAAGGCCCTTCATCTCAGCTGTGGCTGTGACTTTAACACTCCCAGCCGGCTTTACTTGTGCGTCATCTCTCTAAGCAATGGGCTGTGACCCTGTCCTAACGCATCCGGGTAGAGGCTGCACCCAGGGCATAAAGAGGCCATGGCCATTTCAAGATAAGACATCTTGCTTTCAGTTTCTTGGTATTAATGTATGGGGCCCAGAGATTCACAAATTCTTTTATGTTTTCCTCTAATTTCCAAAGTGTCCATTATTGGGGAGGGGGGAATATGTATCTTCTCTTAAATTGCTTGCATCTGTCCTGGAAAGGTTGTGTTTTCACATCTAAAAGGTTGGATCTGGGCTCAGACCCCAGCCCCCTGAATTGGGAATCCAGAATCTTAGCCACTGGACCACCAGGAAAGTCCCTCCCTTCTTATTCTTGAAGACATAGCCCAGAAGTTAGATGGTATGGGGAGCCTTCTCTGACAGCCCTCTTGGAGTACCAGGCAGAGCACTAGGCCTGGGGATGCAGAGGAGAGTTAAGCCACAGTCACTGCCAGAGTCAGGGAGGCTGATGGTGAGGACCGCCAAAACAACCGGCTGGTGAAGTACAGAGTGACCAGTACGATAAATGGGGTACAGCCTGTGGGCTGGGGGCACATGAGAGAATCATCTCCCCCTGTTTGGGGAGACCTCATGGAGGGCCTCCTGGAATAAATGACCCTTTAGATAAGACCAGGAAGGCAGGCCAGATTTAGCCAAGCAAGGATGGGTGCCACTGGCTGGGACTTGTCCAGTGTCCTACCAGCCAGATATGTTCAGATGCTGCAAATCAAGGACCACATGGCACAACGATAGAAGCAGAACAAGCCGAACACGTGGTGCCTCTCACCCACGACAGGCTGTATTAGACACACTCATCATGCCCATTCCATCCCCTCCCGTGGGTACTATCCTCTGCACCCCCATACCTAGCAGGAAGGAGAAGGAAACACATGGGCCAGCGAGAAACCCTGGCCAGGCTGGGTGGCCTCAAGGGCTGGTTGACGGCCATCAGGAGCAACCACCAGCAGGAAGGACCCCAGGGACCAGGCAGCCCAGGACCCCAGGAGGCTGGCATTCCTGCATTCGAATCCCTGCCAGGAGCAAGAAACTTTGACCTGACCCTCCCTCTGGATCATTCTGCTTCTCTTCCCACCATGAAAAGAGAGAGACCCTCAAACAGATTGTTCCTTGTAAAATGCCCTGGTGGAAAGGCAAACACTAAAACTGTCAGCCAAAAATGGATATTTAATTATCTGCACTTTCCAGTTATTTATTCTCCACCCGCCCCCCGGGGATTCCCATCCGTTCTGCAGTACTGCACACAGCAAAAGACACCTCCCTGTCAGAACAGACTTTGCAGATCACATTTCTTGGGGCCCTTTCAATACAGTAATAGTATTTGCCAATAGGTAGAGCAACCTTGCCTGGAGAATCCCATGGATGGAGGAGCCCTGGTGGGCTGCAGTCCAGGGGGTCGCTAAGAGTCGGACACGACTGAGCAACTTCACTTTCAGTTTCACTTTCATGCATTGGAGAAGGAAATGCAGCCCACTCCAGTGTTCTTGCCTGGAGAATCCCAGGGACGGGGGAGCCTGGTGGGCTGCCGTCTATGGGGTCGCACAGAGTCAGACACGACTGAAGCGACTTAGCAGCAGCAGCGGCAGCGGTAGCAGCAGAGCAACCTTTCTTTGTGTATGTTTTCTCCCCAATCTCCACCAGAGGGCGCCAGCAGGTCCTGGTTGGACAAGCTTCTCTGCTTACACCCTCATGGAAGCAAAGAGAAGCTGGATTTAGAGTCCTGGGCCCAGTAAACTAAGCTGGCGGTTCCTGAACTTTCTGATACGCAGAATTCTGTGGAACAGTACAATTTGGGGAAAATGTATTTCAAGGAAATAGGAGGTGACCTCCTGTTCTTGAAAAAAATGAGATGTGGAAAATGAAGTTTTCTATTCATTGCAATCTATAATTCCACTGCCTCTATTTATTGAACACTCTCATTCTGAAGGACTTTCCAGGTGGTGCAGTGGTAAAGAATCCACCTCCCAAAGCAGGGGATGCAAGAGACTCAGGTTCCTCCTGGGAAGGTCCCTGGAGGAGGAAGTCACAACTCACCCTAGTATTCTTGCCTGGAGAATCCCATGGACAGAGGAGCCTAGCAGGCTATAGTCCATGTGGCCGCACATGACTGAGTGACTGAGCATGCACACACGCACACATTCTGCAGGGTATGATAAAATAATAATTCTTATCAATACACGGTAACTATATATTGTGGTATTTTACGGGACACTTCAATCTGATTCAGTTATTTTTAAAATATTAGATGGTTCTCATTTTGTGTTCAAGAGGTGGTATTTAATGCCACTCTGAAAGGCATTGTGAATAACCAGGTTAAGAGACCAGAAGTCTTAAGTATTTTTAGACCAAGGAATTGTATGGACCAGAAGGAAGATTTACTTGGTGGCAGAGTGCTGGATGATCTTGAACAGGGCGTTGGAGACAGGCCAGGTGGGGAGTTCTGGTCGTCTTCCAGTGGTGGAGTGATGAGGGCCTGACTTGGGGGAGAACAGCAGGGACGGAAGGGCACACAGGTGGGATTTATGAAGGAGTAATTGACAACGCCCAGTTCCCACTTGAAGAGGTGGAAGTGGGAAGGGATAGAAGCGGGCCAGGAGACAGACTCAAAACTGTGGTTTGAGACAGAAGTGGCAGGGGAATAATAATTCACTCTGAATTCAGCACCTCAATTAATCCCCATGGTTTAAGCACAGCAGCATTCATATACATATGAAAAAGAGTAGAATGTTTATGTGTGAAATATTATATATTTGGTCTACATCAAGGCTTGTTGCATAGGTCACAGGCCCCTTGCAATAACTCTGTAGCATCTTCTGCCCCACTGTAGGCTCTTTGTCACAGAATGTGAAGAATATAAATGTGTGATGATAGAGACGTTCTATGCCTTAAGTACTTTGGCCATCTGATGGGAAGAACTGACTCATTTGAAAAGACCCTGATGCTGGGAAAGATTGAGGGCGGGAGAAGAAGGGGACGACAGAGGGTGAGATGGTTGGATAGCATCACTGACTCAATGGACATGAGCTTGAGTAAACTCCGGGAGTTGGTGATGGACAGGGAGGCAGGGCGTGCTGAGGTCCATGGGATCGAAAAGAGTCAGACACGACTGAGCCACTGAACTGAACTGATGCTTTAAGTCTATCAGCAAAGGAATTGCCCCAGCAATCTTGTTCCATTGTAGCAGAAATGGGGACCATCCCTATGTGGGCTGAGCTGGGGTTGGGCTGACCCAGGCAGCCTTCGAATTCTGTGCCTGGTAAATTCATATCTTCAGACTTTTCCATCTCCCGTAAGTCCAAATTCCTCATGTGAAACAGACCTTCTCACTCCACTGAACTCCTGTGGCCTAACGTGTCATCAAGGGGGGTTAGAATGACGGGACTGTGAGCCACACAGATGACTCTCCTCCTTCTCCAACACTGCCTTGCCAGGACACTCTGGCATAAGGACTACTCCCTGAGCAGGGCTTCCTGAAGCCAGATGTGGGGGATTTTCTGCAGAAATCTGCAGTCAGCCATGAATAATCACAATTGAGCAAGAGATGAGCTCCAGACACAGTCACATCTGAGTCCAGCTCAGTAACTAAAACAAGTCTGCTTCTTGGCGTGGGAAGCTGCATGCGTGAGAAACCAGGAAGCCTTCGGGACAGCACCAAAGGCCAGCTGAAGTCACCAGGACAAATCATAGCACAGGCCTCGTAGCAGAAGTGTGCCTCGCTCCAATGGATGTGAGCATTTGTTGAGAACCAAGATCATCAGACACTGTAGATGGTGCCGTGAGGGTCTGGGAGATACACCTTCTTGGCGAGAACTTTCAACTAGGAGCAGAGAGAGAGGAGCCCAACCACCCTGTTGTCTCCCTAACTGTCTTAGTCATTCTTTGGCCTCCCGCTCAGCCAGCCACTGTGTCTGGCACACAGAGGACGCTCCCCAAATGTCTGGTGTTTATTACACATAAAATGCAAGAGGCAGTCAGGCTGTTGCCCTGCTTTGAGGTCCATTTCCAACAGGGTTTCTCAGCAGTGGTGGTACTGACCTGCTGGGCCAGATTGCTCCTTATTTTGGCTGTCTTATGCACCAGAGGGTCCTTAGATCCCATAACATGTCAGCCATACCTCCCTTCTCAGCTGTGACAACCAAAGGTGTTTGCAGTCGTTGCCCAACGTCACCCATTGGGAATCACTGGGCTACAGGCTTCACATCGTCATCCCAGTACCTCATTGTTCTTCCAGAGCCCTGTGTTCTGGGATTTCTCTACCCTGTTTCTTCTGAAAACTATGCTTCCTGAAATCTATTACTTCAGAACGTTATTCTCTGTTTTTCAAAATGCTGATCAATGAATGGGAGTGAATTCAAATTAAACTGTTCACGGATACGGGTGTCGGTGGCTCTGTCACCCACACTCACTCCCACCATCCTTCATTTGTCACTGAAACATCTCAATAGGGACCACCTGGGATCAATCGTATGACACTCTGAGCATCTCACAACATAAATACCCGAGACGGCACAGGGGGACCACAACAAGGGCCTCTGAACAAAAGTGCTACGATAAGCCCCTGAGCCCTTGAACAGCGGCTCCCCAGCCAGCCTGTTCCCACCAGCCAGAAACACAGAGCCTAGCACAACGGCCTAGGCCACCTCAGAGAGACCATCTACTCCTTCCAAGACCTTAACTCCATGACTTAAAATGGTGAGAATTTTTGGCTACCTCTTGACCTGGCCCTGAAACCAATTTTCCAGATTTCTGTGTATTCTGCACCTCACCTCCTGCTGCAAGGGCCAGCCTAGTGAGCTAAAGTGGGCTATGTGAGGTCAAAGCCCCAAACTCTGATTTTCAAGCATTTCCACTGAGATCCACTGGATGATGCAGTGAGGATGACTTCGACATAACCCTATTGTTGGTTTTGGCGGGGAGCGGGGGTACGGGGGGCGTGGGCTCTGGGGTCAAAAGAGTCGGCCGCACTTTAGAGACTGAACAGCAACAAGGGCTCCTCGCTGCAGTTCCCAGGCTTAGCTGCTCCGTGGTAGTGGGAACTGATCAGGGATCGAACCCAAGACCCCTGCACTGGAAAGCAGGTTCTTAACCACTGGACCGCCAGGGGAGTCCCAAAGCAACCCTATCCTTCTTCTAAAAGGATAGAGGGAAGGGATGAAGAGAAAAGGGAGTGCCCCAGGTCTGCAGAAATGACTCCCAGAAAAGCCCATGTGCAGGTTCGTCTCCAGCGTTCTGTGCGGTTCTCCTCTCTCCAGCATTGACTGTGACACGGAGACATCCCTCAGACCCTGTCCCAGTTACTGACAGTGAGTCAGCTCAGCCCAATGACTCCAATTCAAAGCTTATTCACAAATTATAATTTTAGTACAATAGGGCACAGCTTTAAATAAGAGTTATGAGAAGCCCACCCACTTATGACACGCCAGCCGGCTGCTCATCTCCCAACTTTGGGTGGACATTCTGTTAGTCATAGAGAAGCATCTGGGCCCAGCTCACTCCTCTCCCTACTTTTTGTATCTCTAAACATTTTACCAAACAGACACTGAGTCAGAATAAGTGGGTTTAGCAATTAAAATCCATGTGGAGGCTGCCTCGAGAAGCATTTGGTAGATTTGGAAATAAATATTCCTCCAGGGAAAATCAAACATTCATTGTAAAAACCTGAATGTAATATCTGCATGAAGACAAGCATGAGCTATTACCGCATCATCTCTTTCTCCTTCAGCCAGAGGCATAAAGGACTTCCATTCACCTGGAGGGAAAGCTGAGCAACTTAGAGACCTCTAAGACATCCTGCCCAAGGAAGCAACAATTTGCCTCTGAATAAACGCATTTCCATCAGGAAACTTGTTTGCCACGGAGCACCTCCAGACATCTGTCTCATCCCACTAAACCCAGGGTGACAAAACAGGGAGTCAGGCAATCTGAACACACCTGATTGCCAGTGGACATGCGCCTTCAGTCTCTGAGAGCTCATACCTGAGATGTTTCTGTATTCTGAATGTTGCCATGAGGACAGAGGCAGGTAGTGGGAAGCCCTGTGCAGAACCTTCTCCCAGCACAAGATGCAGGGAGAAGCCTACCACTGTGCCCAGAAGTCGTTCCTCCAGGACAGGGAGCTCCTGTAGCTGCCAGCTTGCTTTAGCAGGGGGTGGTTAGAGCCCTGTGATAGGATGGAGGCTGTCCTCCCTTCAGACGAGAATTACAGGAGATCTCTCTTCTGTAAAGTTCCTGGACCACAGACTGCAACTCCCACCCACAGCAGCTGGTGCCAACATCTGCCACCCAGGATCCAGGCAGATCTTTCCTCGCACTCACATACACGCACCACACACACACACACACACACACACACCCGCCCAGAAGACTTGTTACAGAGGCCGCCACAGCCTCCTGCTGGTGTTACAGCTCCCATCTAAGACTGAGGGCTGACAGTCCCAGATGGAGCAAGGCCTGTAGAGAGGATCTCTGCCACCACAAAGCCACATCATTTCACCTGTCAGTCTTGACAAGGGATTTCCCATTCTTCCGTCTACATGTCCAGAGCTGCACTCCAGGCTAGCAAAGGGTCTGGGCTGGGACTGGCTCCAGCTCTCAGCACCGTTTCGGTGAGGCCCTAAGAGACTCAGAGGAATGCATGTGTCCCAGTGTGTCCTAGGCTCGTTGGACTCCCAGCCAGTGATTCCTAATGTTTTTTAAGATCACAGACCCCTCTGTGAAACTGATAAAAACCAAGACCTCTTTCCCAGAAAAAATACACTTTTGCGCAAAATTGATCAATATGGTTTCAGAGGGTTCATAGAACCCCTGAACACACCCTGAACCCCTAAAACTTCTTCCCTGGTCACTGAATTTCAAAGCAAGAGGGCCTTGACTAAGCACCTTGCACCGGCCCAGCTCCAGGTGGCTTGCATGAAGCCATGTCTCTCGTTGGGGTAAAGCGGTTGTGTTGGCCAAGGGGGCGGGGAGGCCTGCGTGGAGCAGGAACCCTGGGTCACTTTCGTCTAGGTGTCTGCAGCGGGTTACCACTGTGACAGCTGCACGTGGAGCGCTTACTACATGCCAGGCCGTGAGCCCTCTCTGAAACATTTCATCCCTCAACTTGTGCAACAGGCCTCTGCCGCGGGCTCATTGTTCCACTTTACAGGTGAGGACACCGAGGCGCAGAGAGGGCGAGTAGCCTTCCCAGCAACATCCACCTGATCCCAGGCAGGACTGCCGGCACCCTTGGCGCCCATGGGATTGCCCCAGGCCCAGTCAGCCTGAGCAAATGCCTTTCATTTTTTTATAAAATTTTTGTCTTTAATTTTTTTAATTTGTATTTTTATTAATTTTTAAAATTGAAGTATAGTTGCTGTACAATATTATATAAGTTACAGGTGTACAATATAGTGATACACAAATTGTAAACATTATGTTCCATTTATATTCATTATAAAATATTAGCTGTATTCCCTGTGTTGTACAGTATATCCTTGTGGCTTATTTTATGCATAATAATTTGTACCTCTTAATCCCCTACCTTTATGTTTTCTCTCCCCACTTCTCCCCACTGGTAACCACTAGTTTGTTCTCTATACCTGTGAGTCTGCTTTTTTATTGTTGTTGTAATACTCACTAGTTTATTGTATTTTTTTAGATTCCACGTATAAGTAATATAATTTATTATTTTTCTTTTTCTGTCTGGCTTATTTCACTTAGCACAATACCCTCCAAGTTTACCCATGTTACTGCTAATGGCAAAATTTCATTCTTTTTTATGGCAGTAAATGTCTTTCTAGAAACTAGTAGGAACAAACTAAAATCCCAAAGCACTTGCTGAAGGAATTGCTGTGAATGTTGGCTCCGTTTGTTGGCTTCATTTTCATGTGCCTTTTTATTTCTTGTTTGGAGATGAAAATAAACAGGCCACTTTTAGAAGGGTATGGCTATTAGCATTACTGATGCCGTTGTGGGCCCATTCAGTTCCTCTTGTCCTTCTACTGACCCCACCTTAGGGCTGTACTGTGTAGTAAATCTCTTTTCAGTCATCTAGGGCTTTGTAGTTAATAGATATTGTTTAATGATCATTAGATCCAGGTGGCCTCTATGCTCTGTTAGTCTGCAAACAATGATGAAAACTTTTGTTGACCTATTCTCAGCACCAACAAGACTAGTTACCCATTCATAAATCTTGACTTAGGAATACACGTCCTGTTTCTAAGCACACACCCCCACACCCTAGATTAGCTATAAAGTTGCCCCCATGACCCTTCAGGGGCGGGGAATGCAGTTGTAAATGCTTCCAGACCCCACCTGTGTGTAAGTAACCCCATAATAAACTGACCCATTGGTTAAATAGAGCTGCCGGCTTCATTTTTTTGGTCCCAAGATCGGTTTGATTTGCACTTCCCTCCACCCCGCCAACAGCTGACCCAGTCTGAATTTGTGATGGAACTACAGAAAACACCAACTTCTTATTAATATCTTCTACAGAGAAGATGTGGATCTGATGAACAACAAGAATTTAGATCAATATGGAAGTTGATTACTGATAGACTATTGGCTAACATCTAACATCTGCAGGAATTTTTGGAGGGGGCCATGACTTGCAGTTTCTGACTGGGGATGGAACCTGTGCCCTCCCCAGGGAAAGTGAGGAGTCCTAACCACTGGCTGCTAAGTCGCTTCAGTCGTGTCCGACTCTGTGCCACCCCATAGATGGTAGCCACCCAGACTCCCCCGTCCCTGGGATTCTCCAGGCAAGAACACTGGAGTGGGTTGCCATCTCCTTCTCCACGGTGGGAGTTTTCTATATTGAAGCATAGATTTACAATATTGTGTTAGTTTCAGGTGTACAGCAAAGTGAGATAAATACACACACACACACACACATATATACAAATACATGGGCTTTACATGGTAAAGAACCTGCCTGCCAATGCAGGAGACATAAGAGATGCGGGTTTGATACCTGGGTTGGGAAGATCCCCTGCAGGAGGACACGGCAACCCACTCCAGTATTCTTGCCTGGAGAACCCCATGGACAGAGGAGCCTGGTGGGCTGCAGTCCACAGGATCGCAAAGAGTCTGACCCAGCTGAAGCGACTTAGCACGCATGCACGCATGCACATACATACTCACAAACATACATACACATACACTTTCAAATATCAGTTACCAAGCAAGCTTGGTGAGGTCATTAGAGGAGCAAACATTAGAGGAGTGACTCCTCTGTGCCTGGCCCTGCGCCAAGCCCTGGATAGACAGAGCAAGGTCTGGTCTACCCTGAACACAGCACCTGGCAGCAGAGAAGGGGAAGGCATAGGATTCACTGGAATAACAACGTGATAACTGATTTACCAGTGAAAGGACAGAGGTGCCAAGGGCCAAAGAGCAGGAAGTGAGTGATGCTGGGGAAAGGTGAGGCCAGGTGTCCAGGATTCAGAAGGGGCTAAGTCAGGGCATCCTGGGCAGGGGCCCAGGGCAAACTGAGACCAGAAGGCAACCTGCTGGGAGCACGAACTGGCTGCTGGGCAGGAAGACCTACAGGTTTAAAACAGAAAAGGAAGGCAGGGATCAGATTATGAAGGCTTCTGTTATCTATGAGAAGTCATTAAGAGATTATTTTGGTGGGAAAAGAACTTGATCACATTTGCATCATAGGAAGATGGCTTTGGCAGCAGCATGAAAGGAATTTGACTGGAGAATCAGGAAGCAGAAAATGGGATAGAAAATTGCTCTGACCATTAAGTCAAGGATGAGGAGGCTGCGTTTCAGTTCCAGGCAGTCTTCACAAATGAACATTCATACAGAAAGCCAACAGGGTCTGACAACAGGTTGGATATTGACAGACAAGGCAGAGAGCAGAAAAAGAAATATCTCTGAGGTTTCTAAGTTGAACAGTTGGTAGATGGTGATTCTGCTCAGAGAGAAAGGAGACAGGAGTGGAAGAACCTGTTCTGGTGAGGAGACAGGGAGGGTGAGTTACATTGCGGACAGGTTGATTTGGAAGTGACCAAGAAAGGATTAGAGCAGGTAAGCCATCTGCAGATCACAGCTTTAGAGGTTTGTAGGTATAAAGCATGAACAAAAAGAGACAAGAACTAAGGAAAGCAAGAACATCAAGAATATTTGTATTTAAAAGGCGTTCAAGGGAAGAAGAGCCAGCAAAGGAGACCTGAATGTGAACAGTTAACTGCATGTTGTGGACAAGACACCTTCCAAGAAGGAGAGTCAAGTATTGAAATCTGCCAAGAGAAGGACAGACCTAAATGGAAGCCCCTGGATCAGGCAGTTGGAAGTTCCTGACTGACTCCTCCATTTCAGCAGAACCTCAGGGACTGCGAGTGGAGGCAGAAAGTTTTCACTATTCTCTAAAGGATGTTGGCCAAAAACAGGAGGAGAGTGGTCACCTACCCTCATGATAAAACTTTTGCTTTTCTGTGATGTCTGATCTAGTTTATGGCAGGTTATGTGACCCTACCAGACTCACCAGTTGACACATGTTAGAGCAAGGTGAGAGAAAGAGGCACACACATGGTAAGGCTGACATCCAGAACTAGCTAATGTTGATGCTGATGGCCAGCATTGCCAAGTATTAGTAGTTAGGGACTTAGGTGGTCCTGAGAGGTGGGGTGTAGCTTAAATGGTCAATATGAAGAGGAGATCAGTCTACTAGGAAGCAGGAAACCAAGAGGGAAAGTGGCAAAGGTACTGTTACTATTAATTTCAATAATACCTAGTTGGAGGTTGTGGGAAGCAGGCATTCTTAAACACATCTGATGAGGATTTAAATTGAAACAATCCTGTCAACGAGTAACCAAAACAAAACAAATAAGCCAAAAACACCTTTAAAAGCTTGTGTGATATTGTGATTTATAATAAAATGTGTGTATGTAGTCTTTGGTCAGTTCCTGGCACAGAGCTGCTAAAATCCTTGGAATTTCCTAAGTGTTGAGATAGATCCTGATGTCATTTTTTATGTTAATGAGTATTCTGTGGAAAGCCTCTAGGTTATCTAAGCACCCAGGCTAGTTACCAGGGGAACCAACCCTGTGACTAGAGAGGAGACTTTCTGGGAGGAGAGAGGGGCTGGAGGTTGGGTTCAATCACCAATGGTTGATGAACTAATCAATCCTGACTAGGTAATGAGTCCTCTGTAAAAATCCAAAAGGACAGATCTTTCAATGGTCATCACCTGGAGGTGTTGGAAGAACATGGAAGCTCTGTGACCATACCCTAGGCATCTCTTTCATCTGGTTGTTCCTGAGTTATATCCTTCTATAATAAACTGGTAACCTAGTTCAGTTCAGTTCAGTCGCTCAGTCGTGTCTGACTCTTTGTGACCCCATGAACCACAGCACACCAGGCCTCCCTATCCATCACCAATTCCCGGAGTTCACCCAAACTCACATCCATTGAGTTGGTGATGCCATCCAACCATCTCATCCTCTGTCAGCCCCTTCTCCTTCTGCCTTCGATCTTTCCCAACATCAGGGTCTTTTCAAATGAGTCAGCTCTTCGCATCAAGTGGCCAAAATATTGGAGTTTCAGCTTCAACATCAGTCCTTCCAATGAATATTCAGGACTGATCTCCTTTAGGATTGACTGGTAGGATTTCCTTGCAGTCCAAGGGACTCGCAAGAGTCTTCTCCAACACCACAGTTCAAAAGCATCAATTCTTCTGAGCTCAGCTTTCTTTATAGTCCATATACTCTCACATCCATACATGACCATTGGAAAAACCATAGCCTTGACTAGACAGAACTTAGTTGGCAAAGTAATGTCTCTGCTTTTTAATATGCTGTCTAGGTTGGTCATAACTTTCGTTCCAAGGAGTAAGCATCTTTTAATTTCATGTCTGCAATCACCATCTGCAGTGATTTTGGAGCCCCCAAAAATAAAGTCAGCCACTGTTTCCATTGTTTCCCCATCTATTTCCCACGAAGTGATGGGACCAGATGACATGATCCTAGTTTTCTGAATGTTGAGCTTTAAGCCCAATTTTTCACTCTCTTCTTTCACTTTCTGCGATAATGGTGATGTCATCTGCATATCTGAGGTTATTGATATTTCTCCCGGCAATATTGATTCCATCTGGTGCTTCTTCCAGTCCAGCGTTTCATGATGTTCTCTGCATACAAGTTAAATAAGCAGGGTGACAATATACAGCCTTGACATACTCCTTTTCCTATTTGGAACCAGTCTGTTGTTCCATGTCCAGTTCTAACTGTTGCTTCCTGACCTGCATACAGATTTCTCAGGAGGCAGGTCAGGTGGTCTGTTATTCCCGTTGCTTGAAGAATTTTCCACAGTTGTTATCCACACAGTCAAAAGCCTTGGGATAGTCAATAAAGCAGAAATAGATGTTTTTCTGGAACTCTAGCTTTTTCAGTGATCCAGCAGATGTTGACAATTTGATCTCTGGTTCCTCTGCCTTTTCTAAATCTAGTTTGAACATCTGGAAGTTCACAGTTCACATATTGTTGAAGCCTGGCTTGGAGAATTTTAATATTACTTTGCTGGAGTGTGAGATGAGTACAATTGTGCAGTAGTTTGAGCATTCTTTGGCACTGCTTTCTTTGGCATCGCCTTTTCCAGTCCCGTGGCCACTACTAAGTTTTCCAAATTTGCTGGCATATTGAATGCAGCACTTTCACAGCATCATCTTTTAGGATTTATCATTTTAGGATGTATCATTGTAGACTTTTTCTATTTAAATGTATGTATCCTTTAAAAATTCATTGAAAAAAATTTTTTTAATTTTAGCTAAAGTGGAAGACTAGATCAGAGGTCAGCAAACATTTTCAGTCAAGGATGGGATAGTAAATATTTTCAGCTTTGTGGACCATCACTGTTGCAATTATTCAGTTCTACCACTGTAGTGTGAAAGCATCAGTAAATAATTTGTAAACCAATAAACAGGGCTATTTTCCAACAAAGCTTCATTTATAAACAAATAGTGGGCCAGACTTGGCTCATTAGCCAGAGTCTTCAGACCCCTGGACTTAGGTGAACAAATAAACAAACCAAAAATTGCCAGCTTCCTGAGCATGCTGGCCAAAGAATACAGCTTATTTGGTTCCTGTTTCATCAGCTTCAGTTCCAATGTCCATGTTTCTGGGTTGCTGTGTAGTACTTCTTCCTGTTGAACATCAGTCATGATCATTCCCTTTTACACACTGAGTTACCTGCCTTCAACTTGGAGTCCACATAAGAAGTTCCACCCATCCACTGCTCATATCCAGGCTACCTGGATAAGGGACTCACACCAACCTACTGGAATCAGCCACCCTGGTAACAATAACTGAGTTCCTATGGTGTTTGGGGCACTATGCTTCTATTCCAACCTTACAGTAACTGTGATCAGGGCCCATGTCTTGTTCACCTTTGTATTTCTAGTGCCTGGCACATACAAATCACTAAGTTAGAGTTGAATAAATGAATGACCTATAAGCAAGTAAGGATCTGACTCTCAAGTATTGTGGCTTGGAAATGAACAAGATACTATGTGCACACAGCACATAGTCAATAGAGATGTGTCTCCTTAGCATCTGTACACAACAAATTGTGTAACAGCAACTGCTAGTGCCACAGTCATAAGTGCTTTAGACAAATGTTCCTCAAAGTCCTATGTGAATTTGAATCACTTGAAATTTGTATTAAAATGCAGATTTTTATTCCGGAGTTCTGGGATGGGGCCTAAGACTCCGTGTCTCTAGCAAGTTCCCAGGGAGGCCGATTTTAGTGGTCCAAGTAGCAAGGTTATATCTCGTAAATAAGGGTTCCTGGTCTGGAGAGAGAAACAATATGTTTTTTAAAATGTATAGATAAAGCAGATACAATAGGGGGAATAATAGGATTTTATCCAAAGCCTAGAATTTGAAATAGTGTGAATGATGCCATTCAGAGAATTGAGTCAGGGATTGGGTCACAAGAAACACAGCAACTTTGGGGTTGGAACCAGAAAGATAAATATCACATTCACCAATCCTAAGACTGCAGTTTTCCACATTTTAACATCTCTAAACCAGTGTGTGTCATACTGTCACTGGTGGCCAGGTAGGTGGGTAATCATATCACAGTTGTCATTTCCTGACACCATCAGGCACAGTTAGAAAAGTGTTGGCATCAAAACTTGCAGAACAGACGTCAGTAGCTTGGGAGAAAATTCCAGAGACCAGAGTGAAGCCCTCTTAAGACATGCAACATCACAAAGGCAACTGACAGCGGAGATGGTGATGCTGTGTGGAAAACTAGAATTAAAAAGTGATCAGAGGAAATCCCCTGGTGGTCCAGTGGTTAAGACTCCAAGCTCCCAATACAAGGGGCCCAGGAAACTAAGATCCCCAGGTGCTGCAACTAAGAGTTCCTGTGCTGCAACTAAAGATCCCACGTGCCGCAACTAAGACTCAGCACAGTCTAATTAATTAATTAATTAAAATAATGTCTTTTTTAAAGATCAGATTAAAACATCTTGCAATTCAGTAGTGTTGATGGCTGCACAACCTTGTGAGCAAACTAAAAACCACTGAACGGTTCACTTGAAAAGGGATGAACTTTATAGTGTGTGAATTACAGCTCAATTTTTTTGTTAAGTGGGGAAAACATTTGGGAAGATTAGAAGTACTCTGGAGATGGATGATGGTCATGGTCGAACAACAATACGAATGTACTTAATGTCATCTAATTGTACACTTAAAGTTTAAAAGGTAAATTTTATGTTATGTATATTACCACAGTCAATTTCGGAGAAGGCAATGGCATCCCCCTCCAGTACTCTTGCCTGGAAAATCCCATGGATGGAGGACCCTGGTAGGCTGCAGTCTATGGGGTCTCGAAGAATCAGACATGACTGAGCGACTTCACTTTCACTTTTCACTTTCATGCATTGGAGAAGGAAATGGCAACCCACTCCAGTGTTCTTGCCTGGAGAATCCCAGGGACGGGGGAGCCTGGTGGGCTGCTGTCTGTGGGGTCGCACAGAGTCAGACACGACTGAAGCAACAGCAGCACAATCATTAAAAACTGGAGGGAAAAAAAAATCCCACTGTAATACTCTTCCCCATCTACACACAAAACCGTGTAATGACTCAGTCGTCAGTCAAGACTTCTGTGCACAGTCTATGTGTGAGGATCCCTTTGTATTACAGGTGATTTAAGACTGAAAGGGGAAGGTAATCATTACAAGATAATCATCACTAACCTTCCATGATAGAGACTGGGAAGTAGAGGTATATGCCAATTCTCTGTTGTGGCAAAACTCTAAAATCCTGGGTTGACCAGTAGAAACTCTGCCTGATTGAGTGCCCCAGCTCCTTTTACCTCTTCTCAAATTCTCTGTTGGCTCAGATAGTAAAGATTCTGCCTGCAATGCAAGAGACCTGGATTCAACCCCTGGGTGGGGAAGATCCCCTAGAGAAGGGAATGGGAACCCACTCCAGTAGTCTTGCTTGGAGAATTCTATGGACAGAAGAGCCTGGCAGGCTACAGTCCATGAGGTTGTCAAGAGCCAGACACAACTGAGCAACTAACACTTTCACTTTTCTTTCAGATGACCATAGCAGGGACCACATGCCAGAGCCTAAGGGCCAGGAAGATCAGGCAGTAAGTGTGATAGGGACAAAAAGCAGGCTTACAAAGGACTGGTCCCAGGTCTTCCTTCCAGAAACTGAGGACTGACTCCCCAAGATCCCTTCTTTGAAGGGTCCATACAGCCAGCTTCTGGAATATCTTTACAGCCAAATGGAGATAGGCATTCGCTCCCCAGTATTAAAACACCAGAGTTCCAGCTTGCATGTCCACCTGCAGTGAGCTCCCTACCAAACCAAGAACCAAGGTGAGAATAC
This sequence comes from Redunca redunca, assembly GCA_006410935.1. Lineage (NCBI taxonomy): Eukaryota > Metazoa > Chordata > Mammalia > Artiodactyla > Bovidae > Redunca > Redunca redunca. The sequence goes on along the minus strand of SJYQ01104666.1, from coordinate 83,376 downwards.
GTGATGCTCACCAAAGAGACCAAATCACACAGTTCCCCCCAAACACCAGAAGATGAGTTTTTTTAGTAAGTTAACCAAGATCAGAGTTGTCCGTTTGAAGTTACCTGTGGGTGATAAATCTTCTCCGAGGACTTTATACAGCTTGATGTTTTAAAGTGTGCTAAATAGGCACTTCCCAGGGGAAACGGGTTTGGTCCCTGATCAGGGAACTAAGATCCCACATGCCAAGGGGAAAATAAGACCCCGCACAGCAGCCACTGAGCCTATGTGGTCCAGAGCCCACGTGCCACAACTAGAGAGTCTGGGCACCACAATGAAGATCCCACGTGATGCAGCTAAGACCTGACGCAGCCAAGTCAATAATTTTTAAAAATATAATAAAATGTGCTAGACAATAGGAAGGAGTGTTACCAGGTCCCAGAGTCCACAACCAGCAGTTAGCCTCTGCTTTTTAAGCTGCAAAAACAACCTCCCTGGCATCAACCATGGGCTGAACGCTAGCACCTCTCCAAGGAAAATCTTTCCAGGGGAGCTGCCCTAGAAATTCCTATCAATTCCATAGATAACCAAGTTCAGGGCCTCCTGAGTTTTTCTGAGGCAATGAAATATTTATATGGAGTCTCACATTTCACATGTTACTAGGCGGCATTTATGATTTTCATTTCTCATGTCCACTAACCCGGCTACACTTTGTTGATGCTTGACTGAAGTAGACAGGTTGGTCAGTTTGCCTGTCCTAACCTTCACCCCCTTTCAGAGGGTTGGTATGATGCTCATTCCCCCAAATATGAGATTTTGACACATAAACCCCAGCTAGTCACAGTTTAAAGTTTTACATTTTTTCTTGTTAAATTTTTATCTCAGTTTAGGCTCATCATTCTCATTAATAATTTTCAATATCTGGTATATTAGCCCTCCCTCCCAGCATTGAATCATCCAGATAATTAATCAACATATCTCTTCAGCCAAATGACCTATGAAAATGTTGACTGTAGTAGTTAACAAAGAAAAAGGAAGTTATAAAAAAAAAAAAAGAGGCAGATTGAATGTAAATAAGTTTGGGGACTATTTCAATCAATTTATTACATTGACATGATTCCTATTTTGAATGTATAAGTTATTTATATATGACTTTAAGAGGATATCTAAAAGTTCTTTTAAAAAGCATTAAAAATCCTAAGTGATAAAAATAACGAGATCACTTAATTAGCATCTTTTTTTTCCTTTCGTTGGTACAAAACAGTGATGTATCTTGCATTCAATTGTCTTAGATTCAGTGAAATCTAGTAGGAGTTTGCCAAGCAGGCTCAGTGGGGTGAAACTCTAGAAGCAGAGAAGGATGAAGTGCAAAGACATGGGCCTCTCCAGGGGGTTGCCTGTTGATGCAGAGGCAATGTGCCGGGAAGGGGTAGGTGAGCGTGGAGACAGAGGAGAGAATTTTTCTCTCTCTCTCTCTCTCTTTTTTTTTTTTAAGAGAGAATTTTAGAAAGCAGTAGATCTCATACCATGAAATGAGGATTTTTATTCAGTAATGAAAAGGGAATTGCAAATGTTTGTGTAAGAGAGTAATAAGGTAAGATAGGTGTTTTCAAAAGATCACTCAGGTTCTGTGCGGGCAATGCTCAAACCTGCATCAGACTATTACAATGGTCCAGGAGCTGGATTCCCTGTGAAACGTGCTAGGGATCCAAGACGAGGCAGTGACGGTTCAATGCGAAGGGAACAACTCACTAGAATTGCCAGGAATAGGTGGCCAGTTAAAAGTGGGAAGTGAAAGCCAGACAGTTCTAGATGACTGAAGGTTTCCAGTTAAAGGTTAGAAACTGGGGCATCCTGACTGGAAGTCAGTGTTCTTGCCCTTGAGACCAGACTTGGTCTTTTCTTGTCCTAAGACGTAAGAGCCCACACTTATTGAGGGCTGAGGGCATCTTTATGCTGATCACACTGGTTAGGGTCACTAAGATCTCAGTCAACTCGCTGAAGCTTCATTTACACTCCGGAAGTTGTCCGTTGGAAAGAGATATGTGAGCTCCTTGTTTTTGCCCCTCAGGCACAGCACACTGGGCTTCTTGGAAATCAGTATTTAGGATTGGCTTTGTCGGGTTGGCCAAAAAAAATTTTTTTTTGGCTGCACCCTGTATGGCTTTCAGGATCTTAGTTTCCTGACCAGGGATTGAACTCAGGTCCCAGCAGTAGAAATGCTGAGTCCTAAATACTGGACCACCAGGGAACTCGTGAGTCAAACATTTTCATGAACACTTGTTGACTTTTTGCCCTTCAGTCCTAAAGATTCTTTTCAGGTCAAATTTCTACCACTTCAAGATGAACACTGTCTTTCTTCAGGTCCGAAAGGAGAGCTCAGACTCACTGCGCTGACTTCAGAAGAAGAACTGCAAAGGAGCAGAGGGTAGCTGACACCCCTCATCCATCCTCCAGGAGAAGGCTCCTCTCACTCCCAAACCAAGCAATGGTGAGTTTAGAAAGTGCGAGAGGGTTAGAAACAGAAGGGCAGAGTTGGATTTTGGAGTCTAAGAGACCTAAGTCTCTGTTCTACCATTTAACTTCTGTGTGCCCTTGCGTCTTCAATTTAATCTCCAAGCCTCAGTTTGTCTGTAAAATGAAGATAGGAATAACACCCACTGCACAAGAGTTCTTGTGAAGATTAAATAAGGGCACACATATAAACTGCTTAGCACAGTGTACTGGAGAAGGCGATGGCACCCCACTCCAGTACTCTTGCCTGGAAAATCCCATGGACGGAGGAGCCTGGTAAGCTGCAGTCCATGGGGTTGCTAAGAGTCGGACACAACTGAGCGACTTCACTTTCACGTTTCCTTTTCATGCGTTGGAGAAGGAAATGGCAACCCACTCCAGTGTTCTTGCCTGGAGAATCCCAGGGACGGGGGAGCCTGGTGGGCTGCCATCTCTGGGGTCGCACAGAGTTGGACACAACTGACATGACTTAGCAGCAGCAGCACAGTATACACACACAGAAAAAATGTGTAATAAGATTACTGTACATTGTTAACCAATTATACCCCAATACAAAATGGTTTTGTAATTTTATTTTTTTATTTATTTTATTTATTTATTTATTTATTTTACTTTACAATACTGTATTGGTTTTGCCATACATCAACATGAATCCACCACGGGTGTACATAAGTTCCCACTCCTGAACCCCCCTCCCACCTCTCTCCCCATACCATCCCTCTGGGTTATCCCAGTGCACCAGCCCCAAGCATCCTGCATCCCGCATCAAACCTAGACTGGCAATTCGTTTCTTATGTGATATTATACATGTTTCAATGCCATTCTCCCAAATCATCCCACCCTCTCCCTCTCCCACAGAGTCAAAAAGTCTGTTCTGTACATCTGCGTCTCTTTTGCTGTCTTGCATACAAGATTATCGTTACCATCTTTCTAAATTCCATATACATGTGTTAGTATACTGTATTGGTGTTTTTCTTTCTGGCTTACTTCACTCTGTGTAATAGGTTCCAGTTTCATCCACCTCATTAGAACTGATTCAAATGTATTCTTTTTGATGGCTGAGTAATACTCCATTGTGTATATGTACCACAGCTTTCTTATCCATTCATCTGCTGATGGACATCTAGGTTGATTCCATGTCCTGGCTGTTATAAACAGTGCTGCAATGAACACTGGGGTACATGTGTCTCTTTCAATGCTAGTTTCCTTGGTGTGTATGCCCAGCAGTGGGATTGCTGGGTCATAAAGCAGTTCTATTTCCAGTTCTTTAAGGAATCTCCACACTGTTCTCCATAGTGGCTGTACTCGTTTGCATTCCCACCAACAGTATAAGAGGGTTCCCTTTTCTCCACACCCACTCCAGCATTTATTGCTTGTAGACTTTGGATCACAACCATTTGGTTTTGTAACTTTGATGTTAAAATTTAAAATGACAAAAGATTACCAAATCATTTCAGATGAGGTGAAAGTGGGCAGAGTTTGACAAGCTTCTCCATCTCCCCGACAGCAAGTGCACCAGAAGAATATGAATAAGGCAGTGTTTTTCTAATATTTGAAACAATCCTTATAAGAAATACCTTCTATTGTGATCCACAACACATAAAGTGACATAGTTAAGACTGAAATAAAGCCAGTTTTAACCAAACAACAGTCACCTTTATTCTGTGCAACATGACATGTACTCTGAGACTTTCAGTTCTTCATGAGTCTATTGCATTTCATTTATTTATTTTTGAAAGTTTTCAAACCTACAGAAAGTTGAAAAAGTGATACAAAACACTGTTCATGGAAAACAGGATTTCTTGACCTCATAAAAAATGACATTTGGGGTCATAATTCTTTGGAGGGAGGCTATTCTGTGCATTGTGGTATGTTTAGCAACTACTCTAGTCTCTATCCCCTGCACCCTACCTCCCCCCCTGCCCCCCGCCACATGCCCAGCTGTAACAATCAGAAATGTCTCTAGTCATTGCCAAGGGTCCCCCGGGGAGTAAAAATCACTCCCATTGAGAACCAATGACCCAAACCTGCCAGCAGTTAACACTTGGTCGTATTACATCATCTTTCTCTCAATACACGCTCATGCATACACAAACATATTTTTTGGTTGAACTATTGGAAAGTAAATTACAGACGTCGTGACACTCAACATAAATAGTTTAGCATGCGTCTCCTAATACTAAAAACATGCCTCACCCAACCACATTCCATACTGCATGGAAAGACTTAACATTAACCCAATCATCTCTTTTCTCCTTCTTCTTCTATGTCGTTTGTCACCCACTAGATTGATTTCCCTGGGGGGTCAGTGGTAAAGAATTGCCTGCAGTGTAGGACCCACAGGAGACATGGGGTTCGGCAGATCCCCTGGAGAAGGGAATAGCAGTCCACCCTGGTATTCTTGTCTGGAGAATTCCATGGACAGAGGAGCCTGGCAGGCTACATAGTCCATAGGGTTACAAAGAGTCAGACACAACGGAAGCAATGTAGCATGCAGGCAGATTGATTTCATGTTCTACTTATGGGTCATGACCTACAGTTTGAAGATTAGAGAAGTAATATATTGTCTCCCAAATATCTTTAGAACCGAAAAGGTGCACATGAAGTCACAGAGTCAAGCAGGCATTTATAGAGTTTTTACCAAGATACTGCTGTTTTCCCCTCCCTGGCTGTTTTCCACCTCACATCCCCAGGGCAGCATGGGGAGCAGAGACCCAGCCAGCCCCACCCTACAGGCGACCCAGGAGCTCTCGCAGGCGCCGGTGGTGTGTGCCCTGGCCTGTCCGCCAGGCATTGGCAGGGCCTGCCGAGTTGGGTGTGCAGTGGCCTGACCACATCACAGGCCCTGGGCTCCGGCTCAGGCTCAGGCAGGCCGCCCCCCACCCCTTCCCTGTTTGCTCAGGTCCTGTCCTTTACCTGCACTGGCTCCAGGACAGTGGTTACAAGTGGGCCCAGAAACTGCCAGCGGGCAAGGGCTGAGACACTGAAAGTGTGTGAGTCACTGGCCGTCTTTGATTCCCCTGACCCTATAAATCTGGCCTTTGAATCTAGCATCAGGATCCAAAGAGGCGCAAAACTTAAAAACTAACACTACCAAACGCAGACGGAGAGCTCACCACTGGAGCCCTCTGCACAATTCCCCAGGAGGTCTGGAAAGGGGCAAGCATACAGGAGGGTTTCTCACACAGGCCCTGGGCAGCATCCTCCATCATCCTGACAAGGAGGCCCCTGTGGGTTTGCTCTTGCTTTTATTCTTTTATACAGACTTGAAACCTCTGGGAGCCAGACTTCCTTGAAAGTCAAGAATTTCTCCCTCTTGAAGATTAGAAGTGGGGGTATTAGATCAGCTTTGGTATTGGAGGAGAAAGAAGAATTAACTACAGCCTGAAAAGTCAGGGCTAAGCTCTTCCAGGAACTGACTGTTGAGTCTTAAAGGCAGATGCTATGACAACAACCCATCACCCCTAATAAGACACCAGAATATGGGTTGTGCATCCCTAAGCCAGGAGAGATGCGCTTACTTGATGGGAAACAAGATACACATGAGGAAGTTCAATGATGGGACCACGAGAAATGAATTAACCCCAAAAGGAAGAAACCCGTCTCCGTGGCCTCCTCTATGCAGCTCCAGTGAATCAGTACACAAGTAAAGAAGACATTCCCAAAGCAAAGACAGAGAACAGAAGTAGCTATGGGTGGGAGGGCCATAAATACTTGTTGCAAGCTGCTTTCACCTACTGTTATGCCTACACTGTCTTCAAAGACTCTACTACAACCCCAAAAAAGTAGCTTATTTTTTTTCAGTTTGTTTTCTGTCTGTCTTCCCCCCTGGATTATAAGGATATGAGAGCCTTGTCTGTTTTGCTCACCATCATAGCATCACTTCTGAGAATGATGCCTGAAACAACAACCAACATTCAAAAGATATTTGGTGAGTCAGCAAGTGGACACGGGCTCTCCTCAACTATAGCAAGACAAGTACAATCCACCCACTTTAACACAGGAATAAAGTAAAACACAGGGACGTCAAGTTCACCCGGCTAATCAGTGTCCACCTGGGCCTTACAACCAGAACTCTTCACGCTAATTCCTACACTGCCTAAAACCAGCAGGAACATAAACATCATCTTTATCCCTTGCTCCTCTCACCCCCTCGGGTCCTACAGTTTGGCACGACTATCAGCACAATCCCAGGGACAATGTTCATCAGCTCGAGTTTAAAATTAACAGGACACTTTCTCAAACTGTCAAAAACTTTCCTGAAAGAAACCAACATCCAGGTTGGTAACAATGTTCTGTATTCAGAATAGTGGGGCTGGCTGGTGCTGGAGGAGGTGAATTAGATAGGTAGCTAATTTTAATTGGCCTTCCCTTGTGGCTTAGCTGGTAAAGAATCCACCTGCAATGCCAGAGACCTGGGTTCAATTTTTGGGTTGGGAGGATCCCCTGGAGAAGGGAAAGGCTATTCTCTCCAGTATTCTGGCCTGGAGAATTCTAAGGACTGTATAGTCCCTGGGGTCGCAAAGAGTCGGACTCGACTGAGTGACTTTCACTTTCAAATTTTAAGAGGCCTAGAGGGATACAGTGACTCAAACAAGGACACAAGTATGTTGGCCGGGGCGAACTACCTGGATGTGTAGTTAAAGGAAACGCAAACAACAGGAAGGGATGGAGGGAGGGAAGGATGCATCCCCACAGAAGGAAAAGCTGTCCTGTGGTATTTCAAATTCAGTATATAAGAGAAGAAGCACATAGGGACATTTAGGGACATGGGGACCTTCTCAGAGCTTCTCTCACTGTTGGCCCAAGAAATCAATCCTCTCCTTCCCCCAGCCAGCTATGACTTCTCATCAACGAGTCCTACTCTCTCTTAAAAGCCCTAAGGACTGTACTGATTTATCCATCACCAAACCCAAGTCTCGGATGTCACAAGGATGGTTTATAAGGACAAGCCAAAAAACAGAAATAAACTCTGCTTCTTCCCTCAAAATCCCTAAATGTTGGCAGACACATACCTGTGCACACCAGCACGCTTTGCTTCCCCAGCCCCACTCCTGGCACCAGCAATTCCCATAGCCCAGTCGAGACAGTCACCTGCAAAGGCTGCTCCCTGGGGATTGAAAACAGCCCCAGCTGAGTAGGTGAACCTTGCGTGGTTCTGGGCACCTCCACCAGACAGAGAGGTAGAGGGGGCATTCACTGCTGATGTCTTCTCTCCCAGGTGCTGGCTGGTACTTTACAAATGACATTTAACCTTCCCAACAATCCCACAAAAATACCCTTTTAACAGATGATGAAATTAAGTCTCAGTAAAATGAAGTACTTTATTGAGAACTGCAGCTAAAAACCTGACTCTGAAATTAATACTGCTCTTTCCATTAAACCAAACTCCCAGCTCATCATTCTTATTTATTTCCAGCTGAAAATACATAGCTTTCTATTTTCCAAAATAAAATTGACTATATATATTTTAGACTGGAAAATGAAAACTTAAAAAAAGTTGATCACAAGTAATATTAAAATTACAAATTATGGTAAAAAGCAAAGGGCAAATGATACAATTTTTATCTCAGTGTAAAGGGCATTCACATAGACAAGAAACTCTCAGGAAGAGCCAGAATGTTATTATTTTTCAAATCTGGAAGAATCCCTGGCCCTCAGCAGAGAAAGATCAGGCCAGTGTAGAATTAGGTCCTTCAAAGTTTGTAACTACAGCCTCCACACTCTGGGTTGTGAGTCCATCAGGACAAAGCATGGCAGAAGGAAAACATACTTTGCAAAGATTGATTCTTCTCATTACAAACTGAAGAGAAGATTCGGGATTTCCTCTGTATGGATACATCCTAATATGCTGTCCTGAGTGCAACAAGGTGGCACAGGGCTAAGACCAGTGTACTAGAGCTGGATACAACTCAGGGAACTTGCATGGGGTAAACTTGGCCATCCAATGTTTCACTTATTAGAAGTAAAAAGTTGCTGGCCATCAATTCACTGTCCCTGAAACTAATACAATATTGTAAAACAACTATAGTTCAATAAAAAAAAAGTTACTGGCCATTGGCCTGAGAGCTTCGTAGTAGATAAGGATAGGACCACCAAGAGGATTTTTCATCTATTAAAGAGACTCACCGAGGGGTCAGCAGGGCTGAAAGATGGCCTCATTCTACTGAAATGCACCCAAGCCTGAGATAGACACCAGAATGCAAATATATAATAACTCCACCTGGGCCCAGATCTCCCATGTCAGCATTGTCTGCATTATTCACTCTCCATGCCAGCTATTTGAAAAGCTGTATCCTAAACTGCTAGAAGAGTGCATGGCAACCCATTCCAGTACTCTTGCCTGGAGAATCCCATGAACAGAGGAGCCTGGTGGGCTACACTCCATAGGTGGCAAAGAGTCAGACATGGCTGAAGTGCCTTAGCATGCACACCCACACACATCCTAACCTGCAACTCCTTTTTAAATTTGCCATGAGCCATCCAAGTCACAAAGACCAGAAATGAACAAAATCTCTATGGTCAGCACTTTCATTGTAGAAGATCCACTTTCATTGTAGGAGAAGATGGCTTGGTGAGCAGGCATCAGAGCAAAGCTGATGTGATGAATCAAAAGTTTAATGGCTCACATTAAAAAGAATGAAATAATGCCATTTGCAGCAACATAGACCTAGAGATTATCATCCTAAGGGAAGTAAGTCAGAGAAAGAGAAATATCATATAATACCCCTCATAAGTGGACTCTAAAAAGAAATAATACAAATGAACTTATTTACAAAACAGAAAAAGACTCACAGATTTAGAGAAGAAACATGGTTGGGGCAAGGAGGGCGAAGGATAAGGGGAAGGGATAGTTATGGAACTGGGATCAACATGTCCACACTGCTATATTTTAAATGGATGACCAACAAGTTCCTACTGTATAGCACAGGAACTCTGCCCAATGTTATGTGACAGCCTGGATGAGAGGGGAATTTGGGGAGAATGGATACATGTATATGTATGGCTGAGTCCATTTACTGTCCACCATCAGTTCAGTTCAGACACTCAGTCGTGTCTGGCTCTTTGCAACTCCATGGACTGCTGCATGCCAGACTTCCCTGTCCATCACCAGTTCCCGGAGCTTGCTCAAACTCATGCCCATAAATTGGTGATACCATCCAACCCTCTTATCCTCTGTCATCCCCTTCTCCTCCTTCATTCTTTCCCAGCATCAGGGTCTTTTCCAATGAGTCAGTTCTTTGCATCAGGTGGCCAAAGTATTGGAGTTTCAGCTTCAGCATCAGTCCTTCCAATGAATATTCAGGACTGATCTCCTTTAGGATGGACTAGTTGGATCTCCTTGCAGTCCAAGGAACTCTCAAGAGTCTTCTCCAACACCACAGTTCAAAAGCATCAATTCTTCAGTGCTCAGCTTTCTTTAGAGTCCAACTCTCACATCCATATATGACTACTAGAAAAACCATAGCTTTGACTGGACAGACCTTTGTTGGCAAAGTAATGTCTCTGCTTTTTAATATGCTGTCCCTGGTGGCTCAGAGGTTAAAGCGTCTGCCTCCAATGCGGGAGACCCAGGTTCGATCCCTGGGTCGGGAAGATCCCCTGGAGAAGGAAATAGCAATCCACTCGAGTATTCTTGCCTGGAGAATCCCATGGATGGAGAATCCCATGGACGGAGAAGCCTAGTAGGTTACAGTCCATGGGGTCGCAAAGAGTCGGACACAACTGAGCGACTTCTCCTCACCTCACCTCAGGTTGGTCAGAGGTTTTCTTCCAAAGAACAAGTGTCTTTTAATTTCATGGCTGCAGTCACCATCTGCAGTGATTTTGGAGCCCAAGAAAATAGTCTGTCAACTATACTCCAATATAAAATTGAAAGTTTTTTTTAAATATCAATATACAAAAATCAGTTTCATTTCTATACACTAGCAATGAACCATCCAAAAAGGAAATTAAGAAAATTCTATGTATAATAGCATCAAAAAGAATAAAATAATTAAGAATAAATTTCATCAAAGAAGTGAAAGACCTGTACACTGAAAAGTACAAATTTGGTTGTTCTCTAATTTCTGTCAACAGAAAAGAAAAAAATAAAGTTTAATGGCTCAGCCAGAGAAAAGCCTTACATGGTGTGCTCCCTCAGTGCTGTGTTGCCATGAAGACTGGCGATCCATTTCCTGTCTATTCCTGCAGTGCTGTGAGGCCAGAAATACTCTAGGAGAGCTTAGTGAAGTTCCTCTCTCGCTTGCAAAGCAAGGATGACACCACTGGCATTTCTCTTCCATAGCTGACCAACCCAGCTTGAGAACTACTTTTTCTTAAGATGCGTGAGTTTATTTGATCGGGCTACAAGTAAGTCTAGCCTGGCAGGCCTCTTGTCTCTTTCTAGTAGCTTCTCTTGCTCTCATCCAACATCAGTGACTCCCACAGAAATAGTTTAACTTCCTAAGGTTCAGCTTAGCCACCCCGCCATTCCCCCAAGTACTGAGAAGAGTAGTTTCACAAAGCATAAGAGTTTGAAGCAATTTTTGAAAAATGTCCTCTGGGGCCTGATCTGTCCAGATAATCAAAGTAAAATTTCTGTAGTTTACCCCTTTGACTGGAAAGTTTCAGGGCTATTATTAAGTTACAAGCTTGGCTGCTCCAAAAGAGATCATAGTTTAAACAAGACAGAGTGTAATTTTCCTTTTATGTCATAGTTTGAATGTAAACAATTTAGGGATAACATCATGGCACCCAGGTTTGAGGGCCCAGGCACTTCTGTTTGGTTGCTCTGCCATCCAGAGGCATAGTCTTTATCTCCAAGTCTACAATGTCTCATGGTAATGTCCATGCTCCTTGTCCAGTGGCAAGGTAGAGGATGGGGAAGTTCAAGGTAAGTTCCCTCCCATTAAAAGCACTATCTGGAAGGTACACACATCACTTTTACTTACCCCACACCTAGAACTTAGTCTGCGTGGGCAGATGGTCCTGCCATAGTCTTTAGCAGAGCAGCATTATGTTCAGCTGAGGATTCTATTTCTATGTAAAAATGAGAGGATATATCTTATTTCTACCCACCCACCAATATTCCTCTTTCCTTTTGAAGTTAGATTGTTTCATAGCTCTTTAATAAGAACAGTTAAAGACTTGGGCATAAAACTAGATTAGAAATGTGCTGACTTCTTGAGAGTATAGATGTCAATATTATGGATTCAAATATATTAACAAATCAAAACACAACATTTGCACGGTATCATTCTAAAGTTTAAGACTGGCGGTATTCTTGAGTTAATACACAGATGTGAGGACTAGATCTGCTTAAGAAATAATTTTATGTGGGAGAAAAGTAGCAAATAGGGTTGGAAAAGGAATTTGAGGTTCGTTTGTTGTTGTTATTGTTGTTTAGTTACTAAGTCGTGTCTGACTCTTTTTTGAACTATAGCCTGCCAGGCTCCTCTGTCCATGAGGTTTCCCAGGCAAGAATACTGGAGTGGGCTGCCATTTCCTTGAGTTACCATTCAGTACAGTTCAGTTCAGTTCAGTCACTCAGTCGTGTCCGACTCTTTGCGACCTCATGAATCGCAGCACGCCAGGCCTCCCTGTCCATCACCAACTCCCGGAGTTCACTCAGACTCATGTCCATCGAGTCAGTGATGCCATCCAGCCATCTCATCNTGGTCCCCTTCTCCTCCTGCCCCTAATCCCTCCCAGCATCAGAGTCTTTTCCAATGAGTTAACTCTTCGCATGAGGTGGCCAAAGTACTGGAGTTTCAGCTTTAGCATCATTCCTTCCAAAGAAATCCCAGGGCTGATCTCCTTTACAATGAACTGGTTGAATCTCCAAGGGACTCTCAGGAGTCTTCTCCAACCCCGCAGTTCAAAAGCATCCATTCTTTGGTGCTCAGCCCTCTTCACAGTCCAACTCTCACATCCATACATGACCACTGGAACTAGATGGACCTTTGTTGGCAAAGTCACGTCTCTGCTTTTCAATATGCTATCTGGGTTGGTCATAACTTTTCTTCCAAGGTGTAAGCATCTTTTAATTTCATGGCTGCAGTCACCATCTACAGTGATTTTGGAGCCCAAAAAAATAAAGTCTGACACTGTTTCCACTGTTTCCCCATCTATTTGCCATGAAGTGATGGGACCAGATGCCATGATCTTCATTTTCTGAATGATGAACTTTAAGCCCACTTTTTCACTCTCCTCTTTCACTTTCATCAAGAGGCTTTTTAGTTCCTCTTTACTTTCTACCATAAGGGTGGTATCATCTGCATATCTGAGGTTATTGATATTTCTCCCGGCAATCTTGATTCCAGCTGGTCCTTCATCCAGCCCAGTGTTTCTCATGATGTTCTCTGCATATAAGTTAAATAAGCAGGGTGACAATGTACAGCCTTGACGTACTCCTTTTCCTATTTGGAACCAGTCTGTTGTTCCATGTCCAGTTCTAACTGTTGCTTCCTGACCTGCATATAGGTTTCTCAAGAGGCAGGTTAGGTGGTCTAGTATTCCCATCTCTTTCAGAATTTTCTACAGTTTATTGTGATCCACACAGTCAAAGGTTTTGGCATAGTCAATAAGGCAGAAATAGATGTTTTTCTGGAACTCTCTTGCTTTTTTGATGATCCAGCAGATGTTGGCAATTTGATCTCTGGTTCCTCTGGTTCCTCTGCCTTTTCTAAAATCAGCTTGAACATCTGGAAGTTCACGGTTTGTGTATTTTTAAAGCCTGGCTTGGAGAATTTTGAGCATTACAAGTTACCATTGGGAAGAACCAAATAGATAGACTAAGGAGAGAATGAGAGAATGCTTATTCTCTCTTTTTTCTGGATTTTAACTTTTATTTACATGTTCAGGTTTATAGAACTTAATTGTGTTTCTCTATAAATGTGAGACATGACTTAATAAGTTGGACACAACTTAGTGACTGAACAACAGCAAAATAAATAACTAGGGAGTACATAACATTGTGTTTTCTTAGAAAAAATCTTTAGTTTTGAGGGTCAGTTTTATGCTCAACTGTCATAGATCAAAGCCTGTATCCTGATGGCCCACTAACAAGGTCATTCCATTATCATACCTCCCTCCATTGTCCATCTATTATCAATGAAATGTCCTGTCCTATGTTTAGCTAAAAGGAAAATCTCTGAGCTCTTGAAAAATAAAAGAAATGAAAATGAGATTTAATTATGTATGGTTGCACCCATAACCATAGGGTTGGTCGGTATAAATGTTGCAATATTTTATTGTTCAGCTTCTGAAACACCACATGAAACATTTTTTTTTTTTTAATTTCAAACACTTCTCCCCACCTCCCTTGGCTACATAAACATTCTACCCATTGTTTCCAATGGACAAGAAGATTTTTTTAAACAGCATCCAGATAGAAGAGAGGGATTTAATTAGCACACTGTTGACTTTTGTTGGAGAAGAGGGGGCATTTATGGTGGTTGCTTTAATATAAGCTCCAGCTCCTTGTTCTTGCCTGGACCGCCTCACTTAATAATTAGCTCAACTCTCTCTGCAGCTTCATACATGAATTGGCCGCCTTTCCAAGTACATGAAACGAGTAGTAAAGTGTCTATGCAGTCTGAGAAAATTCAGTTTCCCAATTTTATTCCCTGGGTCCAACTGGATTCTGGTAGCCTGAGATGTTCTTTCAACAAAAAAAATACTTGTCCCTCCGCAATGTAAAAATCCATCCAACAAAAACGTTTAACAAAAACACAGAGAAAACTAGCTCCAGCAAGAAGGAAGGAAGGGAGGGAGAGATAGGGGGAAGGAGGGAAGGAGGGAGAGAAGGAGAACTGGGAGAGAGGAATTAAATGAGGTTTCCCATAAAAGCCCAGACTGAAAGCTCTCCATGGGAGTACAAAGGATACCCTCCTTCTCATAGTAGCCTCTGAAAATATGCTCCTTTCTTGCAAATGGATATGATGTAGGCTTTCTTTTAAAAAATATCCTTCCATGAAATAACACATGTGCCTGAAGTTGGTCAACAAAAAAAGATCATTTCTAAGTTGGTCAGGCCCTGTTTGAAGAAGCTGCAGACTGGAAAGACCCTGGAGGCCTAAGAAGGGAACTTCTGCCTCCAAGGAAGACGAAATTCAAGCCAGCGATTCTTGGCCCTGTTTTAATAGCACACAGAAGCCTCAGAGTGTTGGGAGGTAAAAGAAAACAAACAGCTGAAAAATCAACTATTTTCTTTCTCCCTCCTTAGACTTTTTTGAGTTAAAAAAAGAAGAAAAAAAAAACTTTAGTGCTTTACAAGGTCTTCAGACCTCTAAATATTTATAATTCTATAAGCAAATCAACTTGTTTGTCGTAGAGCAATATATTCTTAAATTAATAATGACATGTTGGGAGCTGTAAAGATACACTCTTTTTTTATGTTGTACACATTCAGATTTTCCCAAATTTTACACATCTAGCAGTACTTTACATTGTTTCTGGTTATGCAATATTCAGTCAGTAAAAATGTATTATTATACCTGAATCAATGTAAAGCCTATACTTCAATTTTTAAAAATGTATCATTGAGTTTCTGCTATGTGCCAGGCACCATGCTAGAGTCTGAGAATAAAACAGTAATTAAATAGAGGCTTCCCTGGTAGTCCAGTGGCTAAGACTGTACTTTCCATGCAGGGGACTTGGGTTTGATCCCTGGTTAGGGAACTAGATCCCACAAGCTTCAACTAAGACCCAGTACAGTCCAATCAATCAATAAATCAATCATCAATAATACAGTTAATAAAACATTTGTTTTAAAAAAGTAATTAAATAAAGACGTAGCCTCTGTCCTCATAAAATTTGCAGTCAAACAGAAGAGATGGGCTTTAAGCAATAATTAAACAAAGAATTCACTTTTTCTCCCATTGATCTTAAACCTCAAATCAATTTGAATCTACCTTCATATGAACATGTCACTGGCATGTGATGCTTTATTATGGAGAGGGTACCTCACACAGGCAGGCAGACAGGGGAAGGGGTCATGAGTAGCTCTAGCAGAAGCTCTCGATGTCACACGCATTTCCCCTCTCCCTTTATTCCAAGGCAGCTGCCCAATTTCCAGTTGCCAACCTGCATCTGTTAGCTTAAAGTCTTCTTCTATCTATTGGAAACTGCTCTACAAATTCCTTAACAGCTGCCACCTGCAATGACCCTCAACCAACTACTAACAGGAGTTGGTGTGTAAATATGCCAGCTCCCTCTCCCCTTGAATAGCATAGGTGAGTTTTGTACACTGGCCTCCAAAGCTCTTGGATGCAGTGTAGTTCCATTTACACATTCTACTAACTTACTTAATAAAGTGCCCTTTCTCAGTTGCCTTCCCTTCCTATGTCACTTCTCCACTTTCCTATAGTTGTTTCCTAGAATCATCTCCTAAATAATTTACTTGCACTCATATCCTTCCTTTGGGGTCTCACTTTAAGCTGTTTCATAGAATCTGCCCAATGTGTGCTCTATTATTAAATCAATCATCATTTAACAGTATCTACAGAGGCTTTTTTTTTTTCTTATTAATTTTCTATCTCTTTAAAGGAAGAAAGACAGGAATGTCTCCTATGCAAAGTGAGAGTTTCTAAGCTCTCAAGGGAACTAATTACATAGCCTTGTTCCTCTGACCCACCATATTATCACTTATACCTATTTTCTGTTGCTTTGTTGATAGAGAAAATAAGTTCAAAAATACCATTTTAGAATGATACAGGAGCACACCACTCTTCACAAAGACCATGTACAATCAGTGTTTTTCATTCCTGTTTGGAACTCACGGGATCTAACTACACTTGTTTCCCTCTACAAAGAGGCAGCTACCAAGAGGTCATCAAAGCTCTCAGCTGTTTAATTCAGCGAAAGTCAGAAACAATGGTCAACTTAAGTCAAAGAGGGAGCCATGGGAAGGATACAGAGCAATCTCACAGAACAACCATGCTATGCAAGAACAGAGATACAGTTGGGTCCCGAGGGTGATAGAAACCAGCACCTGGCCCCCCTCGATATGAAATCTACTCCTTTTCCCTGCTTGCTGTAAACTGACTTTATTCTTCTCTCTCATTAAAGACTAGTTTTATTCAAGTCAGGGTTCTCGGTTTTAGGCAGCAAATGGCTTAAGGAGATAGGGACTTTCAAAAGGACATCGGTGGTCCTCAGGCTGACATTCAGCTGGCGTGCACCTGTGGTCTGACTGGCCGCTCGCAGCCACTTCCCTTCTGACTGGTCACAGCATCCTCGAAGGTGAGTCAGTGTCCAGCTCTATCACTTGTTAAGCATGTTGAAAACCACTCCAGCTGAACTCACTGTGAGAGTAGAGGAGCAGACTTTAGGCTGAACTTCCTAGAGCAACGCTCAGAATGCAGCTAAAGAACTAACCTCATAAGGGACCCCACTACTCCAGAGCCACTGCCGCTCCCACGCGCCCAGCCCCACCCCATGCCAGCAAGACGGCGGCCACTCAGCCAGGCTGATTCCTCGCGTGTGCGCTCGGCCTTTCAGTCCTGTCCCACTCCTTGGACTGGGACTTTGATCCCATGGACTGTAGCCTCCAGGCTCCTCTGTCCATAGAATTTTCCAGGCAAGAATACCGGAGCGGGTTGCCATTTCTCTTTCCAGGGGATCTTCCCGACCCAGGGATTGAACCCACATCTCTTGCATTGGCAGGCAAATTCTTTAGCCATGCTGCTGCTGCTGCTAAGTCACTTCAGTCGTGTCTGACTCTGTGCGACCCCATAGATGGCAGCCCACCAGGCTCCCCTGTCCCTGGGATTCTCCAGGCAAGAACATTGGAGTGGGTTGCCATTTCCTTCTCCAATGCATGAAACTGAAAAGTGAAAGTGAAGTCGCTCAGTTGTGTCCAACTCTCAGCGACCCCATGGACTGCAGCCCGCCAGGCTCCTCCGTCCATGGGATTTTCCAGGCAAGAGTACTGGAGTGCAGGGTGCCATTGCCTTCTCCGCTTTAGCCCTGAGCCACCAGGAAAGCCCAAAGACTCCTCACATACATTTGTCAAAACTCATCAAATTGTGCCCTTGCCAGTGGTGGATTTTGTGTTCTGTGAACTATACCTCAATCAGACAACAATAAAGAAAGAGAAAAAGTCCTATTCACCCTTTCCTGCCTTTCTGAAGCCCCCTGTTCCTGCTTATGCTTTGTATGAAGCATGAAGTATCCTTTTGTGAGGTTGTTTTAGTTTTGTTTTTTTGTCCCAACTGCTATTCCCATCGTTCATTTATCTAGCTAAAACTGCACATTCTGTAAAAAGAGGGAGCTATTGAAAACTGGTGTCAGTTTGGTTCTTTTTGGTGAAAACAGTAGCCACTGAAG
This sequence comes from Redunca redunca, assembly GCA_006410935.1. Lineage (NCBI taxonomy): Eukaryota > Metazoa > Chordata > Mammalia > Artiodactyla > Bovidae > Redunca > Redunca redunca. The sequence continues at coordinate 65,571 of SJYQ01104666.1, read as the reverse complement.
AAGCTGGAGGAGGTGAGAATTAGCTGCTTTCAAACAGCCTCCCTGCCCTGTTACATTGCTGGGAGAAACTTCAGGTCAAATTCTATCATATATGCAAACATTTATTAAAAAACAACAACAAGCAAACACAATACTATTTACAAAGCTTGTTCCATAAGCTCCATGAAGTGTAAATTCTCTACCTTTGGAAATACTCTGCCCACCACCTCATATGAAAGATTTATCTGAGACTGACAGGGACCTCCCTCGTGGTCCAATGCCTAAGACTCTGCTCTCCCAATAAAGGGGGCCCAGGTTCGATCTCTGATCAGAGAACTAAATCCTACATGCCACAACTAAATATCCTGTGTGCTGCCACTAAGACCCAGGCAAGTAAATAAAATATCTGAGGCTGACAGGCAACATTCCAGAAACAAGATTCTGTTGCACACAGGTGACAGTTCTCCTAAACCATTGGCTGGATATGGGACCATTTAGGAACCCATTGTCTGTTGCCTGGACTTCCCTTGTGGCTCAGCTGGTAAAGAATCCACCTGCAATGCAGGAGACCCCAGTCGAGAAGATCCCCTGGAGAAGGGATAGGCTATCCATTCTGGTATTCTTGGACTTCTCTGGTGGCTCAGATAGTAAAGAATCTGCCTGCAATTCGGGAGACCTGGAGTTGATCCCTGGGTTGGGAAGATCCCCTGGGGGAGGGCATGGCAACCCACAACAGTATTCTTGCCTGGAGAATCCCCATAGACAGAGGAGCCTGGTGGGCTACAGTCCATGGGGTTGCAAAGAGTTGGACACAACTGACTGACTAAGCACAGGACAGCACAGGCTGTTGCCTACCCTAAGAGTTCAGGCTACAGACTTTGTTAGATCCTTCTACCCTGTTTATCCAAGTGCCTTTGAAATATTTCAGCCCATTCCCACATTTGGAATATATTCAATTTCATTAAACCAGGAACCCACTTTTGTGGGGGGTGCTCTGCAGAAAGAGAGAGGCAGTGGAACTTCCCTCAGCAGAGCTGCGGGGTCCCGAGGAAAAGTGAGCCTGCTGTCCACCAACCCAGCCCCTCAGCGAGAGAGAGAGAGGAGTGAGAGACAATCAGACATGACAGGGGTTCCGTGTGAGTAGTTCCGCTTTATTGCCACAAGCTCCCTGCTTATAAAGGCAAGCGGGGCGGGGGTTGGGGGGGGGGGATGTTTGCGAGGGACTTTCCATTGTTGCACCAATCACGTTAAAGGTCAAATCGTCGTGTGCCATCATTATAACAGGAGTCTATGGTGATCACGCGCTGTCCACGTGCACGGAAATCAAGAGAGCCAATCAAAAGTTTTGACAAACAACATAGACCACACCCCTATCTCTTCCACCAGGCGCCATCTTAGTTTCCTACAGCAAAGCTAGCCCTTTTCTTTTTTAAGGTTTCCTATTTAGGGCCCCACACACTTTCACTGTGCAAGCACTACTATTTTCAACAATAAAACCCCTTTCTGACATTTGCTGTGCTTACTACGAAGCATAAGGTATTGGCCAAGCTATGAATAGGGTTAGTGCTTGTAGGAGCTGTCCTTACTTCCTGAATAGAATGAATATGGCACTGGACCATGTGTTCTTGGCTAGAGATGCTCCCTTTGGAGATGGAGCTTAAACCAAATAGCACAAACTCGAGTTTCTCTGTCTATGCTAAACTTTTTGAAAGTAAATTATAAACATCTTTCCAAAAACATATCCTGTGTTCTTTTAAACTCTTCATAAAATGTGTGACTTCTAATAGATGTTTAGCAGCATTTATAAATGAGTATGAGCCAAGTAAATTAAGATTGGAGGGTTTTTAAGGAGGAAGGAAGGGAGGGAGGGAGAGAAAAAGGAAGGAGGGCAGAAGGAAAGAAGAATGGATGAAGGCTTCTAGCCTCCAGACCCTCCTTGTCTCTGAAGGTATGGACACTCAGCTCTGAGCTATGCCTCAGCTTCCAGCACTGCTTTTTGGGAGGCTCTGGGGACTGGTGGTTTTCTAAAACAGATCCAAAAATAAGGAAATGATGTGGTCTGTGAAAAGGCTAAGTCACCCTGTGTAAATAAAACTGGAAAATTTCTGGAGTGAAAAATAATTCCCAAAGGCTAATTAGCAGCCTAAAATTAGTCAAATTAGCCCATAGAAGCAAGGTTCCTCTAGGTCACTGAGTTTGCCATTTCAAGGAAGCGCCAGTCCCCCACCCACTGCAGTCACCTTTCATGGCCTTGCTTCTACAAGACCAGTTCTAGTGGTCACGGAGCTGGAGCCACTCAGAGCTGAGCTCAAAGGCAGGAAGAAGTGATGGTGCGGCTGGACACGGGGCCAGACATATACCACCCTGCCACCTGCCATTCTAACCACATCTAGTGTATCTTAATGGCTGCCTGGCACAGCTTTGGAATTCAAATCCTGGTCAGACACTCTCTAGGTCTATGGTCTTGGGCAAGTTACTGAGTGTTTATGAACCTCAGATTCCTCGTGTGTGAAAACAAAAGCCACAGTAAAAACTGAGCAAGCAGACAAAAAGCAGTCAAGCGAACTTCTTATAGCAGCCATCCAGTATTTTTCCTTGCCTGCTATCCATCTCCCTGCTTGTAACACATCTCATCTTCCGAGGGACATCTCCTCACTACTCTAGGCCTATGTGGTTCTGATGAACCCATCTGCATTGAACGGGTCGGCACACCACCAAGATCTGACCTGTCAGCATACCACTGCTCAGCTATGACTCCATTACTCACTGAGACTCTGTCCTGAGACTCCTGTAGGAACCACTGGAAACAGATTTTCTCTCTTCGAAATTTGACGTTGATCATGTGGGCCTAACAGTTCTGGGGTCACCATGGGGAGAGAGGCTGCCTGAGAATGAAGCCAAGGCAAGAAGAAGACAGAGCACCAGATCCTGATAGTCTCAGTACTTGGACAGAATCAAGCCAGAGTGAAGGCCTTACCCAGGGACTGGTTAGTTACAGGAGGGAATATGTTCCACTCTTAGCTCAAACCAGTGTGAGGTGGCGTCTCAGTCATATAAAAAGGAAAATACCATGGACTCTGAATCATATGACTGATTTAAGTTGTGACCCTGTGACTCATTAGCTCTGGGAACTTGGGTAGTTTATTTAATATCTGTGTCTCAATTTCTTACTAATAAAAAGGACAGCAAGGCTACTGTGAGGATTGTATATGAGTGAATATACATAAAGCACTTATAACAGTGCCTGACACCTTGGCACATTAAAAATATTGTATTGGTGTCAGCTATCTTAATAATAATAATCATGTATATTAATTATATAATAATGGCAACTGTTACTATTATGATTATTTTTATGTCATAGATTTTTAGCATTTGGGGGAACATAGCCAATGAGTTTGAGCCAAATCAAGAATTGTTCTGGTTAGTCCTCACAAAGGAAGCAGTCTTAAATTTCATCCAACCAAACCTAAGGTCCAGTTAGCCTTATTGTCTTTTCTGCTAGACTGACTAGACTGATTGGGTGGGGTCATGTTAAAGAAGTATTTAGGATATACCTTAAAAAAAAGACAGAATTTTGTCAAGACCCTGATGATGTCTATATGGGTCTATATAGATAAGATTATATCTATATATAGATAAGATTGAGAATTCTGGATCAAGGGACTTTCTTGGTAGCCCAGTGGCTAAGACTCCACTGTCCCAATGCAGAGGACCCAGGTTCGAGCTCTGGTCTGGGAACTCGATCCCACATGTCTCAACTAAGAGGTCACATGCTACAGCTAGAGATCTTACATGCTGCAACTAAAAAAAGAAGAAAAAAAAAGAATGCAGGTCAAGTTTAGGCAAGCATAGTTGACTAACTAAACCTCCACAAGAAGGTGAGATTTGAGCATGGTTTTGGGGAGTAGCAAGCATTAGTCTTGAAGTATCTACAGGAAAAGTTTCCCAGGAATGAGGAACCTTCTGCACCGAGTCCCACCTAGCATTTAGGAAGAGCAGTTGGGTTAGAGTGAAGGAAGGTGATTACTGTGGGAGATGTGGGCAGGGAGGCCAAACAGGGTCAGCTCATGTGGGAGCCATATACGCCCTGATGAAGACTTCAGTTTTTACATTGTGTGAGGGGGGGACCCAAAGCAGATTTGGTACTGTGAGTAGACTGTCAGAGAGCAAGCGTGGAGCCCAAGGAAGACAAGTCAGGAAGGTGGTCCGAATCCAGGTGAGAGATGATGCTTCTCTGAACATACTGGCTTTATCCTCTTAGACTAGTTTTCCCCTGATGAATAAATTATGCTTCCTGATTGCTTCAAGGCTCACATCATCACAGTTTACCACTAGAGAGCAAATGCCTCCTTCCCTTTAATTCTCCTTAATTCCCTTAAAAACCCATAAGGGAAGTCCAGAGAAAAGCATTGCCCTTCTACACTACACTTGCCACTCTTTCCCAGGCCTAGCACACAGTTGGCACTCATGGAATGCATTTTGGAAAATAAATGAGAAGCATATAAACATGCAAATCTGCTACTTGATTGATTTCATGGGATGGGTTGTAAGGCACCACCTACATCCTCTGGCCTTGTCTACTTTATGACCAGTGGCCATATGTGCAAAATGACCAGATGAATTTCATAAAGATGGCCAATGGCTGTGAAAAGCATGTGGTTATACCCAGAGAACCGAATTCCTAGTTTCATTAACATCTTTTCATTGAGTTATTCTTCCCTAGACAAGTTTGAATCTTAGGCAATATGATAACACCAATGAAAGAAAGAAGCCACTTTTAAATAAGTTACCAACATTATTATTCAAAACAATGAATACAAAACAATCAAGGAAAGTGCAGAAGAGAACAAGAAGCACGTGGGAAAGTGTAGAGCATTTAAATCAGACCCTGAAAACCAGAAGCCCAAGAAGCAGACATGACAGCATATATTGTTTGAGCTGCAGAGTAGCAATCCATTTATTGATTTTAATTTTTTTAAATTAGTGGCTCATATGTAAAAGTTGAGATATTTCATATAAATTCAAATCTCTAATTTTTTCATTAAAATGGTATGCTACATGGCAATGCTAAAACACATTTCTTTGAGGGCCCTGGATTTCCTGTAACAAGTTCCATCACTCCCAACACATGTTCTGCTTCTGAAACTTACAATACCTCTCTAGTCCCCATTTAAAAAATTGAACCATCAATCTCTACTTTTTTTTTCTTTTTACAATCTCTACTTTTATTTGGTCATTTTTTATTTAGTTAGCTAGTTACCTATTTATTTTTGGCTGCACCGGGTCTTGCAACAGCAGCTGTTGAACATGGACTTTAATTGCACAGAGCAGGGGATACTCTTCATTGAGGTGCATGCATGTCTCATTTCGGTGGCTTATTTTGCTGCAGAGCATGGGTCCCAGGGTGCTTGGGCTTCAGCAGCTGTGGCTCCCAGGCTCAGAAGTCATGGGCTATTTGCTCCACGGCTTGTGGGACCTTCTAAGACCAGGATCAAACTCATATCCCCTGCACTAGCAGGCAGATTCTTAGCCACTGGACCACCAGTTGTTATTGCTTTGTTGTGCTTAGTTGCTCAGTCGTGTTTGACTCTTTGCAGGGAAGGCCCTAATTTCTACTTTTAAGTGCATCTTCTGAGGAACCATACAAAGCAAAATCCAGAATAGTGTTCTAGAACTAACATGGTAAAAGAACTCTCAAACCATGGAATGCAAAACTTATGAGTTAGAATGGAGAAGTTTTAAATTATAGAGCAAGAATGAAACAGGCTAATGTGTTAATTTTGGTACATCTTTCACAGGTGGAACCTTCAGCCATACCAAATCACAGAGATAAATTTAGAATTATTCAAAGGCATTAGGATTATTTGTTCCTACATAGGAAAATCAGGATTAATAAACTCCTGCCTGTGCAGAAATCAGTTCTCTGGCCTATGTCTACTATTCTAAACCATAATTGCAAAATTCCTGCTATGGATACATCATAACTAGGAACTGGAGGTGGCCCAAGTTATGAACCAAAAATTGGAAGAGATCACACTAATTTGTGAAACCCAGTACTGAACTGAAATCAAACACTATTTTTTCTAAATTGTGGACTCACCCAAAAAGATCTCTATGAAAACCAATAAAATCCTATTAAATGCATATAAACAATAACTGAACCAATGTTTTCTAAAACAATTGAACCATAACTTTAGAATATTATCTAAGCCAAACCAGCATTTTTTTCTGTTTGCACCTCTTCTGATAATTATCTTTAAAGACCTGCACATTCTTGTTCTGGTTATTGTGCATATCAAAAGTACAGGAAACATTTTAATCAATTATTAACTCTTTTCAATTCTGGCAGACACGCTTTTCAATTCTTGCCAACCAAATACCCATAACACCCTACTTCTTTAACAAAATCCAGATTTATCAAGAAGACAATATACCCAACTTTCTTTTCCTAGCCTCCCTGGGAACCAAGTGGGACCATTTGTCTAGGTTTCAAACTGTGAATTTTAAGCAAAATTTGAGTGGAACTTCCAGGAAACTTTTTTGCCATGGACCCATTCAATATTCTTCCATCTTGAAATTCAAGTGTATGGCTAAAGCTCCAGGGCTGTAAGACCAATTTCAGGATGGACGCTGTGCACTAAGGAAGACAAACAGAAAGCAGGAAACAGAGTTATCATGCTAGGGACTTCCCTCATGGTCCAGTGGTTAGAAAGAAGAAAGAAAGTGAAGTCGCTCAATCGTGTCCAACTCTTTGTGACCCCTCAGACTGTACCCCATCAGGCTCCTCCGTCCATGGGATTTTCCAGGCAAGAGTACTGGAGTGGGGTGCCATTTCCTTCTCCATGCTTTCAGTGCAGGGAGCATGGGTTTGATCCCTGGTCAGGAAACTTAAGATCCCATGTGCTGCACAGTTCAGCCAAAAAAAATTTTTTTTAATTTAAAGAGTTATTGTTGACATCCTAAATGTCCATTGCAACTCCAGATTTCTTTCACATGAGAATTTAATAAATCTTCATTGTATAGGAATTGTTGTTTTGAAGATTTTCTGTTACATGTAGCTAAACCTTACCCTAACTTATAAAGTAAGCTAACATCATAGAAAACAGCTCAGTACATCACTTTATTCAACAAATATTCATTGATTATCTACTCTGCCTCAAGCATTGCATTAAGGATACTGATGTATTTAATGCTCTCATGGAACACAGAAGAAAGAAAAGTTGGCTAGGCAATTACATCCCAGACCCAGCCCTGCTATTAACTAATGAAGTCTTTGAACCTGGAGAAGCCACTTCACTTTTCTAAGCTCCAGGCCCTTCCTATGTAATACAATGATGTCTGACCAGATTATTTTCTAAGATCATTTCCAGTTCTTCCATCATATGATTTAGCCGGTTTCAATAGAAAGCCAATCATTTCCTCACTATCCATTGAACCTTGCCACAACCCAAGTTCCCAGAGGACAGTAAAATGACCCCAAATGACTCTCTCCAACCACGGTTGATAAGACCAACGCTAGACAATCATATTCTCCCTTCTGGGAATCTAAAATTGAAACACTGTGATGTTGAGTCAGTTACATGGTGCTGGGCACTTGAATTAAAAGAGTGTAGAATAGGGTAGAGTGTGGAATAGGGGTAGAATAGGGGTAGGATGAGTGTAGAATATGTAGACTAGGGGTAGAGTGAGTCCCATGGCAAACCAGAGTCCTGAGTGAGCCCGTGTTTGGGGAGCAGGGACACGAGGAAGTAGGAAAAGTTGCCTGCATGATGGACCAAGAACATGCAAAGGAGGAAAGTCCAATGGTACCAATTGGGCAGTCCCACAAGGCAGATAAAGTCTTAGCTGAATTTTCAATTAAACCACAACATTTTTAAAAATTTGGATTACTTGTCAAGATTTTTAAAAGAAGAAATTTTGCATGAAATTTTAAATTTCCAGCATCCCTGAATTCATGGATGATCTGATGATATGAGGCCACAGAGATTAGAGCAGGGCTGTCTAAACAAGATGCAGCACCCACCCCTCCCTGTTTCTTAGCACCAGTGCTCTGTGTCATTTCTCCTCCCGGTAGGGGTCCTTGTGGGTATTTGAGTTTGAGGTCCTGCCCAAGGCAATGTAGACACGTGGGGAAATGACAGCATAATCGTCTAATTTCAGTGTGTCCTGTGTATTCCCAGCTCTGTTTAGTAATGGTCCTAGAATTTTTATTAGATTCCAGAGCCAGTAGTGAGGAAAGCCAAGAACACAATTGACATCTTAGAACTCTCTCCCCTCTCAAAGGCTCAGGAATTGTCAGAACCAGGTAGTTCTAAAAGTAGAAGGTTAAGGTAGGACTTCCCTGGTGGTTCAGACAGTAAAGAACCTGCCTGCAATGCAGGTAACCTGGGATCGATCCCTGGGTCAGGAAGATCCCCTGGAGAAGGGAATGACTACTCCAGTATTCTTGCCTGGAGAATTCCACGGAGAGAGGAGCCTGGTGGGCTACAGTCCACGGGGTCACAAAGAGTTGGACATGACTGAGCAACTAACGCTTTTACTTTCAAGGCAGGACCAACAAGAATATTGATTAAAAGCAGTTGGAGGAGATTTCCCGTTAGGGCAAGATGGAGCAGCAGCAATCAGCTTTACTCCCTCAGCAGACACAATTGACAAAACAGATAAAAATATATGAAACAGTTGTTCTCAAGGCATTGGATACTAGGCAACAAAGTGCAGCCATCCCTGAGAAACAGGAAAAAAAGATGAGCTCTATGATTGCCCCAGCTTGCTGTTCTGAGATAGTTTTTATTTCCACCCCAAATTGGCCAGAACACACATGACTCTTCAGTGTACATAGATCATTTATCAAAATAGTCCCTACTCTGGGCCTATAAAACTAATCTTCATAAATTTAAAAGCACTCAAGTCATATAAACTGCATTCTGTGACCAAAAGGAAATTACAACAGAAGTCAATATTAAAAATTTATCTCAAAAATCCCAAATGTTTGAAAACTAAAACATTAGTTAATGATTCTTAACCCATGAGTCAAAGAAGAAATAAAAAGAGAAACTAGAAAATATTTGAACTGAAAGTGAAAACTTTTTATTAAATACATCAAAATTTGTGGGTACCACTAAAGCAAGACTAAAAGAGGGAAATTTATAGCACTAAATACTTGTTAGGGGAAAAGAAAGAAGAAAGTCTCAAATCAACAACTCAGCTTTCTTCCAACTTAAGAAACCAGAAAAAGAAGAGCAAATGGAACCCAAAGTAGATTAAGGAAAAAAACAATGACAATACCTAAAACTTAAGGAAAGAATGCTAATTCTATACAAACTCATAGAAAATTAAAGAGGAGGTGAGGAGTCCTATGAGGCCAGGATTCAATGACATCAAACCAGACAAAGACATTGATTGCATGAAAAGAAAATTACACATCAATACTCCTCATGAACATAGATGCAAATTTCTGTTTTTTAAATTCTAACAATTGATATACAATATTATATTAGCTTCAGGTGTACAACACAGTGATTACAAATTTGTAGGTGCAAACTTCTTAAAATTTGAGCAAGTCAATATATAAAAAGAATCACATAACCAAGCAGGTTTCATCCTAGCATTACAAGGTTAATTTCACATTTGAAAATCAATACATTTAATTCACTATGTCAACAAATTTAAAAAGAAAAACCGTGTGACCATCTCAATAGATACAAAAAAGAAAATCTAACTTTCCTGATAAAAATTTTCAACAAAATACATACAGGAACTTCTGCAACCTGATAAAGAGTATCTAGGAAAGCCTACAGCCAACACCATATCAATACTTAGTGGTGAAATACTGATTGCTTTCCCAATAACATCAGAAAGAAGAAAGGATGTTTGCTCACAGCACATAGATCCTAAACTGAACAGGCTCTAGCCACTGCAAATAAGCAAGACAAAGAAACAAAGGTATCCAGGTTGGAAAAGAAGAAGTAATATTGTCTTTATTCACAGATGATGTGATTATCTATGTAGAAAATCCTATACAACCTACAAAAATAGCTACTAGAATTAATAAATGAGTTTAGTAAAGTTTCAGTATATAAGAGTAATGTTAAAAAAATAAAATTATGGGAACTCCCTGGCAGTCCAGTGGTTAAGACTCCAAACTTCCACTGCAGGGGGCACAGGTTCGATCCCTGGTCTGGGAACTAAGATCCAGCAAGCCAGGTGCTGTGCCCCTCATCCTCGTCCCCAAAACTCAAATTACATTACTATATACTAGCAACAACTTATAGGACATAGAATTTAAAATATAATACCATTTTCAATACCATTTAAAAATATGAAATACTTAGGGATAAATCTGACAGAAGATGTGTAAGTCCTATATAATGAGAACTAAAAAATATCATGAAGAAAAATAAAGAATATTTAAATAAATAGGAAGATATACTGTTTTATTGGGTTGGAATACTCAGTGTTGCTAAGATATAAACTCCCCCAATTTGATCTATAGATACACTACAATTTCAGCCAGAATCCCAATGAGTATTTTACATTACACTGTTAATTTTAACACTAAGAAGCTGATTCTAGAATCTGTTTGTAAATGAGAACTACCTAAAATAACTAATTCAACTTAGAAAACAAAGACTAAAGTAGAAGACTTACACTACCCAACTTCAAGATTTAGTATAAAGCTACAGTAATCAGACAGTGTGGTATTGAATTCAAGAGAAACAAGTAGAACAATGGGTTAGAATTGAGAATACAGAAACAAATCCTTGAAAAAGTGCAAAGGCAGTTTATTGGGAAAGCAGAGTCTTTTTGACAAATGATGCCAGAACAACTGGATATCCATACACAAAAACCAGAAGTCTGATCCATACCTCACACCATATTTTAAAAATTCATTCAAAATGGATCACAGACCCAAATCTAAAGCCTAGAAGTATAAAACTTCTAGAAGAAAAGAGGAGAACATCTTTGTGACCTTAGAGTAAGCAAAGATTTCTTAGGTACAACACCAAAAGATCAATGAATAAAAGAAAAAGATCAATAAATTAGATTTCATCAAAATTAAGAATATTTGCTTTCTGAAAAACATTCTTAAGAGACTGAAAAGAAAAGCCACAGACTGGCTATATATACCCTGCTTATTTAACTTATATGCAGAGTACATCATGAGAAACACTGGGATGGAAGAAGCACAAGCTGGAATCAAGATTGCCAGGAGAAATATCAATAACCTCAGACATGCAGATGACACCACC
>SJYQ01104666.1:18296-53430 GCA_006410935.1 Redunca redunca | reverse complement strand
GATGGACGCGAGTCTGAGTGAACTCTGGGAGTTGGTGATGGACAGGGAGGCCTGGCGTGCTGCGATTCATGGGGTCGCAAAGAGTCGGACACAACTGAGCAACTGAACCGAACTGAACTGATGGCCCAGTCACTTCACTCCTGGGTGTTAACCCAAGAAAAATGGAAAACTGTCCACAATGCAACTTCCCTGGGAATGTTCACAACAGCTTTATTTGTAATAACCAAAACCTGGAAACCATCCAAACGTCCAACAACAAGTGAATAAATTGTGACCTATCGCTTCTTGGCCTTTTGGCTAAGATCAAGTGGTGGCTCAGATGGAAAGCGTCTGTCTACAGTGTGGGAGACCTGGGTTCGATCCCTGGGTCAGGAAGTTCCCTGGAGAAGGAAACGGCAACCCAGTCCAGTACTCTTGCCTAGAAAAATCCCATGGACGGAGGAGCCTGATGTCCATGCGATCGCAAAGCGTTGGACACGACTGAGCAACTTCACTTTTCACTATTGATACAATAAGATACCAGTTAGCAATAAAAGAAATGAACTATAGATACACTCAACAACATGGATGAATCTCAAAATAATTACAGTGGGGGCTTTCCAGGTGGTCCAGTGATTAAGAATCTGCCAGCTACCACTCCAGTATTCTTGCCTGGAGAATCCCAGGGACGGGGGAGCCTGGTGGGCTGCTGTCTATGGGGTTGCACAGAATCGGTCACGACTGAAGCGACTTAGCAGCAGCAGCAGCCAGTGCTGGGGACACAGGTTTGATTCCTGGTCTGAGAAGATCTCACACGCCATGGCGCAACTAACCCTGTGCACCACAACACCTGAGCTTGCACTCTAGAGCCTGTGTGTCACAGCTCCCGAGCGTGCACGCCCTAGAGTCCTTGCTCTGCAAGAAGAGAAGCCACTGCAGTGAGAAGCCCGTGCTCAGCAACTAGAGAGCAGCCCTGCTCACCTCAACTAGAGAAAGCTGCCCACAGCAACAAAGACCCAGTGCGGCCAAAAATATTAAATAAACTCTAAAATATATATACACTAAGTGGGGGGGGGGAGCCAGAATCCCTCCCCCAAAGAGCACAAAATGTATGATTCTATTTATGTAAAATTTTAGAAATGCGAACTGATCTATAGCAACATTCAGAAAATCAATAGTTGCCTGGGGATAGATAGAAAAGTGTAGGAGTGGTTAACATGCTCAATATATTTTTGAAAAATATTTATGTGTTTATATTTGACGGTGCCGGATCTTAGTTGTGGCATGCAGAATCTTTAGTTGCAACGTGGGGGATCTATTTCCCTGACCAGGGATCGAACCTGGGCCCACTGCATTGGGAGTGTGATGTCTTAGCCACGGGAACCCCATGGAAGCCCCAATATGCTTGTTATCTTGACTGTGGTGATGGTTTCACAAGTGTGTACATTCATAAGGTATATACCTACTTACCAAATTGTACATTGTAAAAAAGTGCTATTTATGGTATGTCTATTATACCTCAACAAAGCTATTTAAAAATACATATAATAGTTTGATCTTCAGGTTCCCTCCCCAACTCTGTGCAACTGGGCAACCGCTCTTCCATAATCCTGCTGTTAGACTCAGGCTATTTTCTAGAGGAAGGTAACAGAGGGCCTAGGACACAGCAGGTACAATTGATGGTAAGGGAATTATGACAAAACATGAAAGTCTATGTAATGAATACTGAGACTGTCAGCCCTCTAGCCCCACTTGGCTCCTGGAACCCTGGCAGCCAGGCCTATCTCCTCCAGGCAAAAGACTGGAAGTCTTCTCTGAGCAATCCTATTGGCCCAAGAAGAAAGACTTACACATCGTGTCGCTGGAGATTTCCTAAAGAAACAATCAGATAACCCTATGATGAAGTCCACAATCTACAAGCGCCACTCACAAGATCAGAGCTTCTAATTGGCTTTAAAATATACTACTCTTTTACATACAGGCTTCCCTGGTGGCTCAGATGGTAAAGCATCTGCCTGCAAGGCGGGAGACCTGGGTTCGATTCTTGGGTCGGGAAGATCCCCTGGAGAAGGAAATGGCAATCCATTCCAGCACTCTTGCCTGGAAAATGCTATAGATGGAGGAGCCTGATAGGCTACAGTCCATGGGGTCGCAAAGAGTCGGACACGACTGAGCGACTATACTTACTTACTTACTCTTTTACATGAGCAGTCAACTCAAGTTAGAATTTAACTATTCTGAAAACATAAAAGGGATAGAAAAACTACTTGAATGGGGGACTGGGGAGCATTATTGGAAAGATAGAGAAATGATTGTGTTCTTTAGGGAGCAGTCATTAGAAAATGCCCAAAATTTAAATTGCCCAAGAAGTAGCAATTTAAGCCCATTATTAGGTCATGCAAAGCTACATATTAAAAGAATTGGCTGAAAAAATTGAAAGTGGTTGCCTCTTGGGAAGGGAAAACAGGGACGGATGAGGAAATTGCTTCAGCAACAAGTCTAGGAGAATTAGGTGTGTCTTTACGTACACCTGTAACTTTTATAAAAACTGGGGGAAAGTCAAACAGAGAAAAGACAAATGTCATATTATATCACTTACATGTAGAATCCAAAAGTATGGGTACAAATGAACTTATTTACAAGACAGAAATAGAATTATAAATGTAGAAAATAAACATGGTTACTATGGGAGTAAGGGGGGATAAACTGGGAGATTGGGATTGACATATACATACTACTATATATAAAATAGATAATTAATAAAACAGATAACTGTTTTAAACTGGCACGGGGAACTCTTCTCAATACTCTGTAATGACCTATATGGGAAAAAAATCTTATAAAGAGTGGATATATGTACATGTGTAACTGATTCACTTTGTTGTACAGCAGAAATTAACATTTTTTTAAAAAATTTATTTTTATCGGTGCTCTGGCTTCCTCTAGTTGTCGAGAGTGGGGACTGCGCTCTAGCTGCAATGCGAGCTCTTTGCTTGTTGCTGAGCACAGGCTCCAGGGCATGAGAGCTTCAGTAGTTGCAGCCCCCAGGCTTAAGAGCACAACCTCAATAGTTGTGACACACGGGCTTAGTTGCTCCAAAGCCTGTGGGATCTTCCCCATCAGGGATCAAACCCATGTTTCCTACATTAGAAGGCAGATCCTTTACCACTGAGCCACGAGGGAAGCCCAGAAACTAACATTTTGAATAAACTATATTCTAATAAATATCTATTAAAGAAAAAAAAAAAAAACAGAGGGAGGAGAGAAAGAAATTTCAGTTCAGTTCAGTTCAGTTGCTCAGTCATGTCCGACTCTTTGCAACCCCATAGACTACAGCACACCAGGTTTCCCTGTCCATCACCAACTACTGGAGCCTACTCAAACACATGTCCATCACGTGATGCCATCCAACCATCTCTTCTCCTCCCTCCTTCAATCTTTCCCAGCATCAGGGTCTTTTCCAATGAGTCAGTTCTTCACATCAGATGGCCAAAGTACTGGAGTTTCAGCTTCAGCATCAGTCCTTCCAGTGAATATTCAGGACTGATTTCCTTTAGAATGGACTGGCTGGATCTCCTTGCAGTCCAAGGGACTCTCAAGAGTCTTCTCCAACACCACAGTTCAAAACCATCAATTCTTCAGTGCTCAGCTTTCTTTATAGTCCAACTCTCACATCCATACATGACCACTGGAAAAACCATAGCTTTGACTAGATGGATGTTTGTTGGCAAAGTAATGTTTCTGCTTTTTAATATGCTGTCTAGGTTGGTCATAAGTTTTCTTCCAAGGAGCAAGCATCTTTTACTTTCATGGTTGCAGTCACCATCTGTAGTTATCTTGGAGCACAAAAAATAAAGTCTGTCACTGATTCCATTGTTTCCCCATCTAGTTGCCATGAAGTGATGGGACCAGATGTCATGATCTTTGTTTTTTGAATGTTGAGTATTAAGCCAAATTTTTCACTCTCCTCTTTCACTTTCATTAAGAGGCTCTTTAGTTCTTCTCTTTCTGCCATAAGGGTGGTGTCATTTACATATCTGAGGTTATTGATATTTCTCCCAGCAATCTTAATTTCAGCTTGTGCTTCATCCAGCCCAGCGTTTCTCATGATGTACTCTGCAGAGAAGTTAAATAAGCAAGGTGACACTATACAGCCTTGATGTACTCCTTTCCTAATTTGGAACCAGTCTGTTGTTCCACGTCCAGTTCTAACTGTCACTTCCTGACCTGCATATAGGTTTCTCAAGAGGCAGGTCAGGTGGTCTGGTATTCCCATCTCTTGAAGAATTTTCCACAGTTGGTTGTGATCCACACAGTCAAAGGCTTCGGCATAGTCAATAAAGCAGAAATAGAACTGTTTATCTGGAACTCTCTTGCTTTTTCAATGATCCAAAGGATGTTAGCAATTTGATCTCTGGTTCCCCTGCCTTTTCTAAGTCCAGCTTGAACATCTAGAAGTTCATGGTTCACGTACTGTTGAAGCCTGGCTTGGAGAATTTTCAGCATTACTTTGCTGGAGTGTGAGATGAGTACAATTGTGCAATAGTTTGAACATTCTTCAGCATTGCCTTTCTTTGGGATTGGGATGAAAACTGACCTTTTCCAGTCCTGTGGCCACTGCTGATTTTTCCAAATTTCCTGGCAGATTGAGTGCAGCACTTTCACAGCATTGTCTTTTAGGATTTGAATTCCATCCCCTCCACTAGCTTTGTGCGTACTGATGCTTCATAAGGCCCACTTGACTTTGCATTCCGGGATGTCTGGCTCTAGGTGAGTCATCACACCATCATGGGTCATTATCTAGCTCATATTCAATATTCTCCCTTTATGTCACAAATGTCTTTTTACAGCTTGTTTAAATCAGGATCCAAACAAGATCCACAGATTGTATTTGTTGGTTTTTTTAAAAGGTTTTTTAAACTGTAATTGTCTGCCCTCCCATACTTTCCCCAGACCTAATGTTTGTTGAAAAAACTGGGTCATCTGTACTTTTCAAATTTCCCAAATTCTGCTCTCAGATTGTATCCTGCTGGTTGGTGTCCCTTAACATATTTCTCCATCCCATCAGGGAGTGGGTCTCTATCTGGGTCATGAAGATCTTTTTTTGTATAATTCTTCTGTGTATTCTCACCACTTCTTCTTAATATCTTCTGCTTCTATTAGGTCCATACCATTTCTGTCCTTTATTGTGCTCATCTTTGCATGAAATGTTCCATTGGTTTCTCTAATTTTCTTGAAGAGATTTAGTTAAAGCTGAATAAAGCTCTTGGAAAGTCAATAGATAGGAGATGGCCATATATCCCTATTTGCCAAAGACACACCCAATTTTCCTCTCTTAAGAAGGCTCTCTCTTACTCTCCAGATACCTGTGTCACTAACTTGATAATGGGCATCTCAGGCTGACACCTCCTAAACCCACTGATGGACATTCAGTTCAGTTCTGTTCAGTCACTCAGTTGTGTCCTACTCTTTGCGACCCCATGAATCGCAGCACGCCAGGCCTCCCTGTCCATCACCATCTCCCGGAGTTCACTCAGGCTCATGTCCATCAAGTTGGTGATGCCATCCAGCCATTTCATCCTCTGTTGTCACCTTTTCCTTCTGCCCCCAGTCCCTCCCAGCAACAGAGTCTTTTCCAATGAGTCAACTCTTCACATGAGGTGACCAAAGTACTGTAGTTTCAGCTTTAGCATCATTCCTTCCAAAGAAATCCCAGGGCTGATCTCCTTTAGAATGGACTGGTTTTTAGCATCACTTTAATGTGAGTCAGAGTATCCTCCTCCTGATGCCACAGGAAGTTCCCAGCACTGCCTATGAAATATCCTTGCCTCCCTCACAAAAAAGAAAAAGAACTTGAATCTAATCAAGTCTCTAAGTCAGGGTTTCTCAAAACTCACACTTGGGGACACATAATTTCTTGTGTGTATAGGATGTTTAGCAGCTTCTCTGGCCTCTACCCACTAGATGCAAATAGCACCATTAGCTGGTTGTGACAATCAATGTGTCTCTACACTTTGCCAAATGGAGGGGAGGAAGGAGGTGGCAATCTCTTCCAGGTGAGAACCATGGCTCTACATCTAAGTACCAACTTCCAGGAAATGGGATGGAGAAATATGTTAAGGGACACCAACCAGCAGGATACAATCTGAAGGTAGAATTCGGGAAATTCAAAAAATACACATGACCCAGTTTTTTCAACAAACATTAGGTCTGGGGAAAGTATGCAAGAGCAGACAATTAGTTTTAAAAACCTTTTATAAAAACCAACAAATACAATCTGTGGATCTTGTTTGGATCCTGATTTAAATAAGCTGTAAAAAGACATTTGTGACATAAAGGGAGAATATTGAATATGAGCTAGATAATATCCGCCTGCCAATGCAGGAAAGTTAAGAGATACAGGTTTGATCGCTTGGAGTAGGAAATGGCAACACACTCCAATATTCTTGCCTGGAAAATTCCATGGGCAGAGGAACCTGGTGGGCTACAGTCCATGGGGTCGCAAAGAGTCAGATGTGACTGAGCAAACACACACACACACACACAAGCATTATGGCACTAAGAGATGTTCTTTTTGTGGGTGTGATAATGGTACTGTGGTTGTGTTATTTTTAAAAGCTTTCTGTTACAGATACACACGGCTGTATTAACAGATCAAATGACATAATGTCTGATTGCAAAGGAGGATGTTGCAGATCAGATTAAACAAAAATATCAGACCACTAATGGTTACTGCAACTAAGTAATGGGTACCTGTGCATTCATTAAACTTGTTTCTCTACTTTTGAGTATGTTTGAAACTTTCCATAATATTGAGTTGACCAAAGAGTTCATGCGGGTTTTTGAAAAATCTGAACGAACTCTTTGGCCAACCCAGTAAAAACTTAAGAGAAAGAAAGTCCAAGAAAGGAATAAACCATGGCTTACTAGGAGGCACATGGTCTGGGAGTCCAGAACTTGGGGTTTTATTCCAGTTCCTCATTAAGCAGTCTGGTCATTTTAGTGGGAGAGTCACTTCTCTGGTCTATAGAATACAGGTCTTGAGTTAATAAGAGGTTTTCAGAGATTCCACAGCATGCCTTGAAAAGTGAGTTGAACAGCACTCCCGAGGACCAGAGTCTGAATTTGTAGTGGAGACCCTGGTGGTGTTCTGGCCCAAGGCTCCCAGATTCCCTCCCCAGCCCCTCGA
Organism: Redunca redunca; assembly: GCA_006410935.1. NCBI lineage: Eukaryota > Metazoa > Chordata > Mammalia > Artiodactyla > Bovidae > Redunca > Redunca redunca. The sequence goes on along the minus strand of SJYQ01104666.1, from coordinate 46,262 downwards.
CTAGTTTAGAAGTAGTGAGATCAGCTGTGCTAGAACATTCTGAATTAGAAAGCGCCTGCTGAAAAAGGCTTGCGTCAAACCCCTCTTGGAGCGGCTGGGGCTGCAGTGTGAGTAACTTGTCAGGAAAGTGTGAATTACAAGTCAGTATTACAAAAGTGTTTATTTTCAGCCTTTCCAAAAAACAGTGAGAAAGAGGAAGGCATGCATAATAAAGCAGCTGGGCATCTGAGGCTAAAGTTTGCTCTTTCTTCTCCCTCCCTCCCAGCCTCCCACCTAGCTCTTTCCTGTGACCCTGAGGGTAGCGAAGTGGAAGAGGGTAGGTGGAGAGGCAGGGAGGAAGGAGGTGCAGCCACTCACAGCAGGGGTGCAGAGCGCAGGGTGACAAAGGAACAACTCAAGTCCCGTCTTCCATCCCCCTGCCGAGCCCTCCTGCCTCAAAGGAAATGATTAATGAGGGACTGACCGCCAAATGCCACAAAGGAAGACCTTCAGAGAAAGTTCTCCGAAACATCCCTGAAAATAGCCTCCAAAAGACCTCTGCCCTTGCTTTGAAGAAAACAGAAAACACGCCTTGCCACCATGGGTAGAGCATCACCCACGGTGAAAGGAAGCAGGGAGTTTGCACCAATTCCCTCCCCCGTACTCTCTCCCCTGGACCCCAACTGAAATGTCAGCTTCCCTCCCTCAACCTACCAGAAAGGCCCCCCAGTGGTCTTCGGCCCCCAGGGTGACCCTTGGCAAAGGCAAACCTACCCAAGCCACTCATGCTCCTCTTTAAGCTGTTTTCCCATACCTCATCTCTGTGGGCTTAAAATCCAGCGTCTAGGACCTCCAGCAGAGGCAGTGAGTGCTAGAGATTTAAAAGCACCCTCAGAAATCACAGGAGCCGTAGGAGTCCCTGGATAAACGTAGAATGAACGTGTGCATGTTTATAACATACATAAGCTGGCCTAGGTGTGGAACAAAGGAATCCTGCCCAGACATGGGGTTCTCGGCTTTAGGCCTGGTCCTAATGGCCTTTCCCACCCTGCACCTTTCCAGTCTCCCCAGATCTCTTTAGTTACTGAAAGGCAGCCCCCTGCCCTGCAGAGAGTTATGTGGGAAGGGCCCCCCAGTCTGAGAGGGTGCGGGGGATGGAGCGGCTTCAGGAGGGAACAGAGGGTTTATTCCTAAACTGTTGTCCACACGTATCACCAATCAAAGCAGTCCAGAGGAAGAGACAAACAAGGACCCGAATGGTGAAGAGAGCCCCGGGAAGCCAGAGGTGAGCCAGATCCATTCTGGAGATGAAGTACAACCCCTGAGGGAGCTTCACAAACAAATGCTCAATTACATCAGCAGCATAGGAATAAATTCTCCTAAGAAAATACTTAAACTAGTTCAGATTAAGCTACTGCACTGGTTGGCTGCATGCTCAGTCAGTCGGTCATGTTCAACTCTGCAACCCATGGACTGTAGCCTGCCAGGCTCCTCTGTCCATGGGATTTTCCAGGTAAGAATGCTGGAGTGGATTGCCAGTTCCTGCTTCAGGAGATTTTCCTGACCCAGGGACTGAGCCTGCGTCTTTTGCACCTCCTGCATTGGCAGATGGATTTTTTTACCACTGAGGCACCTGGGCAGCCCACTGACTTAGTTGCTGCTGCTGCTGCTAAGTCACTTCAGTCACGTCCGACTCTGTGTGACCCCATATACGTAAGCACTGCCTTAGTTAGGATGTATTTAATTGTATCAGAATGCTGACACAACTGAAGTGACTTAGCAGCAGCAGCCTGCCTAACAGTGGGATAAGCAATAAAGGCATTCAAATATCTCAGGCCACAAGAAGTTTGAAGAAGAAAAATATCTGCTTTGAAACACCCAGGTGTCAGTATGCCAGAATGAACTCCACCATTTTCCAAGTCTCTGCCTCATGGTCATAAGAGGGTTGCCATAGCTCCAAGCATCACATTTTCAAACAAAACCACTCTAAGACAGAAAGGAAGTGCAGAAGCAGACTCTTTGTCCACTACATTTTCTCTTTGTTATTAGAGAAAAAAGTACTTGTAGAAGTCACCAGTAGACTAGGTAGCATGGAGTGAAGTGAAGTCACTCAGTCGTGTCCGACTCTTTGCGACCCCATGGACTGTAGCCTACTAGGCTCCTCCGTCCATGGGATTTTCCAGGCAAGTGTACTGGAGTGGGTTGCCATTTCCTTCTCCATGCCTACCGCTAAATAAATCACAGGGAAAGAGAACTGGTCTAAGTGTACTTGACTTAGATCAGCCATGCCTGGACCTGCCTTCCCTGAGTACGGTGTTGCCCTTTAATACCTGAACAAAATGTGAATTGTTAGCATGAAAGAATGGAAGAGGGTAGGAAATGGCCACCACCAATGTCTACCACAACTAAAGTCCCCTTTGACCCCCCAACCTCTTCCTACCACCCTGGTGCAGTCTACTATTATCATTTGGACTGTAGCCTATCAGGTTCCTCAGTCCATGGGTTTTTCCAGGCAAGAATACTGGAGTGGCGTGCCATTTCCTTCTCCAGGAGATCTTCCTTGTAGGCAGACGCTTTACCACCTGAGCCACCAGGGAAGTCCATTCCAGACCTTATGCATGTGTGCATGCATATGCACCATACACCGTAATAAACAGTAGACTTAGAGCATTTAATAGATTTATCGTAGTATGTGAGTGTGTGTGTGTGTGTGTGAGAGAGAGAGAGAGATAAACACACCATCCACTCCAGGCATCTTTCTGCAATCTGCTTCACCATTCAAGCATACATCTCAGTGATCCATCCACACCGATATTTATTGATCTCTTCCGTCCTTGTGACTGCTGCACCATGTTCCCTAAAGTGGATGTGTCGCCGTTCATTTAGATACTTCCCTGCTAAGAGCCTCTTGGTTATTTTTAGAGCAGCTTCTACTCACTTCTGTGCACACAGGCACTGGGTGTTCTCCACTTGACCGCCCAGCCCCTCTCTCTACTCTGTGTTCAGGTTGCTGACTGCTATAAATACATGAGCTGGCTCTCCTGCTCTCTGGCGTCTGGTTGGGTGAAACTTACGTGAGTGGCCCAAAATGAGCGGGTGCAAGAGAGAGGAGTTGGGGTGTTTATTCCCCTTGGTCATTTCAGTATTTGTGGTGTAGTATAGGCTTAGTGGCTCCGTGGCATATGGAACATTCTGGACCAGGGATCAAACCCACATTCCCTGCGCTGGCAGGCAGATTCTTCCCCACTGTACCACCAGGGAAGTCCAGGGATCTTTGGTTGGTTGTTTCCAAATGAGAGAAAGTATTCCTGGTTCTCATAGTGCAGGACCAGGAAAATGTCAATTGACAGGAACACCCCCTCCCCACCCCGCCAGCCCCAGGACCATGATAAGAGCCCAAAGTCTCCCTCTCACGACTCTGGGCTCTCCAATACCTCACCTCATGCCTTCTCTTAAATGCAACACCAAGTTCTCTACTTTAGACCCTAGATGAATTTAGCAACCAGTTAACATGTTTCCAGAGCTTCAGCACGGCTGCTAAGAATATAGGCTGTGAAGGTAGATTATTCGAGGTTCAAATTCTGACTCCACCACTCACCAGCTGAGAGGCTGCTTGCCAGCTCTTTAACTGTTCTGTGCTTCCGTTTTCTCACTGGAAGATTGAAATAACCCTATTACTTGTCTCATAGAGTTGTTTTAAAGGTCACATAGTGATACTCGCTCAGTCGTGTCCAACTCTTTGGGACCCCACAGACTGTAGCCTACCAGGCTTCTTTGTCCATGAAATTCTCCAGTCAAGAATACTGAAGCGGGTTGCTATTGCCTTCTTCAGAAAGATCACATACAATCTATCTAAAAATACAACTAAAAGATCTCAACACAGCACCTAGTCTAGAGAGAGCCTTCATGCAAGGTTATAGATAAGGCTTGCTTGACACTATACATGTTGCTGTAGGAGGGGAAAGAAGTCTTATCCTCCGGTAAAGAATCTGCCTGCAATGCAGGGGACCCGGGTTCGATCCCTGGAAGATCCCTTGGAGTAGGAAATGGCAACCCACTCCAGTATTCTTCCCTGAATTCCATAGACAGAGGAGTCTGGTGAGCTATAGTCCATGGGATTTGCAAAGTGTCAGACAGGACTGAGAGACTAACACTTTCTACCTTCAAGGAGCCTACTTCCCCAGTGGTTGAGAGTACACCTTTCAATGCAGGGCACAAGGGTTCATTCCCTGGTCTGGGAACTAGGATCCCACATACCATGGGGCCACAACTAAGACCTGATGCAGGCGAAAATAAATAATTCATTAAGTTTAAAAAATAAAAAATGTGCAATTCAGTGGGCTTTTAAATTTTTTTTAATAAAAATAAAATATATCTAAAAGATCTCAACAAGAGCCTAGTCCAGAGAGAGCCCTCCACATGGTAATAGATATGACTCACTCAACACTATATATGTTTCTGTAGGAGGAAAAAGAAGCCATGGCCCTAGCCTCAAGGAGCCTGAAATCTGCTTTGTAAGACACGAAGAGCCTTCTTATAATCGTGGACAACACAGATGACCCCATGTTCAAAGAGCAGATTACCTGCTATAAGTTCCAGTGCAACAGTAGACTGGTGATCCTTTCACACATCTCACTTTTCACATTGCCTAACAGGTTCTTGACTAGACAGACCTTTGTTGGAGAAAGCTGAGCGCCAAAGAATTGATGCGTTTGAACTATGGTGTTGGAGAAGACTCTTGAGAGTCCCTTGGACTGCAAAGAGATCCAACCAGTCCATTCTAAAGGAAATCAGTCCTGGGTGTTCATTGGAAGGACGGATGCTGAGGCTGAAACTCCAATACTTTGGCCACCTCATGCAAAGAGTTGACTCACTGGAAAAGACTCTGATGCTGGGAGGGATTGGGGGCAGGAGGAGAAAGGGACGACAGAGGATGAGATGGCTGGATGGCATCACTGACTCGATGGACATGAGTCTGAGTGAACTCCAGGAGTTGGTGATGGACAGGGAGGCCTGGTGTGCTGCAATTCATGGGGTCGCAAAGAGTCGGACACGACTGAGCAACTGAACTGAACTGACTGAACTGAACAGGTTCTTGAGGTTAAATACCAAGCATTATTGTTCTTGTTATGCCCAGTGTTTGCACACAGTAGGCATTCAAACACGATTTGTCTAAATACCCAAGGAATGCTTGGACAGCATATCAGAACAAGCACTTCTTTCTTTCCAAATCACTTTGAAACTGAAGCATCGTTTAATTCTCCTAACAACCTTGTGAGGTCGTTACTACTATGACCACCCGCATTTTCCAAAATAAGGAAAGGAGGGATCAAAAAAAGTAAAAAATTAGCATCTTGTCCAAGTTATACAGTCACTTTACTGTGGAGCTTGTCTGGGACCCTGGGTCCTTGACCATGAACATGGACCTCATCCTCTACAGACCACAAAAGTCCATCCGCTGCAGAAATATACCTTCTGCCAAGTGTCTTCTTCTGGCTTCTGCTGTGCTCTCTGTTAAACTTCCTCTTTGTTCTCTCTAGCTGAGACAGCTGGCTCCAGTTTTGTTTTGTTTTGCTTTCCCCTTTAGCCAAAGGGAATCCAACTTATTAGGATTTCTTTTCAGGGAGGCAGAGACTCTCCTATTTATCCAAGCTTCTATCAGACATATAAATGTATAATATAGTCATTAAACTCTGAAATTTATGGCACAGTCATAACCACACACAAGCTATTAAAAGGTTCATTACCTCCAGTGGGAGATACCACCATGCTTACTACTCTCTCCTCTTCGCAAGGCCAGAGAAAGTAAGCTCATTGGTTACGGGAAATCTTTGTTTTGTCGAGGAATCCTCCTAAAAGCAGTTATATTACTGATAAATCCTACTTTATTTGTAATGCATTTAAAGGCAATGTTTAAAAAAAAAAAGCTTTTATCAAAAAAAAATTGCCTTTTGAGAAAAAACTCAAACAATACTGAAATGTGTAAAGTAAAAAGTGAAAATTATCAAGAAAATGAGAACATAAGCCACAACCTGAGAGAAAATATTTTCAAAAGACGCATCTAATAGAGGGCTGATATCCAAAATATGCAAAGAACTCTTACAATTCAACAGTAAGAAAATGAACAACCTGATTAAACAATGGGCCAAAGACCTGAACAGACACCTCACCAAAGATTTATAGATGGAAAATAAGCATATTAAAAGATGCTCAACATCACATGTCAATAGGGATTGCAGATTAAAGCAGCAATGAGATACCACTGCATACCTATTAGAATGTGCGTGTGTGCGCACTCAGTCACTCAGTCATGTCAGAGTCTTTGTGGCCACGTGGACTGTAGCCTGCCAGGCTCCTCTGTCTTTGGGGTTCTCAGGACAAGAATACTTGGAAAAGTCATTCCCTTCTCCAGGGGATATTCCTGACCCAAGGACTGAACCCACATCTCCCCCATTGCAGGCAAATTCTTTACCATCTGAGCCACCAGAGAAGCCCCACTGGAGCACAAATTCAAATTGCTAACAGCACCCAGGGATCTGGAGCAACATGAACTCTCATTCATTGCTGATAGGAATGCAAAATGGAATAGCCACTTCAGAAGACAGCTTGGCAGTTTCTTACAAAGTTATATTCTCACCATATGATCCTGCACTTTCAACTTTTGATATTTATCCAAATGAGTTAACTTATGTCCACACAAAACCCTGTACACTGATGTTTATAGCAGCTTTATTCATAATTGCCAGCACTTGGAAGCAACCAAGATGCCCTTCAACAGGTGAACAGATAAACAAACTGTAGTGCATCCAGACAATGGAATATTAATTAGTACTGAAAAGAAGTCAGCTATCAAGCCATGAAAAGACACAGATGAACTTTTAATGCATTTTACTAAGTGAAAGAAGCCAATCAGGAAAGGCTACATACTGAGTGATTCCAACTATATGACATTCTGAAAAAAGGTAAAGCTATGGAGGTAGTAAAAAGATCAGTGGTTATCAGGGGTTGTGGAGAGGGAAGGATGGATAGAGAGCCCTGAGGATTTTCAGGGCAGTGAATATACTCTGCATGATACTGTAATGCTAGATACATGTCATTATACACTTGTCAAAGCCCTTAGAACGTACAACACCAAGAGCAAACTCTAATGTCAGCTATGAGCTCTGGTTGGTAATAATGTGTCAGTGTAAGTCATTAATTGTAACAAATGTACCTCTCTGGTGGGAGATGTTGATGGTGAGAGAGGCTAGAGATATCGGGGAGGAATGGATAAGCAGTATCTGCATCTTCCCCTCAGTTTTGCTATTCATTTAGTTCAGTTCAGTTCAGTTCATTCATTTAGTCATGTCTGGCTCTTTGTGACCACATAGACTGTAGCACACCAGGCTTCCCTGTCCATCACCACCTCTGAGTGCTCAAACTCATGTTCATCAAGTCGGTGATGCCATCCAACCATCTCATCTTCTGTCATCCCCTCCTCCTCCTATCTTCCTGCTATTCATTTAAAACTGCTCTAAAAAATAAAGTATTTTTTAAAAGTGGGTATGCCCCCAATCACACTCCCTATGTATAATTGTTATTAAATGTTTAATGTATTTACTTCCAGTCTTTCTTCTCACGCACACATAATGTATGTGTGCAAATTTTTTAAAGGTCAGCAAACGCTACATGAAAATGATTATATCAGTGTCTCCTTATAATGGTGGAAATACTAGTGAAGTTGCTCAGTCCTGCCGGACTCTTAGCATCCCCATGGACTGCAGCCTACTAGGCTCTTCAGTCCATGGGATTTTCCAGGTGAGAGGACTGGAGTGGGTTGCCACTGCCTTCTCTGACTTAAAAGTATACAGTTGTTCNCCCCCAACTCCCCTACCAAGACACTAAAATCCATGGATGCTCAAGTGCCCTTTGCTAAACTGTATGATATTTCCCTATAACCTACACATATCCTCCTGTATAATTTAAATCATTCCTGGATTACCTGTACTACCTATTATAATGCAAATACTATATAAATAGTTGTAAATACACTGTGAGCTTCCCACGTGGTAAAGAATCTGCCTGCCAATGCAGGAGACTCAAGAGACTCCTGTTTGATCCCTGGGTGGGGAAGATACCCTGGAGAAGGAAATAGCAACCCACTCCAATATTCTTGCTTGGAAAAGTCCATGGACAGAGGAGCCTGGCATGCTACATACAGTCCATGGGGTCGCAGAGTCAGACACAACTAAGCAGCCAAGTGCAGTGTAAATCTATGTGAACCGTTACTGATGTGCGGCAAACTCAAGTTTTACTTTCTGGAACATTCTGCAATTAAAAAAAAAAAAATATATATATATATATATATATATTTGACCCATATAGTTGGTTGAATCCATGTATGCAGAACCCACAGGTATGAAGGGCTGACTCTAGTTGAGTAAACTATGACTTACTGCTAACTGAGCCCTGTACAGTGGAAAACTCTGGAGACCACAGAGTAGTTAGAGTAGGGTAGGAGCTATAGTAGAGTCAAACAGAATTGGATTTAAATTCCCATCTTGCTATTAAATACACACCTTAATTTTCATCTGTACCATAAAAATATTAGTGCTCCCCTGAAGGCTGTTTGTACAGATTAACTTAAAAGAGACTGCTTATGAAGTCCTCAGCAACATGCCTGGCACCTCAGTGTTCCATCGGCCACAGTCCCTCCTTGAGGGTAGACCCTTATCTCAGTGATCCTTGCTCCCCAGCAGCTTAGCTCCATGCCTGGCACAAAGTAAGCAGTAAAATAAATACTGGCTGAGCTGAACTAGAGTAGAATATTGTAAATTTTTTAAATCAATATTTAGGGACTTCCTTGCAATCCCTGGGTCAGGAAGATTCCCTGGAGAAGGGAACGGCCACCCACTCCAGTATTCTTTCCTGCAGAATTCCAGGGACAGAGTAGCCTGGCAGGCAACAGCCCACGGGGTCGCAGAGTCAGACATGACTGAGCGACTAACAACATTGGTGGTGCAGTGGCTAAGACTTCACCCTCCCAGTGCAGAGGCCTGGGTTTGATCCCTGGTCAGGGAACTAAATCCCTATGCTGCAACTAAAAGCTCACATTCTACAACTGAAGATCCAGAGTGCCAAAACTAAGACCCAGCTCAGCCAAATAAAAAAAAGGTTTTTAAACTAATAAAATAAAATCAATATTTAGAGACAAGCTGTGGGACTTGGGATTTCAAGGAAGACTATATTTAATAAAGAAAATGAAAGGCAGACATGAAGTTGGATGATATAGGGAAGTCGAGGTCAGGGAAGCCGCCACCGCCTGCGTGATGTGGCAGGACCATCGCAGGTAACCTCAGGTCCTGCAGCGTAGGAAGGGACTCCCAAAGGGCTGCCAGGACCTGTGGGCCAGACCTCCCACCTCCCCCAGCAATGAGCTCACCTCTGTGCTGCCGTCACAGCTGTCAGTTGACTCACAGAGAGAGAGAGGGGGGAGCCCAAACCTGGGTAAAGAAATGCAGAAAAGTAAATTCTGATAGAGGAGAAGGGAAGACGCTCATGACTCATCCTGCGGAATACTGCAGGAGCATTTTTTTAAAACTAAGAATTTTAGAGTTTTTGAAAAAATAACTTTATTTATTTGGTTTTGGCTGTGCTGGGCCTTCATTGCCGTGAGGGCTTTCATCTAGTTGCGCCAGTGGGGCTACTCTCTTGCTGCAGTGTGCAGGCTTCTCACTGCTGCAGCTTCTCTTGCTGTGGAGCACAGGCAGGCCCTAGGGCACGCAGGCTTCAGGAGCTGCGGCTGGCTCCCAGGCTCTAGAGCACAGGCTCGGTAGTTGTGGTTCATGGTCTTAGGTGCTCCGAGGCACGTGGGATCTTCCTGAATCAGGGATCGAATGAACCCATGTCTCCTGCACTGGCAGGCAGACTCTCTACTGCTGAGCCACCAGGAAAGCCCAAAGAACAACTTCAGTTTCATATTGCAAACAATATTGCCCATTGCAGAGAAGTCATCCATAATCTCACCAGCCAGAAAAATCCCTATTATAACCATGGTCTTATTTTCTCATGGATCTTTTCCTATACCTGCATGCATGTGTCATACATGTCTCAGATATGTAACATATTACCTGTGTATGTATGTGTTTTCCATATATTATACCCTTTTATCATGGCAATAGACAATCATCCATGACATTGTTAATGGCAGAATAAAATTCCAGTGTCTGGCTAAACCGTACTTTATGGAACCCATCATCAATCGTCAGATATTTGGGTCATTTCCAAAATCTTGCTCTCCTAAATAGTGCTGCCAGGAACTTAAGAGCCGTGCAGTGACCATCTGATCCTCTCTCACAGAGGGTGAAAGAGAATGACAGGCTGCTGAACTGACTTCAAGCCCAAACCATCTTCCCCTTCCTCTACCCCATTCCCATGATACCCAGTCCTTTGGAGTTCAGGTGTAGGGAGCCACAGTCAAGACCTTGGATTCCTGAGGATCTGGCCTCCTCCCAGAGGGGTGTCTGAGCCTTTTTGAACCCACATAATTAGACACGAGGGCCCTGAAATCAGGCCAGGTCTCACCAATACTGGGAAGCAGATGAAGGAAGTCTTGGTTCCCCCTAACTGCCCTCCCTAGTATTGTCCAGTCTTTCCAGGAGGCACCTGCCCACTGCCTCACTGCCCCATCTCAACATCTGACACCCTCATTTCTGCAGCTGCAACAGTAGTCAGACTCTAAAAAGCCATACCTTCCAGTAATGCATACTTTTCAAGAAGTTCCTTTAACATCTTGGGTCAACCAACACGCTTTGAACTAAACACTGTCAGGGGCACAGGTGGGTAAGACATTGCCACTGCCCCCAAGCAGCTTATACTCTGTGGTGTAGTTTGCTCAGTTCAGTTCAGTCGCTCAGTCGTGTCTGACTCTTTGCAACCCCACAGACTGCAGAGTGCCAGGCCTCTGTAGTAGTTTCCTACGGCTGCCATAACCAAGTGGCACCCACTGGGTGTCTCAGAACAACAGAAATTTATTGTCTTACAGTTCTGGAGGCTACAAGTCAAAAAGCAAGGTGTCTACTCCCTCTGACAGCTCCCTCTTCCCCGTGTCTAATGGTTGCCAGCAGCCCTTGGCATTCCTTGGCTGGGAACCTCACCCCTGCAGTCTCTGTCTCTGCTTTCTCACAGCCTCTTCCCTGTGGATCTGTGTCTCTTTGTTCAAACCTCCCTCTCCTTATTGGACAGTAGTGGTATAGGACTAAGCCCACTCTTATTTAGTATGGTCTCATCTTGCCCACGCACTGCAGATGGAGAAAGCCAGGGTGCAGTAATGAAGAGCCAGTGCAGCCAAGGATAAAATAATAAATAAATTTTTGAAAAAAAATTTTAAGAGGATCACATGCTGAAGTTCTGGGTAGATACGGACTTTGGGGGAACACATTCACCTCAGGACACATTCTGATAGAAGCAATGATGAATACAGAAAAAGTCATCACCACAGGCACAAAACTGCTACTGCAGCTTTAAATGGACCAGGAAGGATCAGATGTAGGAGTGGGCACAGGTGCAAGGATCTGTGAGCCTGAGGGTGCCCACGAGGCACCTTTAAGTCACTCTGTCTCACACCTCCTAGTCTGGCTATGCCTATAAATTCGACTTGCTGTGAGCTCACACTGGGCCCACTGAAGCCCTCCAGTGGATTAAGGAACACTTCTTGAATTCTCTCCAGCTCTGCTCGCAGCCACTTTCCTTTGAACGATAGGTTCTGGAGAATATAAGGGGGAAAGACGGACCTAAATGAGGAACGTATAAAGGCAAAATTGCAACACCTTTCCCTCTAAAGTGCTGTGTTTTTACAGATCTTTTCCCTTTTCCTCTGCTATCTCAGGTCGTAAAAGCTGAGGGAGGGGCCGGAAGCAGCAGTCTCCTCTTGGAACCAATCAGCTCACTCTTCCTTCCCAGCTCACTCATTGCCTCCCAGGCTGTGACACTGCAGGGCCGCCAGCTCTTGTGGAGACCACGAGAACTCAGCGCTTCTCTAGAGTTCGCAGAGCTGACCTTCAGTGCCAGAAGAGCCGGCAGAGGCTGGGATTTGAGCTTCATCTCAGCACAACCAATTCTTCGCAGAGGCAGCAAAGTTCTCATCAGAGGCATGGGCATCAGACCTAAACCTTCCCCTTGGACCACTCCAAGGAGGTTTATTAGCTTTCTCTACCAGCTCTTGTGACTAACAGGAGTAAACTCATCACAACTGCTTTCATCATAGCCCCCCCGGCACATGGTCCCACGGGAGTGAGGACCCCTGAGCCCAGGCTCTCTTCTGCAGGTCTCCTGGCCTGAAAGCTCTCCTGGCCTGAAAGCTCTCACTGCTGGTGGAGAGCAGTCTGAAAGCACCAGGGAGGGAAGCCACTGGGAGCAACCCCCAAGCAATGAATGACAGGAGATGGTGAAGAACACCCCAGCTTTTTGCCCTTGAAGAGAGGCAGGGACAACTCTGAACTGTGCTTTCTGCCCTCGCCCAGCAGGACTGAGCTCCTGATGCCCGCAGTGGTAATCTGTTTATTAAAGTATCCTGTACTGCAGACTTCCCTGGTGGTCCTGTGGCTAAGGCTCTATGCTCTCCATACAGGGGGCCTGGGTTCAATCCTTGATTAGGAAACTGGATCTCGCATGCCGTAACTAAAGAGCCCTCATGCTGCAACTAAGACACAGTGCAGTGAAATAAATTAATTAATATTAAAAATAAATAAAGTATCCTGTATTCTCTCACTTTCCTACTTCCTTCCCGGTGCTTTCTGGAATCACCTCCCAAATAAACTACTTGCACTCAAACCCAGGATCCCAGCCCAGCTTCAAGGTGCGCAGCTTAAGACACCCCATGGTGTTAGTGTGCATTTCCCCTTTGAACAGTGATTTCCCTAAGGATAGGTCCCAAATCATAGTCCTCTGAGTACCTGCCATGTGGTCCTTGCCAAATGCTATATATGCATTACCTCATCGCACCTGCCAAACAACCCTTATTATTTCCACTTTATAAATGAGGGAAGAGAAGCTCAGAGAGTTTAAGTCAATCTGTCCAAGGTCACACAGCAGAGAAGCAGAGCCAGCATCTGAACAAGGAGGTCTCTTCCTGAAGCCTGTACTGTTGATGACTGCTGTCAGGAATGGTATTTAGTTCATATTTAGGGAAGGAAGGAAGATGCTAGCAAGCAACCTTGGAAAACACTGGTACAAAATGGCTGCTTTTGGATCCTGGAGACAGGGCTGAAGAGCAGTCAATTTCCCCAACATGTTTAAGATCCAGTGAGGATAAAACCATAGAGCATCCACAATTTCCTCAGGTCCTTTTATCTATTTTTTGTTGTTGTTGATTCAAGAAGCGTTTATCAATCCTATGGTGTCTAAGACACTAGACCAGGCCCTGTGGAGGATACAAATTCAAGGAGTATACCATCTCCCAGAGAGAAGGGAGAATTCGGGGAGGTGTAGATAAAGATACCGGAAAAGATAAAGTATAAGACCAGAGGTATCATCAGGCAGAAGTGATGCATTACCAAGAGAGATGATCAGAAAAGGGCCAGGCTTTCAGAAGAGAAACTGACCTCTGGCAGCCGGAGCAGATGGACCACAGACAACGGGAGGATTGGGGGCTTGAAGGATGGAGACAGACTGATGGCAGGAGCTGGGACAGGGAGGGAGAATGAAGGGGACAGGCAGGCGAGCGAAACCACTGAGCAAAGAAACCTAGGCGATTATTTTCAGTATTCTTCCCGGACCCTTCCTCGAGTCAAAGCTAACTGGGGGGACGTCCCTGGCAGTCTAGTGGTTAAAAGGTCAGCTTCCACTGCAGGAGGGTATGAGTTCAATCCCTGGTAAGATCCTGCATGCTGTGCAGTACAGACAAAAAATAAAATAAAATAATTAAAGCAAAGCAAAAAAACCTAGGGTTCTAAAAAAGAAAGAAAGAAAGAAAGCTAAAACAAATTAGGAATGAAGACAAGATGTTTGCCAGAAGCAAAACCGAGGTTACAGAGACAATCCCTGAGGACGTTAGACACGTGGTAGTTCACAACTGCTTTTCAAGTCGAGACACGCAGAGAGGATCACAGATCACATACACAGAGGTCGCCTTTCCTTCAGGTCTGAAGGGTGACTGAGAATGATGACGCATGTGCCCGCCACAGCTCCCTGCGGCAAATGCTTGGCACCAGAGGACACTGCCTCGCCCCCAGCTCTCACTGTTGTGCTTGGACCACACTGCCTGGAACCTGGGAGTCACGAACTCTGGGGGTTGAAGATATTTCCCTGAAGGCTTGGCAATCGGCACCTCATCTGCAGCTCCCAACTGTACTGGGGGAGGGTTTCTCCTTTGCTCGCCCTCACCTTCTCCCCAGTGAGGGAGTGTGCAGGGCAGATGGGCACACTGGACAAGAAAGGGAAAAGCTCAGCCAAGCAAGTACTCTGCACGGTTCTGTGAAGAGGTTGGGCATGAAAAGCCTTGCAGCCTCTAAGAATACAGGCAGAACTCGCTCAAAAAGACCTCACCCTGGCAGCGGTGTCCAGAGCTCAGACCCCCCTTCCCAGGTATCCTACAACCACCTCCAATAAACATACAGTCTAAGTAAAAGCAACATGTGCTCTGGAAACACGGTTTCAAGACCTACCAGATGGCTGCCCCCAGGCCTCTCCCAGACAGAAATTCCATGGCCACCCTTCCTGCCAGCTCCTGGGGGCAACTAGAGGTTTACAGCCAGGGTGCTAGGAAGACAAAGGCTGGATCCAGGTCACAGGAAGTTCCAAATAGCTTTGCTGTTTACTCAGCAAGAGCCTGAAGCTCAACCAACTTCGGCAGTGGCTGAAGTGACATTGTGCAGCCTACAGGCCTATGCAAGGATGGCTTTCCCACATGCTGCCACAGACCAGGGGAGGGTGACGGTATGGAGGTTCGTAGGTTGCCCTCTTGCATGTGGGAGCAGAAGGTACCTGTTTCTTCATCCTCTCTTCCACCACCCCCGATGTTCCTGTCTTGTATTTTACAAAGCCTCTCAGGAGACAGCCAATTCAGTAACTCATTCCTTAGCTGCCTCTCCCACCTTCTGTTTCACTCTCAAAGAACTCACACAGAAGCATCCCATCAAGCTCTGCTTTTGGAAGGGCTTCCCTGGTAGCTCAGTTGGTAAAGAATCCGCCTGCAATGCAGGAGACCCCAGTTCAATTCCTGGGTGGGGAAGATCCACTTAAGGGATAGGCTACCCACCCCAGTATTCTTGAGCTTCCCTGGTGGCTCAGCTAGTAAAGAATCTACCTGCAATCTGGGAGACCTGGGTTTGATCCCTGGGTTGGGAAGATCCCCTGGAGAAGGGAAAGGCTACCCACTCCAGTATTCTGGCCTGGAGAATTCCATATACTGTATTATAGTCCATGGGGTCACAAAGAGTCGGACATAACTGAGCGACTTTCACTTCACTTCTGCTTTTGGAAGAACCTAGGCTAAGGCGCTCAGGAACCTTCCAAGATATCACTAGACTTCTGAAAATGGCTCCCTAGGGCACAGCAGAGTGGGTTTCCTCCATCCTTGCTCACGTTTTTCTCAAATGTGAACCTTTCTATCATAAACAAGCAGGCATTAACTCTGAGACAGGTTCTTGGCACACCCAGCCCAAAGAAGGAGGAGAAAATGATCCATCTACCCACACCGAGAAGGCATGGCAAGTGAATTCTTCTCACCAAGTTTCATTTTGTCAGTTCACTAGAACCCATCTTGTGGGAGGGCCACTGACTCACCATGTAAAAATGGGAAGAGTGGTTTCATTAGAAGTGGGATGTTTCACACACTTCTTACGTACACACATCAGGACACAACGTGGGGTGACGTGGTTTGCCTGACATCTAAGTGTCCTCAACTTAATACAGAGATTTTTAACCAAATATAGCAAAGAGGCTTCAATTAAGAATCTAGCTTCTCTTCTGAGGCAGATGATGCGTGCGAACTAGGGAGGTGGGTAGAGAGGTGAGGGAGAATGGGAATAGAGTTAAAATAAACCTGAAAGGAAAAAGAATTCTAAAGCAAGGAGGAGAGGAAAACCTCATCTATATCATCCATCTGATACCTGAATCTGACCATAATGACTTTCAAAATGACATAGGAAACATCTAGAAATATATATGTCATGGGCAGGGAGGGAGGTTGAGTTTTGTCTGGGATATGAGAAATAAGATTACAAATAGTGAAGAAAAAAAGAGTAGCATTTAGTTTTCCATACTCATCACAGATCTAAAAGTCACATTTTAATCCTAAGACTTTGTTGTGATTATAACTATCATTTTTCCATATAAAGAAGTGTAAAGACTAAAGCAAAAAAAAAAATATTTTAGAGGTTTTTGGAAGGTACGATCAAAAGAAAATTTTTGCTCCCTGCCTTCTCCCCTGCAGCAGGGGCTATTGCATCTCCAGGAGCCTGGATATCAAGTCCTAGAGCATCTTGGAGTCTGTCTAGAATCATGAGCTGTGCAAATCCCACTCCTAAGTGTTTACTCAAGAGAAATGAAAATTTCCACTCACAAGAAAACCTGTACACATATGTTTATGCATCTTTATTCCTAAACCCCCAAAACTGGGTACCCCAAATATTCTTCAACTAGTGAATGGAAACCAATGTGGTACATCCATACAATGTACTGATAATAGTACTTATTCAAAAAAAAAAAAAAAGGAACCAACAGCAGGTGTATGCAGCAATAGAAGAAGTAATCTCACATGCACTTTGCTAAGTCAAACAAGCCAACTTCAAAGGGCTCTATGGTTCCATTTATTCTGGAAAAGGCAAAATGGACAGAAAATAGATTATTGGATGCCCAGATCTACTGGTGAATGGAAGGAGGGGACTGACTACAAGGGGGACCAGGGAATGTTTGAGGGTAATTTAGCCACTGTAAATGTTGGTTGTGGTACAGTTTTACAACTGTATGCACTTGTAGAATTGTACACCACTGAAAAGGGTAAATTTTACTGTATGTAAATTATTGTCATTTAGTCACTAAGTCACGTCTAACTCTTTTGCGACCCCAACTTTAAAAAAAAAAGACGTGAAGTGTGGAGTCCCCAGCCTGGGAAAGAACCTCAGGTCCACCACGTTCTTTTGTGTGACCTTGGACAAGTTACTTAAGCTTTCTGGGTCTCAGTTTCCTCATCAGTACATGAGGGTTCAACAACTCCTACTTCATGGGTTTGTTACAAGGATTCAGTGAGTAAACACACAGCCTGACACCCACTCAGCATCCTATCTCGTGATGACGATTCAGCCAAGAATCACTGCATAAAGCCCCTTTCTATTGGGTCCAGATAGCTCTTCACTACCCCAGGCCTCCCACCACTTACCTTCTGTCCAGCCTGGACTCCTGGGGGAAAATTGATGCCGTCCCTTAGAACACTGGGAAGCAATGGTTAGAATTTGGTGTTACTGAAACCTGGCTTTGAATCCCAACCAAAAAGCTGGCTCTGGGGGTTTTAAAACCTCTCTCCTGCTCCTCAGCAGAGCCAGTGAGCTCATGAAAGCCATGGCAGGTGGAAGATGCGTGGGCTCTTGTCCCTGGGTTTGGGAATGGCAACCCACTCCAGTATTCTTGACTAAAGAATTCCATGGGCAGAGGAACCTGGCAGGCTATAGCCCATAGGGTCACAAAGAATCAGACACGACTGAAGCACACAAGCATTGTTTGACTTCAGGTTCTAATACTTTTCTTTCTTTGCTGTGTGTGTGTGAGAAAGAGAGAGAAAGAGAAAGAGATCCTCCTAGCTAAAACTTTCTATTGTGTATTAATGAAAACCCTACTGCCCAATTAAACTCTTTTAAAGAACCTTAGTAGATTTTCCTAGCAGTCCAGTGCTTAAGACTCTACCCTTCCACTGCAGGGTCACAGGTTCAACCCCTAGTTGGGGAACTAAAATCCCACATGCCACACAGCGTGGCTAAAAAATTTTTTAAAGATTTTCCTTAGTGAGGAAGTTCTATAGATCACTCCATTCACTACTTTAAATAACAAGATGTGCTGTACTTAGTTGCTTAGTTACTCTTTGTGACCCCATGGACTGTCAGGCTCCTCTGTCCATGGGGATTCTCCAGGCAAGAATACTGGAGAGGGTTGCCATGCCCTCCTCCATGGGATCTTCCCAACCCAGGGATCCAACCCAGGCCTCCCACACTGCAGGCAGATTCTTTACCATCTGAGCCACAGAGAAGCCCTTAACAAGATGAGTCTCCTCTAAAGAAGTTTTTATTGATTAAGATCGAGTAGGATGGAGTTCAGGGCCTGGACTGCACTGTGGGCAGGGTTGAGTGTGCACTCGTTCATTCACGGAGGCAGTCACGCAACAAGCGTGCAGGCAGCAGCCCATCTATGATAGGGTCCCCTGTTTGGACGGGTTGGGGCTGGGGTGCCAGAGAGAGTCACATCCTTCCTTCCCAACTTCTGCCCTTGTGTGTACACAGGGGCAGCTACAGACACCTCACTCCTTGGGGTCCTGCGTTTCTCTGCTGTCATTGTTGAGGCCCATTCCAGACCCATCCCAGAACCTAGACAAGGGTGGTGTTGCTGCCCTACAGAAGAGGAATGTTTTAAGGTTACCATTTCCTTCCCCAGGGGATCTTCCCAACCTAGGGATGAAATCCAGGTCTCCTGCATTGCAGGCAGATTCTTTACCACCCAAGCCACCAGGGAAGTCCATGTTTTCCAAAAGCGATGGCTAATTTACAAGTTTCCTTTTCTTTTACTGCTTTGGAACTACTTTGGAACTCTTGTGGACTAGAGAGATACACAGCCCCTCAGATGGGGTGGGGAAGTAAGGGGTAAGCATAAGAGGGCAATTGCCATTTATAAATTTTTTATTGCTTAAAATTTTTTTTAAATGTCAATGGTCCTAAATGATGTCAGGATGTTAGGAGTTCATATTCACAAGTTACAATATACTCTGCACTTTTCATATGTTTGAAATATTTCTTAATTTTTTAAAGACATACTTCCTTCTTTTTTAAGTAACTGAAACTGTGGTGTGGGGCATTCTTTTTTTTATCATAGAAATGATATTTCTGTGTTTACCTGAGCAATCAGTCCTTCCATGCCGATTCTTCTGTCTCTTTGTCTCTCTCTCTTTCTCCCTCTCTCTGTCTTTTTCTGTCTCTCTCTCCCCTCCAAATATTCTATGGGGTGCTGCCTAAACAGCTTTGATGTTCAAACTGACTTATGACTTAAATCCTAACGGCCAGAAGCATGGTTACTTCAGTTCCTTTAAACGCTTCCTACTGGCGGGTCAGCTGTACCTCAGAATTCCCAGGGTCCTGGACTTCCTGCTGATGGCGCAGCTTTGAGCTCTCTTTGCTCAAGGACAGGTTTGGGAGAGAACTCTCCCTAGCTGGGCTGAAAACAAGAAAAGGACTACATTTCAAAGGAAAGGGGGAGGGGAGGGGTGGATCAGCCTCGCCTCAAAGGCTAAAAATAAGCCGGCTTTGTAGACTTCTTCCTCCAACTAGCCTGGGCCGGAAATGGGGAGGGGGGAAGACAGGGTAGGATCTTGGCATCCTGTTAAGTGTGTGCTGGTCAGAAAAGAGTTAACCTGGGATCCTCCATCCCAGGTTTTCTCCCAAATCAGCCTCTTATAACTAGAGGTCATCACTCATCTCTTGGATAATAAATGAAATTATTAATAGGAGAAACCAGGTGGTGTTCTATCCATTTGTCCTACCAGTAAGAGGAAAGCCCAGGCAGACTGGGGATGCAAGACAGCTCCCTGAGCCTGTATACTCAGCACACCAGAGCCTGGGCACCTGGCATCTCCAGGTACAGAATCTCATCCTGGTAAGGGGTTTGAGGGCTAATGAAAATCCAACCCTCTCTTTCTCTAGAGGGTTTCATGACAAAAGAAATAATGGACAGCAACTGTTTCCAGCCTCCTCAAGGAAATCCAAGTGATGTTCCAGGCTACTTGGGTCAGATGCACGCTGCCCCTTTAGGCAACCACCGATTTTTCTCTTCACTGGGTTTCATTTACTCCTGGAGTGTAAACTCTCTCAGTGAGCCAAGGACTCCTTACTGTATAGGAGGCTTCTCCTCCCCCACACATATCTGGGTGTTTATAAACCTGTCTGATATTCTCTCCAGAACAACGACTTCCTTTACCAACAAAAGTTAGAGACATCCAGGAAGCCCAATAGCTGGCGGGCACTGGGGAGTGTGAAAGCTACAACCTGGACAAAGATTCTGTGCTTGTCTGCACCTTAGTCACGATCCTGAACTGTGCACTTCCTTGTAACATCCAGTTTTGGCAGGAACCCTGCTAAGTCAAGTTTAACCAGAACCCTCCCCACCCTCAACATCTTATGGGGCCCCTCATCTTCTACCGTCCCCAGGTGATGCCTGGTCACCCTGGTCTGTCTTCAGCAAGAATCCTATGAGGTCATTTAGCCGGAATCCCCATCACCCTTGATGTTTCCCATTAGTAAATTTTCATCCCTTGACCTCCATTCTGTTCCCTGGCTGTAAATTCCCATTTGCCCATGCTGTATTTTGAGTTGAGCCCAATCTTTCTCCCCAACTATAAAACCCCATTGCAAGTGGTCCCTATAACCATGGTGGAACTGAAGAAAGTCTGCCTCACCAACTTTAAGCATCACTGAGGACTTTTTCTTTTTTCTTTAACAGTCTCCTCCTGGATCCCTGGGGCAGACATCCTTCCCAGGAATGGTAGACAAGGAGAATTTTCTGCTCCTTTGGATCCACCAGGTAAATGAACTACTTCCCTACAAACTAGTTCTTCTTCAGTAAGCTGACCCGTGTGTGGAATCCCACACCGCAATTGACTCCAGTAATTCTTCAATATGGGAATCTCACTTAAAAGGGCTCAAGGCTGCTGTATAGCTAATTTCCCTACTGCCACCCCTACTGGTTTTAAAGATGTATCAAGAATCCCAGCCTCCCCAACCCAAGTGTCAATGCTAAAAGTTTACCAGGACCTCTTATGCTACAGAAACATGTCAGCTTTTACATGGGGATGGCACTGAATAAGGACAGTTCCATGCAACCTTTAAAAAACTGAACCTAATTGACTTCCTATCTGTGGCTGCACTGGGTCTGTGTTGCTTTGCACAGGCTTTTTCTAGTTGCGGTGAGTGTGGACCACCCTCCAGTCGCAGTGCAGGGGCTTCTCACTGTGGTGGCTTCTTTTGTTGTGGAGCACAGGGTCTAGGTGCACTGGCTTAGTAGTCATGGCATGGTCTCAGTTGCTCCACGGCATGTGGAATCTTCCCAGACCAGGAAATGAACCCATGTCCCCTACATCGGCAGGTGGATTCCTAACTGTAACGTCACCAGGGAAGTCCCTCTGTGCAACTTCTGAATGAGGTAAGAAGGCTGTCGTCGTCTGGATATGAATGCAAAAAACTGGCAGGTTTCTCCCCTTGAGTTTCTAAATGTACTCCTTTAAATTACTTAGAAGAAAGAATGTGAAGAGCCAACATCTTTTGAGGGTTTTCCCATCGCCAGGCCCTGTGCTCAGCCTTTGCAGAGATCATCTCATTTAATCCCTCCATTTACAAGGGTGGGACTAAAGTTTTAACAGGGACATGAAATGTTCCATGGCCCCTCTAGCTTCACCAGTGGAGCTGGGATTGGAGCACCCGTCCCTTAGCTCTGCATCTGGGTCTCCCAACCACGACCTCCAGAAGGGCCCTTGTTGAGAGGCAAGTAGTCCATGGGTGGCAAGTATACAAGAATAAACCCTGGGATGACACAGGAGATAGATGGGTCCTGGGCTGAGCTGCAGGCGTTTGTCCCATGTGGACAGATACTGCAAGACAGAGGAGGAGCTGAGCCCTGCCAATAAGAGACCACATATGTCTCATTCTCAAAGTCAAGGAGGCCTCCCAAACTCTGCATGCGCAGGAAGGCTCTCTGGAGGTGAAGAGGGGAGTGATGTCAACCTACCGATAGGCCTCTTTGCTAGAATCCATCTTGGCTAAGAGATACATGCACACACATGGAAGGGCCTTCAGATAAACTAAAACAGACTCAGAACCAGACAAAGCAAGATGATTGGCCAAAGGAAACCCCAAAGAAATGCCCATATAAGTGATTCAAACTACCACGACATCATGACTCTCTCTCTGAGCCTGCCCGTGAGTCCATCCACATGTACTCCTTTTCCCTGTAATAAACACTTTACCTGTTTCACTATGTCCCATATCTTTGTGGAAATTCATATTTCTGCAAAGCTGTAAAGGCCAGGGCCTTGTCATTGGCTACTGGTCTGCTGGTTAGGAAATCCTGCTTCAAGCCACTGCAGGCCAAGGCCACCCAAGATCAGGAAGACATGTGCTTGAACCTCTAGGTCACCTCCGAACTTTTTGTGTGATTGTGAGGAATAGTACAACCTCTCCTGGCCTCAGAGATGAAAACAGGAAATAATGGTATTAAGTCAGCTTCCTTCACAAGGATGGTGGATGGGTTTTACTGCTAATCTCTAAGGGAGGCAGAAAGGAGTTAGGCAACACAGAAAGGAAGTTATCAAGATTCCTCAGGCTTGCCATGCTTCATAGAAAGCATGCCTTGGCCCCACTGCGTTCCCCTTCTAGATGGTACCTAGAAGACCAACCCTCCCCACAGCCTTCCTGGGCTCAGTAGACACAAGGGAGTTTGGGGGGAAACAACAAACTTGAAATGGGCCACTTAGACCCTCTTCCCCGGATCTCAGAGGCATCATTTACATCTCAAGGGAAGTCATAGGGGGGCCCCTTTTCTGGGTACTGGAGGCAACAAAGAGGAAAGGACTTTTGAGGGCCTAGCAACACAGCCACTATCTTTAAAACAGTCCCAAGAGATATGTCCGAGGCAGATCCTGAAGCCTCATAACTGGCATCACACATCTTTGATGTTTGATCTATCTCTTTTAAAATATATGCAATGTTTTCATTCTAGTCCTACCATGCCCACTTATCTTAACAAAAAAAAATACTTGCGAGGATGTCCCTGGTGATCCAGGGGTTAAGACCCTGTGCTCCCAATGCAGGGGGCACAGTTTGATCCCTGAATGGGGATCTAAGATCCGGCATGCTGCACAGTGCAACCAAAAAATAGATTAATTAATTTTAAAAAATACTTTGGATTATTTAGTCAAACTACTTCTCTCTCCCTCTAAAACCTTGAGTAACAGTGTTAATTGTTGAGCACAGTGCTAGAAACTTGACAGACATCATCTCATCTGAGCCTCACCAGAATCCTAATGGGAAAATACAACTACCCCTCCCCCTGCACAGATGGGGAAACTATTCTCCAAGTCACTGCTGCTGCTACCACGCAGAGGCACAGGCGTTTAGCCTGTGGTCCTCTCTGCTTGGGTATTAGGGATGAATGCCTTCCCCTCATTAAGAGTCTTTGTAAATAAAGTCATCTTGTAAATAAAAGGATATGTGAGAATTATCAGTATTACCCTAAACATAATTTCCTCAAACTGTCCACTTCTCTACGATTAAGGAGCCCCTCCCACATCTTCAAAAGGCCTGAAATAGAAAATTGCCTTGGGTATTGCATTATTTCAGGTAAAGATTCAGTTTAATGCAGTGATTAAGCTGCTTGGATTCAAAGCATGGGTACAGGAGTTACAAATCCCTACTAAGCCACTGTCCCCTTGTGTGATCTTGGGCTAATCATTTACTCTCAGCTTCAGTTATTCACCCATAAATTGAAGATAATAATAGGACCCATCCATGGGTTGTGGGGAGGATTCAATGTGCTAACACACACACACACACACACACACACACACAGTATATCACAAAGTAAGTGATCGATAAATGTCAGATGTTTTTATTAAAGAGATTTTGGATGGAGATTGCTTTAAGCAACTCCTTTTAGTCAACAATGCCTAAAACCACACTTCTAAGAGTGGATAATAGACTGCTATTGATTTCAAATTCATCTTCAGATACCAGACCAGATCTACTGACATTTGACTATGAAAATGTGATCCCTGAAGCAATGTCTGGAATTATGAGTGTGGCAGCGGGTGTCGCTGTAAAGTCTACTGACTTCTGTCACCCAGCTGAACTTCTTTAGGAATCTGAAATCCATTTACAGGGAAGAACAAATCCACAAAAGGACCAGTTGCCTAAAATGGGGTGATCCCTCTGAGACCATGTCAGTTTCGACTTAAAAATAAATTCACAACCTAAAAGTTGAATTATGTTATATTTGGTGGGAATTTTTAGGGCTTCGAGCCCACGAGGTAGCGTCTCAAGTAACCCCAAGAGAACTGCTCTGAGGAGGTGGGGGCGGGGGGGGCAGGTAGGTAAGCCAGGATATATAGTTTTGAAACAAAGGGCAAATAGTGTGAATGTCAAAAAATTATTGTTAATCAAAGAAAACCAGATATCTCAAGCTAAGGACTTTAGCATCATTCTATGTATGGGAAGATGCAAGAGTCTGGGCTCACTGAAATCATTCCTTTGATATGCACCTCAGCCAGCTATCTGGAGCCAATATCCTCTATTTTCACATCCAGAGTTTTCTCAGGGCTCACCTTAGGGAGTGGTTGCAATCTGATAGCTGCTAGATTGCAGGCAATATTCCATTTATTATCAGCACTAAGCCTTGGTGGCCGCAGGTAGACTGAGAGCACAACGGCCTTGCTCAGGTGGTGACCCTAATCACCCTC
The DNA here is from genome assembly GCA_006410935.1 of Redunca redunca. NCBI lineage: Eukaryota > Metazoa > Chordata > Mammalia > Artiodactyla > Bovidae > Redunca > Redunca redunca. The sequence goes on along the minus strand of SJYQ01104666.1, from coordinate 21,604 downwards.
AATCCAGGCTGAACTGTCAGTGTCTGTGCCCCCCTCCCCTCCAGCCTATTGTCTCATCTCTCCGCTGGATCAAGAACTCACAGAGACGGGGCCATACAGGCTTCAGTGGTGGGTATACTAACTCTGACACATGGTACATGCCCTGTAAATCCTTTCAGAATGAATTAATGGAAGGCTGTAAAATTCTCTCCACTCTTCCCTGGGATATATCTGTGTAACCAGTGCCAGTCCTATGGCCTGTATATATGGGTCAAAACAAGAGCTTTACAGGTCTTGCAGCCTTCTTTTTCCAGATCTGGTATTATAGTTGCCTTTCAGCTAAGCGTAACCTCAGAAAAAATCAGGTCATTCAGGCACAATCTTTATATTCTTTATGTATTTTTAAATATTTGTTTCTATTTATTTATTTATTTGGCTGCACTGGGTCTTAGTTGCAGCAGGTGGGATCCAGTTCCCTGACAAAGGATCAAACCTGAGACCCCTGTACTGGGAGGGCAGAGTCTTAGCCACTGGGACACCAGGGAAGTCCCTATGTATTTTTTAATTTTAATTATATATGTATCTTAGTCTCCCTGGTATTATCTTTCTCAAATATTTCTTTTTTTTTTTTTATGTTCCTGCTATTACTTTATTTTTTTTAAACTAGTACCTGTTTATTGTAAATCAAAACATTATCACAAATAAGATTACCTGTACTTATATTTCTTTAGCTGGACTAATTTAGACTAGTGAAAGGGAGTATCTATTTTATGTTGATTCCATTAGCTTTGGTTTCTTGATCTAGTTTCTGAATTAGGAGAAAGATGGGGCAGGGGAACCTTTCCACAGCCTTCTAGACTTCATCCTCACGAGAGGACATAGGAGTTACGACTGTTCTCCCAACACTGTCATTAGAGTGTGTTCTTGTCTCCCCGCTCCAATCCTATATATGAAGACAGCAGAGAAGTAACGCACCAGATGAACTTAATAAGAGCTTCCCTCCGTGGACTTCATGGAGCCTGGATCCCCTACCCATAAATAGATTAGTCTAGTGTCCTGACAGATACCCTGGATTTATCATCGTTGACCCTGACTCTTGCTGGCTGTGACATTTTAGATAACTATCTAACTTCCCTAGGCCTCAATTCTTCATTTATAAAAGCAGGAACAGCCTCCAAAAATAATAATAATTTTTAGTGTTCTCTGTAGTACTAAAGTCTGGATCGCCCTCCACAAACACAAGGAATGATTAGTCTCCCTAGAAAATGCCCTTCATCCCCACAGCACGAGCTGGTGGGAGGCTTTAAGAAAGAAACTTCCTAGGGAAAGAGAGAAGGTACCGGCAGATCACAGATCATGCTCAGAACAAAAAAAAAGAGGCTGCAGAACTCCCCAAACTGTCTCCCCAAACCTTCGTGAAGACATGAGACTATCTCCCTGAAAGTTGCCTTTCCCATGGGAATGAATAGGAGCAGCAGTTGTCCTGAAGTCATACCAATGGAAACCTTTGGCTTGAACTAGAAGCTCCTAATATATTAACTAATGTAGGAACTAGCCCCCTCTGAAGGCAGAATATGTCCAGAGTTGCCTAAAGTACCAATAGTACACCCTGTGCTCTATAATCCAAGGCTGTTTGGGGTCTTAGTAATTATAAGCACAGTTAAAAAAGAAAAAAAAATCAATGCTCTCAGCAGCCAGAAGTCATTAGAGTTATTCAAACTTTCCTTCAACATATGTAGCCATTGGTTCTGCTGGAGTCTGCCTATGGCATTTGGACCTTGTGCAGACACCAAACTATTCAGCCAGCAGACAAAACATAGGAAGCTCCAACCATCCAATCAAGAGACCAAGAAAATATGGGTCATAAATCTCTGATTCTTCCACTGCTCACCAAGGACACGGTCTGGCCATCTTCTGACCTTGCTGATGGCAGCTTTGGGGAACTGGGATGGCCCGGGACCACTTTCCCTCCTCTTTCTCTTAGTTGTACCCTAAGACTGTGGTGCACAAATATCAGAGAACTTTCTTTTTCTTACAAGAAAGGTGTCCATTTTTCTCAGAGTTACCTGAGAAGTTTCTACCAGTTTAATGCCTCAGCCTTAATCCTGAAAAGGCTCCATCTCAGAACTCTGTTTGCCTTTGGCCATGAGCAGGCCCCCGAAATCCCCCTGTAAGTCTTGCCCTGCCCTCTGGCGCTGTGAGGGTTGGAGGTCACAGGAGCATGGTCTGCCTCTAAATCTGGGTTCACCAAGGGTCGGTTCTGTGGCCGGGGCTCCCTGCAGTGAACCGGTAGAGCATGGGGAGGAGGCTGTGTTCTCCCAGGTGGTGACTGGCATGGTGTTCCAAGGCCCTCAGCCTCCATCCTGGCACCACTGGGTCTGAGATCAATAGCTCAGCATCCACAACTCATTCCAGCAGATCAATTGGGGAGCTCTGCTGTAGAGCCTCTGCCCTCTAACCCATGGTTTCCTCATCTGCAAAATGGAAGCACAACACCAACCACACTGGGTGGTTGAGCCCATGAGATTATTATGGAGGCAAAGTGCTCAGTACAGTACCTGGCACACAGCGGGCAGTGACCAATGCTGGTGCTTTCTCCTTGCTCCCTCCTCTATTTGAAGTCCACTACTAAGGCCTGTAAGAACCATCTGATTTTCCAACTCTCAAATGGTATCATCTGTCAAACCTTGTAGAGAACTAGGATGAAGAGTGCCTTTCAGTCTTTCTTCCATTAAGAAAAAATTATCCATTAAGGCTGGAATGTGAAGTCAAGTGAGCCTTAGAAAGCATCACTACAAACAAAGCTAGTGGAGGTGATGGCATTCCAGTTGAGCTATTTCAAATCCTGAAAGATGATGCTGTCAAAGTGCTGCACTCAATATGCCAGCCAATTTGGAAAACTCAGCAGTGGCCACAGGACTGGAAAAGGTCAGTTTTCATTCCAATCCCAAAGGAAGGCAATGCCAAAGAATGCTCAAACTACCACACAATTGCACTCAACTCACATGCTAGTAAAGTAATGCTCAAAATTCTCCAAGCCAGGCTTCAGCAATACGTGAACCGTGAACTTCCTGATGTTCAAGCTGCTTTTAGAAAAGGCAGAAGAACCAGAGATCAAATTGCCAACATCCACTGGATCATCAAAAAAGCAAGAAACTTCCAGAAAACCATCTATTTCTGCTTTATTGACTATGCCAAAGCCTTTGACTGTGTGGATCACAGTAAACTGTGGAAAATTCTGAGAGAGATGGGAATACCTGCCTCTTGAGAAATCTGTATGCAGGTCAGGAAGCAACAGTTAGAACTGGACATGGAACAACAGACTGGTT
>SJYQ01104666.1:0-16203 GCA_006410935.1 Redunca redunca | reverse complement strand
AACTTAATAAAAACTTAATAAAACTAACTTAATAAAAACTTAATCAAACTAACTTAATAAAAACTTAATCAAACTAACTTAATAAAAAATAGGGAATTCCTAAGGACTTTGACCTTCCACTGCAGAGTGTGTGGGTTTGAATCCCAGTTGGCAAACTATGACCCCACATGTCATGTGGCCAAATAAATAAATAGATAGATATTTTTAAAAACTGATCTCATAGAAACAAACAAAAACGAAAGAAAACAAAAACTAAACAAGAAGACTGATCTCCACTGGCTGACACTTTTAAGTCTTGAAGATCCCAGGCTTACCTGTCTGTCATGTGCTGTCTCCCCCAGGTTACTGGTTGAGGCTCACTTCCCAAGCACCTCCTAGGGAAATCATGTTAATAGAAGAATCACTTTCTTAATGCTATGAAAGTTGTGTGTTCATCATACTTCAACTCATTGCCGACTAATGGGCTTCCCTTATAGCCCAGTTAGTAAAGAATCCACCTGCAATGCAGGAGACCCTGGTTCAGTCGCTGGGTCGGGAAGACTCTCTGGGAAAGGGATACGCTGCCCACTCCCATATTCTTGGGCTTCCCCTGTGGCTCAGCCGGTAAAGAATCTGCCTGCAATGCGGGAGACTTGGGTTGGGAAGATCCCCTGGAGAAGGGAAAAGCTACCCACTCTAGTATACTGGCCTGGAGAATTCCATGGACTGTATAGTTCATGGGGTCAAAGAGTCAGACACCACTGAGTGACTTTCACTTTCAGTGCACTAACAGCACTGGTACTCATTTATTTGAAAAAATATACATATTGTTTTAAATTTTGATTGAGCTGGGCTTTATTACAGAGCACAGCCTTCTCTAGTTGTGGCACATGGGTTTAGTTACCCCACAGAATGTGGGATCTTAGTTCCCCAACCAAGAATGGGATCCTCGTCCCCTATATTGGAAGGCAGGTTCTTAACCACTGGACCACCAGGGAAGTCCCCACTGGCATTCCTTTTAACTGACTTTATTGTTCTGTAACCACTGAAAAGCATTTAAAAGTTTTTGATTATTTTTTTTTTAAGCACTGACTAGGCCAAGCTGGTAATGTGGAAATGTATTCTATTAATACTTGGTGGAAAGGGGGAAGGGAAAGGGCTGAAGAGAGTGAGCCAGTGAGCAAGCCGGGAATTGTCAGGCACTGTGGCTGGGTACATCCTGCGTGGGCTGCCTGAAGGACTGACTGAGGAATAATTGGCAAAGCTCTGTGGGCTGAAGAGTATCTGTACAAAGCATGCGTGATATATAAAAAGAGAGAAAGAAGGAAGCAGTAGAGACGCTGATGAGGTTGTCTGGATTGGTATCGAGATATGGGTACCTATGAGAATTTGTGGAACAATCTTAAAAAGATCTTATAGTTTTCCAAATGCTTTTGTGCAACATTCCAGGGACAACACTTAGTGAGCTTTTGCTATGAGTGAGGTGTTAGGTCTACAAGGAGGACTTGAAAGTCCTCAAACAGCTCATGTTCTAGTTATTAGTATATAAACTCACCTGCATCTGGCCTATGGAATCCAAGTGAAATGTTTGCTGCAGTCAGACTGATAGCATGTTGTAGATATATTTGCAGTGGAGAAGATTGGAAGATCAGCTTAATTTACCCTTTATAAAGGGGAATACTGGGGAAAGCAATTGAGAGCACAAAGTCTGGAATCAAATTATCTGTTCATTAGCTGTGTGATCCTGAGCAAGGAATCTAACCTCTCTGTGCTTCAGTTTTCCTCATCTGCAAAATGGGGCTAATAATAGTACCTACCTGAGAGGGCAACTGTATGAGTTAGTTAATAATATGTGTAAGGCACCTTGGAGAGATCTTGTGCTGTGTGCTTGGCTGATTGGTTGTATCTGACTCTTTGTGATCCTATGGATTGTAGCCCACCAGTCTTCTCTGTCCATGGGATTCTCCAGCCAAGAATACTGGAGTGGGTTGCCATGCTCTCCTTCAGGGTATCTTCCCAACCCAGGGATTAAACCCATGTCTCCTGGATTGCAAGCAGATTCTTTACCATCTGAGCCGCCAGAGAGAGATCTTGACACTTCATAAACACTATTTGTGTTACCCATCACTATCTTTAGTTTGTATAAATTTGGAGATCAACTTGAGAGGCTATTTTACTCAGCCTTAGGTAAAGGAATGACAGCAGGGTGACAAAATGAAGATGGCAAGGAGGTAGTTTTGCAAGGCCATTCAGTCAAGACATTGCTCTACAAAAAAGTCCTGGTATCTTATGGAATCCCAGCACATCCTTTCTTGGTGAGTCAGAAACTGATTTTGGTGGGCTCTGTCCACAGGTTTATGTTCTGGCATGGTGCCCACACCTGTACTCCTTTGTGGTCTAACACCCCAGAGAGAAGTATATGAACACCATTCTCTAGACAAACCAAACCAGTAAGGAGCCATGTTAAGAAGGAAGTTTAATAAAACAACAATAACAACAAAACACACTTCATGGGGAGACCTGCAAATAGAATGTTAATCCTTGACAGCCATCCAGAGTGAGTTCCACAGCTGGAAGCCATCTGTCTGATAAGTCATTCAGAAAAGCTCCCCATCCTCAGGTCTTTAAAGATGGATGCCTATCAGCAAGAATGGCCCCAGCTGCGTGCAGAAGCCTCAAGGCCCTGACTTCTCTTCCCGGCTCTGATGTCTCTTCTGAAGTCATCCAGGCAAGTCACTTAGCCACTTAGTTTCCCTATCTGGAAAAAGGCTAAACCATTCAGGTGCCTTTTGTTCCTCCTTATCTCCCTAGGGAGTCTAAGGTATCTGTGTACCTAGGAATCCTATCTGAAGTGTCCAGTGTTACAGAAACCAACAAAATGCCTGGCTGATTGACCAACAAAATGCCTGGCTGGATTCACTGATGTTTCAGGAATTTGAATAACTGGAGGATGTGGGAGTACATGTTGGGTCTGGCCCAGTCTTGTGTGATACACATCTAGTGATATAAACAAAGGAGAAAATCATGAACCTATCCTTTCCAAAAGACACTATTCTGAAGTATTACTACTATCCTCTGGTTCCTGAACGTATACATGGCACATTCTTGCTCACTTCTGAATGGAAATAATTTCTTTCCTTTGCTCTACCCACTGTGCCCAGTAAGAGAAACGTGAGGCTGTTGCTGAAACCAGTGTGGCTTGGAAACAACCTTATTGTAAACCAAGTCTTCCAAGTTTTGAAACCACAGGGTGTGTCAACAGGCACCCACCCATGCCTGCTTTACCACTTCAATGGAAAGCAAGCTTAGCCAGAATTAGAGGATTTGAAGCAACCAAAGAAAGTTAAAGCCAAAAAGAGACAGAGTGGGATTGTCTTAGTGGTCTGCTTTCAGACCTCTTTACACTCCTGCCTGATCAAACAATACGTAGCTTGATGATGATTCGGACTTTATCTGGCATTAGAGTTACCTGGCAGTGTAATAGTGTTAGTGGTTCAGTCATGTCCGACTCATTGCAATCCCACGGACTGCAGCCCACCAGGCTCCTCTGTCCACGGAGCTTTCCAGACAAGAGTACTGGAGTCGGGTGCCATTCCCATCTCCAGAGGATCTTCCTGATCCAGGGATCAAACCCCGGTTTCCTGCCTTTCAGGCAGATTCTTTACTGTTTGAGCTACAGGAAAGACCTTCAGAGTTACCTAGGGAGCTTATTAAAATTCAGATTGCTGGGCCTACCTTAGTAATTTTGGATTCAGAAGGTCAGAGGGACCTCAAAAATTGCCTGTTTCCTACAGATTCGAAGGAGATGCTAGCACTATCCATCCAGGGAATCACATTTGGAGAACCACTAGGTCAAAAGGTATATTTTTACAGGTGAAAAATCTTATGTTGTATCTAATTAGGGTGACCAGGTGTCCTGGTCTTCTTGGGACTAAAAGTTTTCCTTGAATTCAGGACTTTTCAGTGATGAAAGTGGGATGCTTCTGAGCAAACGAGGATGGTAGGTTACCCTAAAAATAGAAGAGATGCCGATGTCCTATCTTTTTAAAGTTTGGATTGCTTCAGGAGGCTAACTAGTTAAGAATTTACTAAGTCCCAGAGGCCACATATGGGGATATTAGACAAATTAAAGAGAACAGTTGTAGTTCTTGTCCTCAAAAAATTTCCAAGATGAGTAACACATTTTTACTGACTGCCTACTTATCTGCTGGGTATCTGTGGGGCGTGGGGAGGGTATATTGGTACATAAGATAACACATTTCTGATGCTGGGAAAGATTGAGGACAGAAGGAGACAAGGGCATCAGAGGATGAGATGGCTGGATGGCATCACTGATGCAACAGACACGAACTTGGGCAAACTTCAGAAGATGGGGAGGGACAGAGAGGCCTGGCGTGCTGCAGCTCATGGTGTCACAAAGAGCAGACAAGACCGGGCGACTGAACAAGATACACACTGGACCTGCCCTCATGGAGCTAACTATCTAATGGGGAAAACAGAGACCGGGCGACTGAACAAGATACACACTGGACCTGCCCTCATGGAGCTAACTATCTAATGGGGAAAACAGTGAACCCAGTGAACAAAGGTGAAATGGAAATAATTTGCACCTTGAAGTAGAGTTATAAGGCCTAATCGAGTTAATGTCTGCAGACTACAAAAGGGAACAGTATGTTACAATTATTACAATCACATGACCCAAATCTTCTGAAAAGTCCTGATTTATGAGATCATATTTCCCAGATTAAAAAAAAGTGCCAGGAAGATAGAATGCAGAACTGAGACTTAGTTCTGGCTGGGCTATTCACTTCTGTTTGACCTTGAAAGGGTCATTAATGTCTTTGCTCCTCAATTTCCACATAAGAATCAGATGAAATATTATTGTGGAAACACTTTCAATATCAACAAACTGATTTATCTGGAAGGCAATTTATTTGGAAAGATATCACATGAATTCTAGTATCACAAATTCCCTTCTGCAGCAAAAGTATTTAAATCAGAATAATTATCAAGAACTGTGGTTCTTTTATGGAAATGTTTTTAAAAATATAGAGAGCCTTCTTGTTCTTTAGTTACTAAGTTGTATCCGATGCTCTTGTGACCCCATGGACTGGAGCTTGCCAGGTTCTTCTGTGCATGGGATTTCCCAGGCAAGAATACTGGAGTGGGATGCCATTTCCTTCTCCAGGGGGTCTTCCTGACCCAGGGATCGAACCCAGGTCTCCTGTATGGCTGGCAGATTCTTTACCACTAAGCCACCAGGGAAGCCTATATAGAGCCTGCTGCTGCTGCTAAGTCGCTTCAGTCGTGTCCAACTCTATGAGACCCCACAGATGGCAGCCCACCATGCTCCCCCATCCCTGGGATTCTCCAGGCAAGAACACTGGAGTGGGTTGCAATTTCCTTCTCCAATGCATGAAACTGAAAGGTGAAAGTGAAGCTCAGGCATTTCCAAGTCTTCGCGACCCCATGGACCGCAGCCTACCAGGCTCCTCCGTCCGTGGGATTCTCCAGGCAAGAGTACTGGAGTGGGGTGCCATTGCCTTCTCCATATATAGAGCCTAGGTGAGTACAAAGTTTTTGCTTTAAAGGAAGGAGTTTCATGCTTTAAGATGAGAGTTTTCTGAAGACGAGGGGAAATTTTTTGAAGACTTGAAAATTTGCACCACTCTATTTGAATTCAAATTTCTAAAGCCAGAGATTCTAACAAATACCTAAGTAGAATTAGGGGGAAAAAAGCATGTCTAATGTGTCTTCTATTTTTTCATCTTTAAAAAAGTGTTTTTTGTAAAGTTGAAAGCTATTTAAGTACATTTTCTAAGGCTTCCTTTTTTCTTCACTGGGTATATGTATGTGCAGGCATTCTGGGGACATAAGATATATATCTGAATCATGTTATCCCCTGCTGTCAACAATTAAGTAGCTTCCCAGGTGACGCAAGTGGTAAAGAATCCGCCTGCCAATGCAGGAGACACAAGGGAGGTGCGTTTGATCCCTGGGTCAGGAAGATCCCCTGGAATAGGAAATGGCACCCCACCTCAGTATTCTTGCTGGGAGAATTTCATGAACAGAGGAGCCTGGCAGGCTACAGTCCATGGGGTCACAAAGAGTCAGACACAATTGAGCATCTGAGCATGGCCCTTAAATTAAGGATGAAATTACCCTGGACTAAGGATTGTCAACTCTGGCTGCTCTAGCTGGGGGACCCTAAAAAAACAAGACAACCAGTATACCTACCTAATCCCTCCTCCGACTGAATCAGAACCTTTATGGGTAGTGCCTGGATACTACAATTTGTAAAAGCCACGTGAAAAAAAGGCGGGGGTACTTCCGTGGTGCTTCAGTGACTAAGACTCCAAACTACCAATGCAAGGAGCCCGAGCTCAGCCCCTGGGCAGGGAACTAGATCGCACATGCCACAGCTAAGACCCGGGGCAGCCAAATTAAAAAGGAATAAATGAAAAGCCATGGGATCTGGTGCTTGTTGCCTCTCTGGTTGCCCCTGCCACTGCCCTCTCCTCCCTGGCTCTGCTCAGCCTCCCTGGCCAAGTCCTCGATCCTGGACATAGTCCAGGGCTTTTACACATGCTGCTCCTCTGTCTTGGCTTAAGTTTTCCTCCCCTGACCTGCCAGAAGTATACCAAATTGCTTCAGTGCACACGCTCCTAGCACCAGACCCTGGTCTCCTTAGCCCATCTCATGGCTGCCTTGCACACTTACCTGTGAGATCCTTGAGATCAGAGGTTGGTTGGTTTCTGCTCAGTATGGTTTCCCAAGCTCCAGTGAAGTGCTTGACTACAAGAGGTGCTCAGTGCTGATATCAAAAGTGGAAAATGAATGATAGGATGGAAACAGTCCAATATTTTATGTCACAGGTTTTAAGAGGTTAAAGTATATATTATATAAATCAATATAATATGAAATATATATATTTTTAAGTCATGTGCAAATCTAAAGAAGTATTGTCAGAAAACATTGAACTTCATTTAATCTTAGCTACAGCTTCCCCAGCCAAGCTTCAAAGACAAGCATCATTTGGAAAATAAAACTACAGAACTAATATAACAAGCCATATCCTGTTGAGAGTTATTTTGGGAGGTGCCTACAAAAGGAGGGTTGTCTGCTGCCTTTTCAAGGCCACGATAGGGATCCACAGTTTGAGGCCTCCCTTCCAGAGAGATTGTCTGAAAAAAGAGTTAGGCCTCATGGTAACTACATGCAAATCCCGGTTCTGCTCTCATCCTGCTTCCACAGGGGCCTGTTAGTTGGTCAGTTAGTTCATAAATAATGTACGCATCCATCCTCAGTCCCTCAGTCATGTCTGACTCTTTGGAGACCCCCTGGACTGTAGCCTGCCAGGCTTCTCTGTCCATGGGATTTCCAATATTCAGCAAGAACCCTGGAGTGGGTTGCCATTTTCTTCTCCAGGGGACCTTCCTGACCCTGGGATTGAATCCAGGTGTCCTGCGTCTCCTGCATTGGCAGGTGGATTCTTTACCGCTGAGCCACTAGCTGTTCCTAAATCCAGAAATGCAAATTGACTGTGACTTCAGTTCACATATTCATAGCTTGAAACCTCAAGAGCTTGAGTCTGCCATAGCTGCTGCTATAAGCCTCTGAAAAAAGCCAAAGCTGGTCATCTTAAACAATTAAACTGTTAAGCCACAAAACAGAGAACTGGGTTCAGATCCTACTTCTACCTCTAATTACCAGTGAAAAACTTTATGCAAGTTACTTAACCTTTCCCTACCTAGTTTTCCTTGTCCCTGAAAAGGGTTTAATATTAATAGTACCGTCTCTCATGGGATGGTTGGTAGGCTAAATGAATTAATACACATGACATCCTTAGAGCAGTACCTGGCACATAGTAAATACTCAATAAATATTAGTGACTATCCCTGTTAGCGTTTCAAGCACAGCTTAGATGAGGGAGAGGTTCCTGACTGGGGCCNGGCAGCGGGCGGGGGGGGGGGGGGGGGGGGCTTTCTTCCGCAAGCCAAGCGCCTGTTCACCAGGGAGTTTCAATCTGAAAGGAAAGGAAGACAATCTGTTTTGCTTGCAGCTACCAGGAGCAGAGCTCCAAACTAAAGGAGAAAGCCCCTAGGCTTTTAACAAGGGTAAATATGTGCCAAGAGAAATGCATTTCACTTGGATTATGCCACCAGAAAAAAAGGGAGGGGGGATTATATGACCTACAGATGCCCTTAGCGGTTAGTCAAGATGAATGTGAAAAGGAAGTATTGATAAAAGCCATTTCCTACAGCTCATCCCAACATTGAGGCCTAGCATTTATGCCCCATTTTGTACAGAGCGGAGCTCTCTATTTCTTTTTATTTGCTTTAAGCAGAGGAGAAGCAATCCTACACAAAGGAAAGAGTGCCAAAGGGAAACCAGAGGCTGGAATTCCCGGGTTAGTGTGACACCCACCTTCTTTGGACCTTGGTTTTCTCATCTATAAAGTGGAGAAGATGCACTAAATTCTCCCCAAGGTCCATTCCAAGAGCAAAAGAAAAATACTCAAAAAGACTTAAACTTTACAGGAAGGGGGATTAAGCTCTAGAAAAGAAAGCCAAGGTGAGTGGGGATGTGGGAAAGAGGGTAGGTTAGGGATACAGAGGTAGGCTGCAGGATCTCCTACAAAAGGAGTGTTGTCTGCTGCCTCTTCGAGGCCACAGTTTTACAGCCTTCCCTGTAAAGTCAGCTGCTGTGAGACACAAGTGTCGGCAGCATGGGGAAGCTGGGGATGGGATGGGGGCTGGAGGAGCTCTGTAAAGTTCTGTTGTAAACACGCTGTTTTTTCTTTACCCTGCCATGATTTGTTATACATGCACAACTTGGGGAATAAACTGCTCTCGGTGCTGACCTGCCTCAAAACTGAGAACAAGAGCTCTTGGCTCAGAATTTAGTCAAGTCCCTTCCAGGAAGTTCAGGAGGTAAGAAAGTGTCCATTCAGAGGTACCTGGCTCCTTTCTTAACCCTAGGATCTTGTATTACCTCTGAGAATTCATGCTTGTCTATAAAAGGGGAATGTGAAGTGTGTGTATATATCTGTATCTAGGAGATCCAAAATCACCCACCTACATTTATACAATGGAATATTACTCAGCCATAAAAAGGAATGAATTTAAGTCAGTAGTAGTGAGGTGGATGAACCTAGAGTCTCTTATACAAGTGAAGTAAGTCAGAAAAAGAAAACAAACATATATTATTGCATATATAAGGAATCTAGAAAAATAGTACTGATGATCCTAGTAGGGAACAGACTTGTGGACACAGCAGGGGAAGGTGAGGGTGGGACAAATGGAGAAAGTGGCGCTGACATATATACACTACTGTGTGCAACATAGATAGTGGTGTTGGTGGTTTAGTCACTAAGTTGTGTCCAACTTGGGAAGTAGCTAAATAGCACAGGGAGCCCAGCCTGGTGCCCTGTGATGACATAGAGGGTGGGATGGGGGGAGGGGAGGGAGACTTAAGAGGGAAGGGATATATATACGTAATTATGACTGATTCACATTGTTGTACAGCAGAAACCAACACAAAATTGTAAGTAAAGCTATTTTCCACTAATTAAAAAAAAATAAAATCACCCACTGAAATTGTCAGGAGAATGATGGGAAAAGCTAAATGTCAGCTTAGAGAGACTATGCCCATTCCCCACACAAACACCCATTCCCTGCACCTTGGGCCGCAGAATGAGAGACAGAGAACAGACCACATGCCCCAGGTAGCCCCTGGTCCAAGGAGGATGAGAGACACATATAACACAGCTGAACCCAACCTGGTGCTTGGATCCCAGAGTGAACAGCCAGCCTAGCTCAGTTAAGCCACGCCAACCCGTAGACCTATGAGCATGCAGATAAAGCACCATTGTTTGAGCTTCAGGATAATTAGACAGCATAACTGTGGTCGTAGCAAACTGACACACCACTTTATGTCATAGGAATCCAACTCTAGAAAAGGGGGAGAAGGATAGAGGCTGATGCTTTGAAGTTACACAAACAACTATTATTGTCGTTCAGTCGCCCAGCTGTATCCAACCCTTTGTGACCCCATCGACTGCAGCACGCCAGGCCTCCCTGTTCCTCACCATCTCCCAAAGTTTGCCCAAGTTCATGTCCATAGAATTGGTGATGCCATCCAGCCATCTCATCTTCTGATACCCTCTTCTCCTTCTGCCCTCAGTCTTTCCCAGCATCAGGGACTTTTCCAGTTAGTCAGCTGTTCACATCGGATGACCAAAATATTGGAGCTTCAGCTTCAGCATCAGTCCTTTCAAAGAGTATTCAACATTGATTTCCCTTAAGATTGACTAGTTTCATCTTCTTGCTGATCTCCTTGCTGTCCAGGGAAATTTCAGAAGTCTTCTCCAGCACCACAGTTCTAAGGCATCATTTCTTTGGCACTCTGCTTTCTTTACATAAGCAGTAGGTAACTATTTTATCTGGTAAGCTATGCTGATTCACTCATTCACTTATTCGTTCATTCAAAAGATACATAATAAGACACCTATATATTGAAGGCGGGAGGAGAAGGGGCTGACAGAGGATGAGATGGCTGGATGGCATTACCGACTCAATGAACATGAGTTTGAGTAAACTCTGGGAGTTGGTGATGGACAGGGAGGCCTGGCGTGCTGCAGTCCATGGGGTCGGAAAGAGTCGGACACGACTGAGTGACTGAACTGAACTGAATAAGCCACCTAATATGTTTTACACACTGGGAACAAAACCGTGAATAAAACAGATGGAAATCCCTGCTCCATTGAGCCTGTATTCCACAGAGCGTGTATGTGAGATGCATTTCCTACAGGCGTCCGTGAGCAGAGGAAATGGTTTCAGAGCGTCTCTACCTTGGCGCAGCCAACTCATTTACATTTGTTTAGCTATTACACCACAGGCTTTTAGCCATTCATGCAACCCAACTTAGTTCCCTTCTCTACTTCTCTTTTGAAAGGAATGACTTGCCCTGAGTTCCTACTATTTGACAAGCACTAAAGCTACATCGCTTTTAATCATGACAAAATCTTTAGAGTGAGGTTAACAGTACAGATTTCCCCCACTCTCCAAAAGGAGAGTGTTCCTGTGAAACCTTTTGTAAGTTGAAATGGCGTAAAGTAAAGAAGCAATTACCTTAGGATGCATCTTGCTAACAGATACATAGAGTAAGTGGAGATAAAGCAAAGATGCTCATAGACACAACTAAAAGCAGTGGGGCTGGATGCTGAGATGCTGAGAGTGGTTCCCAGGAAAGGAGCTTGGTGGTTTCAGTGTTGCTGTTTGCGGTGCCTTGCCTCTATGCAGGCTCCAGCAAAACCAATGTTGAATGCCTTTTTCACTTTTTACCTTTTTGTCTAAAAATGAAAATCCTCTTCAGATTTCTTGCAGTTATAGAAAACAGTACTAATGTAGGTCTTTTGTAAAATTGAAGGGGCATAAAAGCAAACTTTCCAAAAGTAGAGGATACATGTATTCTCATTATCTGCTTTAGGAAAGAGATGAGAAAGGTCAAGTCACACAGCTGAGAAAGACCTGGGATTTGAACCAGCTATAGATAGCTACAAAGTTCTCTTTGGATGAACCTTATTGTCCCTCATAAGTCTGACATTGCCCTGGAGGGTTTTAGACTAAAAGAAAATGTTCTCTAATGTTAGATAATTTCATGGTATAATAAAAATGGTGGTTTCTGGTGACACCTCTATGACTTCATCTTTTCTGACTAAATAAATTAGTTTCTTTTTTTTTCTGATTCATATTTCATGAGCACATGTGGTTTAAGCCAACTAGAAATTCTTCAAATGACTACACATCTCAGAACATGGAATCCTAATTAGAGCTTCAAATTTCTGGTCCAGAATCTAATCCCAAACCCTACTTCAAAAAAACAAAAACAAAATACAAAGCAATAGAAAACTGTTTGCCCTGGAATAATAATCTTAGAAGTCAATATGAATAATCAAATATTAAAGATAATGGCTCTATGGACCAAATTTGAACATTAAAAACGGTGATAATAAAGGATTATAACATTGAACAAAACAATAAGGAAAAGGAATCTAGAATTCAGAGTTAAACATTTTTAACAGGTAGGATGGGATGCTTTTTTTTCAACAAATAAATGATAGATAATAAGTGTAGAAGGAATGAAATAATCAGAATATTACCATTTTGCAACCACTGATGAAATAATAAATGCTTTGAGCAAAGATTATCAGTAGTTGCTAAGCCACTGGGTAAAATGTTTGGGGAGAACAGGATATTTCTTGGCCTCAGAGTATTACTTCTCTTTTATTCTTCATTACTGACAAAGGGTAAAAAGTACCATTACAAAGTACCATTACAGAAATATCTGATGGACACCACCAAAACCAAGCAGTCAAAATTAGCATCACCAGTAACAGGGCAAATTGACATACACCTTCTGAGGACTTGCCATGGGAAATCCCCAAAATGTCCATGTTATGTTCTTGCCAAAAAATATTTATCCAGAGTGTCTGATCACAAGGAAACAATCTGGCAAGTCCAGGTTTAAGCCATTCAAAAGGACAACTGGTCTGGACTCTTTAAAAATGTCAATGTTGTGAAAGACAAGAACAACAGGTGAGGAGACTGCTCTAAATGAAAGGAAACCAAAGGGCTATGACAAACAAGCGCAAGACAGTGCAACAGTTGATCCTTGATTGGGTTGAGGGTGAGGGGCATGGAAGGGGAAAGGCTTTTCAAGATGTTTCTGGAACAACTGGAAAACTTGGGACTTTCAGATAATAATATTTCACTAATTTTAGATTTTGTGGATGTGATAATGAGATTGTGTTTTATAAGAAAGTATTTTTAACCTTTTGGAAAAGCATGACGAAGTGTTTGCAGTGAAGTATCAAAGTTGTCTGGGCTTCCCTGGTGGCTCAGAGGTTAAAGCGTCTGCCTCTGATGTGGAAGACCCGGATTCGATCCCTGGGTCGGGAAGATTCCCTAGAGAAGGAAATGGTAACCCACTCCAGTATTCTTGCCTGGAGAATCCCATGGACAGAGAAGCCTGGTAGGCTACAGTCTACGGGGTCGCAAAGAGTCAGGGTCGCAAAGAGTCGGACACGACTGAGAGACTTCACTTTCACTTATCAAGTTGTCTGCAATTTACTTTCAAAAGGTTTACCATGTATGTGTATGTGGATAGTGAGGGGGTTCAGAACAAGCCTCCCCGAAATGCGCCATTTTACCATGCAAATTATTTTGAGCTGAAGATAATGGATACCCAAAAGATGAAGGAAGAACTTTTTACCTCCTCTTAACTGCTTAAAAGAATTTAGATAGAAGGCCTGGCTCAGAGACAGCTATTACAAGAGATAACTTTCCTCTAAACGACCTATCTGTGCAGCATGTGTGCGTGCTAAAGTCACTTCAGTCGTGTCTGACTCTTTGCGACCCGAGGGACTGTAGCCCACCAGGCTCCTCTGTCTGTGAGATTCTCAGGGAAGAATACTGGAGTGGGTTGCTGTGCCCACCTCCAGGGGATCTTTCCAACCCAGGGATCGAACCTGCGCCTCTTATGTCTCCAGCACTACCAGGCGGGTTCTATACCACTAGCACCACCTGGGAAACCCATTTGTTTGGCAGGGAAACCACCTAATTGCCAAACATCTGCTCTTCTGCTGTCCTGAAACTTGCCCCCCTCCCTTTTGAGGTCCCAGGTCCCTATCCCATTACTTATCTCAGGGTGGCATCTAAGCTTACAACCACTCTTGCCCTTACATCTCAGATTCTTATGAGGGTCCCATGTGTATGTAATTAAATTCATTTTCCTCCTGTTAATCTGTCTTACATTAATTTGATTAGTAGACCAACCAAAAAAACAAGTAGAATAGAGGAAAAGTTTTTCCTCCCCAATATTAGATAGATAGATAAACAGATAGAAAGAGAATAGACAATCTCAAGTATGAAAGAAGAAAAGGAAAGCAAATGCTAACAACTGTTAATCTAGGTGAAGAATCCATGAATTTCATTGCTTTTCCATTCAACTTTATTATAAGTTTTTAAATATTCAGAAAAAAAAAATTGAGGGGCAAAATATAAAGGTGTTGGAACAGAAGACATCTCCATTCCTTACCTTGTTGGCATTTGAACAATGCCAGGATCTGAAACAAATCATCCTTGGAAGATGTGTTCCTGTCTGAAGCCCTGGGTCAGGTCAGCTGTCCTCACTGCAAACCCGCACTGAATGTCTAGCATTTTTGTTCTGTGCCCTTGGAAGCTGACCATAGGGCGCTGCCTGCTTCCTTGAATCTGGGACATCACGATGATTGTCTGGGGCTGGCTTTGACAGACAAGAGGATATTGGGCATTGCTGGGAGACTGTGAAGGGTGAGTCAGGAAAAGGAGATGAGGGGGCAGAGAGATGGGATGTTTGCAGCCAGGAAACAACTCAGGGAATGTGTGGGAAATGTGGAGGAGGGGAGTCTGGAAAAGGATGAAGGAGCAGAGGCTTATCTAAAACCACTTTCATACAAACATAGCAGCGGAAGGCTTATTCAGTCTTGTTTATTTACCTACCACAGGTTCCCACTGTGAAGTAGGCAGGCACCACTTACCTGCATTTCCTCATCCTGCAAGTGAGCATAATTCCTTCCATATTCTTTCATCCAAGCCATCCTTTCCTCACAAAAATCTGGTCTTCTTCAAGTTAATGTGCCTAAAGGAAGGAATAAAAAACTTTAGCGTTGGCATACGTGTGGAGACAGATGGTAGGAGGGCACAGGTAAAAACAGGAAGACCATTTTAGAAGTTTCACAGGCATCCCAGTGATGGGTAATGGTGGCCTGGACCAGGGGGTTACAGGAGAAGTGGTCTGAGGCAGTCAAACTCTGGATGCATTTGCAGGCAGAAGTCAAGTGTCACACTGCTGCCTGGCCTACAGACATCACCAGCCCCTCCAAAGTCCCTTCAGCATCCCTGTCTCTGTGGTTTACATTCTTCATTAACTGAAGGGTTTGGTTTTTAGAGCCCCAAGGCAATTGGAGTAGACGGATGAAGGCAAATCCATCTTTGATCCTGGAAACTCAATTCAAAGAGCACGCCTTTCTGATAAAGATGAGTCAGCAACCTCAGAGGAAGTCGGATTCAGCTCAACAAAAGGTTCCACCTTCTCCAGGAAGCCTTACTTCGAAATGTGATGCCTGCCTCTTATGTCAAAGGCAGTCTCATCTATACCAATATCTTATCTGACATGAGTATTGTACTTGACCAATGTTTTATGCTATTTGGAGAGGTCTTTCCTAACTCCTGGACTGGATAACACTCCCTGTTCTATTTTCCCATGGTGTCTTAGTCTTCCTCTGTTATAATTCTCACTGTAGTTTATTGTAGGTATTTGTTTAATTATCTGAGCTTCCGAGGTGGCTCATATGGTAAAGAATCTGCCTGCAATGTGGAAGACCCAGCTTCAATTCCTGGGTCAGGAAGATCCCCTGGAGAAGGGAATGGCAACCCACTCCAGTATTCTTGCCTGAAGAATTCCTGGACAGAGGAGCCTGGTGGTCTATAGTCCATGGGGGTCACAGAGAGTCAGACACGACTGAGCGATTAACACTGAATTTGCCTTTCTTGTTAAATTGAAAAGCTTTATGAGGAAAAGTGAATGCTATACCCCTGGTACCTAACATAGTGAATTCTTGAATTCTATTCTTGAATTCTATTCAAGAAAAGAATGTATCCCTGCAAGTGAATGAATAAATAATTAGTAACTTTTAATTTTCAAAACAACTCTTGCCAGGTGGGTGTTGTTGTCTCTACTTCATCACTGTGGGGAAGGAGCTATTGGAAGATGGTCATCACAAAGTTAGTTAGTGGAAGAACTAACTGGCAGTGGTAACCAGGTCCCAGTCCTCTCCATCACACTCTACTTGGAACCTAGAAGAAACACCCATTCATTTAGTCACACACTTTTTGATTATTCCTTACATGTCAAGCTTTACTTAGGAAACATATGCTCATGGAGGACATACTAAAAGGAGTAAGATTCGTATTCAGATGTGGGAAGCAAGAAGCAGAGAAATGGACGTGCAAATACTTAATTGCATTATAGGGTGGTCAGTACCAAGGGCTCTTCTAGGAGGGATATCTAAATCTGCCCGGGTGAGGGAAGGTTTTAATGGGTCCATTTCATTTTGGTTTGTGGGGGGGGGGGGAGTATTTTTCTAGGAACAGAGCAGGAAAGGTTATTAATGGATAAAGC
>SJYQ01104665.1:71675-91196 GCA_006410935.1 Redunca redunca | reverse complement strand
GTAATCTTATTTGTGATAATGTTTTGATTTACAATAAACAGGTACTAGTTTAAAAAGTACATTTTAAAATGTATATTTACAGATGCCTATTATAAAATAAGCAGACAAATGAACAATAACCTAAGTATCACAGAAGAGACTCTAGAACCCCCGGAACCACCATCCATCAGCCTTCTCCCCAGAGGCAACCTCTGATACCAGCTTGGTGTGTTGCCTTTCAGTTACTTTTCTGTCTATTTACATACTTCAGTGTGTACCTTCAGAGCAGTATTTTTCAAACTATGGCTGAGTCCTGAATCAGTTTAATGAGCCAGGACCAGCTTTTGAAAAGTGGAAAGGAATGGCATGGAATAAAACAGTATAGAAAAATTTCAGAGTACTGCATGTAGTAAGGGTTCACTCAGTCTAGATATGAAATGTGTGCCTTACTGAGGATCATTTCCAAAAAAAAAACTTTGAAAGCTACTGTAGTAGAAAATATACAGTGCTACCTCATGCTTTCTTTCCCTCTTTTTAAATAAATGGTGACACATTTTGAGTCTGGTTTACAACTTTTATTCTGTCTGTCTGGGAGAGTATTCCTTATCAACACACAGTTATAGCTCATTTTTAATGACCACCATTGAACAGTACTAAATGCTCTGCTGCATGTTCTGTATGCATGCACACACTTCTGTCTTGATAGGGACTTAGTTTTCTTTCAACTTATCATGATAGTAAATGATGCTGCAGTGAGTATATGTATTCAAACAGTGAATATGTGTATGTATATGCCTCACTGTGCATAGTACAAGAGGTCTTTTAGTGTAAATAAGGAGAAATTAAGTAGCTGGGTCCTTTGATACACATATTTGCAATTTTAACAAATACATGTTAAAGGAGCTGAATCCATTTGCACTCTAACCAGAAGAGAATCCACTTTTCTATCCCTTGATCAACACTATAGTCAAGCTTTTCAATTTTACCATTGTGATTTTGTTTTATTTTGTGTTTATCTAAATGTTGATGAGGTGCTGCACTTCTTCAGTGAATTTTGTTTCCAAAGTTTCTTCTTTCTTATTGATTTGTATATGCTCTTTACATTGTCTGAATACTAATCCTTTTACTGTATTTTCTATGTTATAAGTATTTTCCCTTAATCTGTTACTTCTGTTCAGTAGGACAAATCCCAACCCCACCACCTGGACTAAAGACAGTCTCTCAAGGTTATCTGCTGCTGTTATGCCATGACAAGTCAGGACTGCATGACCAGTTCAGCACTCTGGGTGCTCTGGCAGGATTACTGAGATGTGAGTGATCACATGGGTTAGGATTGAGGAAAAGAAAGAAATTTAAGGTTTCATAATGATGGGAGTCTGACTGTAACACTTGCAAACCCTCTTGATGTCCTGAACAACTTCAGCTAATCCTAGGTACGATAATTTTTATTCCTCCTTTTCTACCTTATCAAATCATCACTGTTTTTTATATTCCCCATCCCAAAATATGTATTTAGCCATTAGTAATTTTAGGAAAATAAAAATAATAAAAATCCAAATATATATCTTTAAAATGTTTATCCATTAGACACTAATAACTACCGATTTCATGGCAAATGTTAGCCATATAAAGCATTCTCCCTCAGTCTTTCAGATTAGCACACTGAAAATACTATACTTAACTATTCACAAAAAAATGCAACACATATTTATATTGACAATTTTATTAAAACAAAATTCCCTTAGAAAGAGATCATAGATGGGAATTCCCTGGTTGTTCAGTGGTTAGGAATCTATGTTCTGTCAAGGGCCTGGGTTTGTTCCCTGGTTGGGGAACTAAGATCCTGCATACTACAGAATGTGGCCAGAAAAAAAAAAAAAAGGATACCATATAAACTGATCTTATTTCAATGTCACTCATGCATAGTATGTTCATGATTCTTATCTATATAGTTCCTGCTGCAAAAGAAAGTCTCATTCAAATTTAAATAAAATCAAACTTTTAAAAAAATAAATTTATTTATTTTAATTGGAGGTTAACTACTTTACAATATTGTATTGGTTTTGCCACACATCAACATGAATCCTCCACAGGTATACACGTGTTCCCCATCCTGAACCCCCCTCCCTCCTCCCTCTATATTCCTTTTATGGTTTTATTAAAATAGGGAGCTGAATTAGTGTTTTAAAACTTAGGAGAAAACCACAAAATTCATTATAAGTGGCAATTTACTTAAAATGCCAAACAATAATATCTGCTAGCTTACTGTGTGGGGAACATGACAATGAACAGCTGTTTCCCCTCTGAGGTGGTGGCAGGAGGACCTGGAGAGGCACTGGCCAGGGTTTAACACATGTCGTCTCATGTGGTCCTTGTAACTGTTCTGAATGGTGTCCTCACTTTATAGATAACTGAAATTAAGAAGAGTGTCCAGCCAAGCCTGAAAAACTGGGACCTGCAATTAGATGGGCCCTAAACGCTACACTTACTCAACTCTCCTAACTTGTTACCAGGAGACCATGAAACCATGAACCATGTAACCTAAACATATATGCTCCTTCCCACACCTAAAATACTACTTCTTTTTTTAAAAGGAGCTGCTACTTCTAACACGTTCTCATCGTACCTTTTAACACTTAATGGATCAAATATTTTTGAAAAGCAAGTACACGTAATAAATTGGAAACATTGTCTTCATACTTTGTGCAGTGCACTATATCTGGTTTATTATCTCATGACACATTTCAGTAGTGAAGTTAGGGGCCCACTCTTGGTTCAGTCTACTGAAGTCACAATTCACAGCACAAGCTCTGAAGCTCTCAGTTACTACAAAATGATCAGGAGATGGACTACACATATTCCCCCAATTGACCAAGACATAGTATACTATTTTTCTGAATTCTCTCTGCTAAGAATCAGGGATTTTTGAACAACAGGGGAAGGGAGAGTTTACAGCAGGAGCTCCCTGAAAAAGTTAAATAAATAAATAAATAAACAAATATATATATATATATATATTAGGGGCAGAGCCAAGATTACTGAGAGGGAAGACATGGAGTTTCTGTTACCCTACAACTAGGATAATCGCAAGATGCTGGTGGGGGGCCTCTGAAAACCAGGCAGATGGGGGAACCACTAAGCAATCAGGTAGTATGTGAACAGGAGCAAAGAGGGGAGGAAAAGTGGAGGCCAGACAGGACTGGTGTGGCTGATGGGTGACTGGGAGCACCCGGAGAGGCATGCTTGCCTCCAGGAGGTTAATAGGGAGTAGGAAGGACCTTCAGAGGTTGGAGGATGGGGAGGGGGGAATGTGCTTGGCATTCCCTCCTGCCCGCTTGGCCCCAGGGAGCTTGCACAGGCCCCAAGCCTGGTCCTATGCCCTTCAGGGACCTCTCTGCCCATGTGGGTACTGGGGGTGTGAGAGTGAGTGGGAAGGAGAAGGACGCAAGCCAAACTGGGGACCCCTCAGGGGTCAGGAGAAGTACCTGCTGCTCCCTTGCCCGCTGAGCCCAGGGGAGTCTCCTAAGGCCCTGGGCCTGGCTCTCCACCCTCTGGGGCCCTCTCGGCCCTTCAAGGTGCCTTCCGCCCCACAGGACCTACTCTGCCTGTGAAGGTCCTAGGGGTGTGAGAGGAAGGGTGTAGGAGGAAGGGCCAAGCCCTGGGGCAAGAGTCACTTGGGGTTCAGAGGATCAGGGAACCTGCCTGGTATTCTACCCACTCGGCCCCAGGGAGCCTCCTGGGGCCCCAGATGTGATCCTCCACACCCTACAGCAGGAGAGACTGCAGAGGCCCTCAGCTAGGCTGAACCCAAGCCCCAACCCCCAACCAGGGCCTTTTCCAGTGGTGTAGGTCCTGAATCAGGACCCTGCCCCTGCCTGAAGCTAGCCTCCACATAAACCCAGCCCGTGCCTAAGTCCTGCCCCTCACAGCTGAGGCTTTACTGTCTTTTTGTTGCTTTTGTTGTTTTGCTTTGTTTGGGGTTTTTCTGTCCTTTGCCATTATCGAGTTCTGTTTTACCCTTCAGTGGTTCTTCTACATATATTCTTCATACTTTTTATAAAATATCTGTTAATTTTCTGATTCATTTTTTGTTGTTGTTATTGTTATGCTCCCTTTTATTTTTTATGACCATTAATGATTTTTTTCTTCTTTGCTACTGGAGCTTAGTTTTACCCTCCAATACTTATTTTATGTAGATTCTTATTTTTCTGAATATATCTGTTAGTTTTCTAAATTTAATTTGCAATTATTTGTATTGTCCTGTTCCTTTTTTTCTTTTGGCATGCCCTGTGGCTTGAAAGATCCCACTTCATGGGCCAGAGGTCAGGCCTGAGCTTCTGAGGTGGGAGAACTAAGTCAGAACCACTGGACTAACAGAGAACATCATGCCCCAGAGAAAAATACTTAAGAATAAATGTACTTAAGGAAGCAAAAGACCTATTATCAGAAAACTGTAAAACTCTGATGAAAGAAATCAGAGAGGACACAAAAGGAGAGATATACCATGTTCTTGGATTGAAAGAATCAATATGGTAAAGATGAATATACTACCCAAAAGTGAAAGTGAAGTCGTTCAGTCGTGTCCGACTCTTTGCAACCCCATGGACTGTAGCCTACCAGGCTCCTCTGTCCATGGGATTTTCCAAGCAATAGTCCTGGAGTGGATTGCCATTTCCTTCTCCAAGGGATCGTCCCAATTCAGAGATTGAAACTGGGTCTCCCACATTGTAGACAGACGCTTTACCATCTGAGCCACCCAAAGCAATCTACAAGTTCACTGCAATTCCTATCAAATTGTCATGGCAGTTTCCACAGAATTGGAACAAAAAAATCTTACAGTTGGTATGGAAACACATAAGACCCCAAACAGCCAAAGTAATCTTGAGAAAGAAAAATGGAGCAGGAGGAATCAGGCTTCCTGACTTCAAACTTTACTAAAAAGCTACAGTAATCAAAACAGCATGGTACTGTCACAAACACAGAAATATAAACCAATGGTACAGGATAGAAAGCCCAGATATAAACCCATGGGCCTAAAATCACCTAGTCTATGACAAAGGAAGTAAGAATATACAATGGAGAAAAGACAGCCTCTTCAGTAAGTGGTGCTGAGAAATCCAGACAGGTACACATAAAAGAATAAAATTAGAATACTACCTAATATCATACATAAAATAAACTCAAAATGAATTAAAGACCTAAATGTAAGACTATAAAACTCTTGGAGGAAAACAAAGGAAAAACACTCTTTGACATAAATCACAACAAGATCTTTTTTGAACCACCTCCTGAAATAATGAAAATAAAAACAAAATAAACAACTGGGATCCAATTAAACTTAAAAACTTTTGCACAGCAAAGGAAACCATAAGCAAGACAAAAAGACAAACCTCAGAATGGGACAAAATATTTACAAACAAAGCAGTGGACAAAGCGTTAATCTCCAAAAATACAAACAGCTCATGGAGTTCAATATTTTTAAAAATAAAATAAAAAAATAGGCAGAAGATCTAAATAGACATTTCTCCAAAGAAATATAGATCGCCAATAAACACAAGAAATGGTGCTCAACATCACTAATTATCAGAGAAATACAAATCAAAACTATAATGCGGTACCAGTTCATATCAGCCAAAATGGCCATCATCAAAAAATCTACAAACAAATGCTGGAGAGGGTGTGGAGAAAAGGGAACTCTCTTACACTGTTGGCTGGAATGTAAATTGGTACAGCCACCGTGGAGAACAGTATGGCGATACCTTAAAAAACTAAACACAGAACTACCATATGATCCAGAAATCCCAATACAGGTCATATACCCTAAGAAAACCACAACTCAAAAAGACACATGTACCCCAGTGTTCATTACAGCACTATTTACAATAGCCTGGACATGGAAGCAACCTAGATGTCCCCTGACAGATGAATCGATAAGGATGTGGTACATATACACAACGGAATATTGTTCAGTCATAAAAAGGAATGAAATTGGGTCAGTAGCAGGGATGTGGATGAACCTAGAGCCTGTCATACAGAGTGAAGTGAGTGAAAAAGAGAAAAATATCATATTAATGCCTATATATGGAATCTAGAAAAATGGTGCTGATAAACCTATTTGCAGGGCAGGAACAGAGGCACAGACATGGAGAACAAAGCTGAATGTATGTGGCCCATGTTCAGACTATACTACAAAGCTACAGTAGTCAAAACAGTATGGTATTAGCACAAAAACAGACACATAGATCAATGGAATGGAGTAGAGACCCCAGAGATAGACCTACACATATGAGGTCAGCTAATCTATGACAAAGGAGGCAAGAATTTAAAATGGGGAAAAGAGAGTCTTTCAACAAATAGTTCTGGAAAAAAAACTGGGCAGCTACATTTAAAACAACAAGATTAGAACATTTCCTCATACCATATACAAAAATAGGGCTTCCCTGGTGGCTCAGCTGGTAAAGAATCCATTGAAATACAGGGGACCTGGGTCAGATCCCTGGGTTGGGAAGATCCCTTGGAGAAGGGAAAGACTACCCACTTCAGTATTCTGGCCTGGAGAATTCCATGGACTCTATAGTCCATGGGGTCACAAAGAGTCGAACACAACTGAGCGACTTTCACTCACGATACAAAACTAAACAGAAAATAGAGATTAAAGGCTTAAATGTAAAACTAGAAACCATAAAACTAGAAGAAAACAGGCAATACACTCTGACACAGGCCTTATAAATATTTTTTTTGGATATGTCTTCTCAGACACAGCAAACATAGGCAAAAATAAATCAGATCTAATCAAACTTAAAAGCTTTTGCACAGTGAATCAAACTATAGACAAAATGAAAAGACAAACTATTGAATGGGAGAAGATAATTGCAAACGATATGTCTGATAAGAGGAATATCCAAAATAAATTAAAAACTCATACAATTCAATGTAAAAAAGTTAAAAATGGACAGAGCACATTAATAGACATTTCTCCAAAGAAAAAATACAGCTGGACAACGGGAACATAAAAAGATGCTCCAGCTTGTTAATCATCAGGGAAATTCAGATCAAAACAATCATGAGAGATCAACTTTTATCAGAATGGCTATAGCCAAAAGACAACACATAAATGTTAGCGATGATGTGGAGAAAAGGGAACCCTAGTATACTGGTGGTGAGAGTGTAAATTGGTTCAGCCACTATGGGAAGCAGAATGGAATTTCCACAAAAATTAAAAATACAACTACCATATAACTCAGCAATCCCACTTCTGGTTATATATCTAAAGAAAACAAAAAAAAACACTAATTCAAAAAGATGTATGTACCCCAATGTTCATAGCAGCATCATTTACAATTGTCAGGTGTGGAAGCAACCCAAGTGCCCATCGACAGATGAATGGATAAAAAAGATACGGTGTGTATATATGCAATGGAATATTATTCAGCCATTAAAAGGAATTAAATTCTGCCATTTTTCAGCAAGGTGGATGGACCTAGAGAATATTATGCTTAGTGAAAAATGTCACACTGAGGAAGATAAATACTGTGTGTGTTTTCACTTATATGTGGAATCTAAAAAATAAAGCATATGAATGCATAGAGCAAAACAGAAACAGACTCACAGAGAAAAAACTATGCTTTAATATACTATATCTGTTCTTTTCTTTCTGACTTACTTCACTCTGTATAACAGGCTCTTGGGTTATCCACCTCACTAGAATTGACTCAAATTCATTAATTTTTATGGCTGAGTAATGTTGCATTCCAGTCCATCCTAAAGGAGATCAGTCCTGGGTGTTCATTGGAAGGCCTGGTGCTAAAGCTGAAACTCCAATACTTTTGCCACCTCATGTGAAGAGTTGACTCATTGGAAAAGACCCTGATGCTGGGAGGGATTGCAGGCAGGAGGAGAAGGGGATGACAGAGGATGAGATGGTTGGATGGAATCACTGGCTCAATGGACTTGAATTTGAGTAAATTCCAGGAGTTGGTGATGGACAGGGGGGCCTGGTGTGCTGCGATTCATGGGGTCACAAAGAGTTGGACATGACTGAGTGACTGAACTGAACTGAATATTGCATTGTGTATATGTACCACAACTCCTTTATCCATTGGTCTGTCATGGACATCTAGGTTGCTTCCATGTCCTGGCTATTGCAAATACTGCTGCAGTGAACATTGGGGTACCTGTTGTCTTTTTGAATTGTGGTTTTCTCCAGGGTATATGCCACTTACTTATATCTAATAGTTTGTACCTCTTAATCCCCTCCCCCTTTCACCTTTCCGTCTCCTTACTGGTAAACACTAGTCTTTCCTCTGTGAGTCTGTTTCTGTTGAGAAAGTAAATCAAATGAAAGAAATAGATATTTGGAAAATAGTAATACAGACAGAACTCAGAAATGGCCAAATTTGCATCACTTCATGGGAAATAGATGGGGAAACAGTGGAAACAGTGTCAGACTTTATTTTGGGGGGGCTCCAAAATCACTGCAGATGGTGACTGCAGCCATGAAATTAAAAGACGCTTACTCCTTGGAAGGAAAGTTATGACCAACCTAGACAGCATATTCAAAAGCAGAGACATTACTTTGCCAACAAAGGTCCGTCTAGTCAAGGCTATGGTTTTTCCAGTGGTCATGTATGGATGTGAGAGTTGGACTGTGAAGAAGGCTGAGTGCCAAGGAATTGATGCTTTTCAACTGTGGTGTTGGAGAAGACTTTTGAGAGTCCCTTGGACTGCAAGGAGAGCCAACCAGTCCATTCTGAAGGAGATCAGCCCTGGGCGTTCTTTGGAAGGAATGATGCAAAAGCTGAAACTCCAGTACTTTGGCCACTTCATGAGAAGAGTTGACTCATGGGAAAGACTCTGATGTTGAGAGGGATTGGGGGCAGGAGGAGAAGGGGATGACAGAGGATGAGATGGCTGGATGGTATCACTGACTAGATGGACGTGAGTCTGTGTGAACTGCGGGAGTTGGTGATGGACAGGGAGGCCTGGTGTGCTGCGATTCATGGGGTCGCAAAGAGTCGGACACGACTGAGTGACTGAACTGAACTGAACTGAATCTAAGGAATATGTTATAAAATAAATTATTTACAGAATCTAATTAGTATTAAAAGGCAGAACAAAAGGATTTTTAATGATAGTGTTGAAATGGCTTCATGGTTATTTGTTTTACAGGAGTCCGGAAGTGCATTAAATACTGCCATATGGCCACAATATGAACCTAGAAGTTCACATTTTAAGAGTATGCTGTAGGCAGGGTCACATTCTAACCCAGCCATTCGACACTCTAAAGTGATAGTTTTCACCTTTTGTTCTGCTATAGCAAATGGAAAATGATGCTCACATTCTAGATTTAGTCCTGGGAATATACCGAGGTTCTGAGAAAATTCTCTCTTCTCTGACAATTTTTTTCAGAACATTTAGGCAATACAGGACTATAGCTGTTGTTTATATACAATGTAATGAATCCTCATTTGCACAGGAGGCAATCTAAGTGGGGCCTATACCAGTTGTTTGTCATTTGGCAAAGCAACCAATTAGTCCAAGAACACCTGCAACATTTGGAATGCAAACAGCCACTATGGAGAACAGTGTGGAGATTCCTTAAAAAACTGGAAACAGAACTGCCATATGACCCAGCAATCCCACTGCTGGGCATACACACTGAGGAAGCCAGAATTGAAAGAGACACGTGTACCCCAATGTTCATCGCAACACTGTTTATAATAGCTAGGACATGGAAGCAACCTAGATGTCCATCAGCAGATGAATGGATAAGAAAGGTGTGGTACATATACACAATGGAGTATTACTCAGCCATTAGAAAGAATACATTTGAATCAGTTCTAATAAGGTGTATGTAACTGGAGCCTATTATACAGAGTGAAGTAAGCCAGAAAGAAAAATACCAATACAGTATACTAATGCATATATATGGAATTTAGAAAGATGGTAACGATAACCCTGTATGTGAGACAGCAAAAGAGACACAGATGTATAGAACAGTCTTTTGGACTCTGTGGGAGAGGGAGAGGGTGGGATGATTTGGGAGAATGGCATTGAAACATGTATAATATCGTATATGAAATGAATCTCCAGTCCAGGTTCGATGCATGATACAGGATGTTCCGGCTGGTGCACTGGGATGACCCATAGGGATGGTACAGGGAGGAAGGAGGGAGGGGGGTTCAGGATGGGGAACACGTGTATACCCGTGGCAGATTCATGTTGATGTATGGTAAAACCAATACAATATTGTAAAATAATTAGCCTCCAATCAAAATAAATAAATTTATAGTAAAAAAAAAAAGTATGGCTTTTATAATATGCAGAAAAACCACTCTGCATTAAGATGAATAAAAATATGGTTTTTTCACTGTAATGTGGAATAACTCTTAGGTAATAACTCAAATTTTCTCCATATGCATTACTGTGTTCTATAATATTAGTCAAAACTATCACTCCTTTACAGGTAAACTTTAGCATTCACTGAAAACACTTAAAATGCTATAGTATATTCTGTTTTAAATTCAAATGCATGAATTGGTAAATGTTTAAAAAATAGTATAACAAACTGTAGGTCTAAGAAATATAATATATTACATGTTATCTATGCTAAACAATTTGTTTAAATATCCAGAGATCTGATTAATTTTGCAGACATAAAGTCAAGTCTTTAACTAACTAACTCAACATACTCTTTAGGGGAAGTAATTCTTTTTATGAATCACAACTGAACTTCAAATTGCTTACATATGTATGTGTTTTGCTCTCACTGTTTTAAAATTAATAACAATCATTTTAGCTTCATGGCTATATTATGAACTTACCTTGTACCAAAACATCTGGAGTGGGGCATGGTCAACATAACATCTTAATAATGTTTTGGACATCTTAACAACAAAGTTATCTCTTTTCTGCATGTATGCTGATCATGCAAATGCCCCTAAACTGTCAATAATTCTTCCAAAGCAAATTTAGTAAATGCAGAGTCATGGATTAATATTACAGTAAATCAATTCACATCTCCTAAAAGTTCATATGTATTAACTCTACAAAAGAACACGAATTAAGGAAGTTAAAGTGAAAATAACTTTAAGCAACAATTCCAAACTAACCATAGTAAAACAGAACTTTATACTTGAGTCATATGCATATGTTAAAAGCACAATCACTGTTTTTTTCCTGAATTATCCAGGTTTAGTTAAAAACTTTACTGTTACTGTTGAACATTTGGTCCACTTTAATAGAAATTAGAATGTTAATGAGCACACTCTTTTTTTCTCAAACAATTACTATAAACTGTTATACTTTAAGAATTCATAATTTCTACCTTATTAGAGAAACAATTTGATATAACGTTGTTTTAATCAAATACAAATAAGTAAAAAAATTATCTGCATCAGAGTAAAAGAGATAGAAGAAAAGATATGCTTTACTCTCTTACATCGTATAGGTGCACAGCTCATAGAAATACGTATGTAAAACATAGTTACTATTTTTTGGTAGTAGGTATGCACTGTTAGCTTCAAAATTCAACTGGCTAACATTCCTACCAAAGGAAAAACACAAACTTTAGAAAAATAGCTCATATATTTCATCAAATAAGTGAACACAGAAAGCACCTTGACACTGTTAATTTGCCAAGCTGTATAATACTGATGGACAGATGAAACGAGATTCTCCTGTTGTTTGTACTAGAGTTACCTCCCAAGCATCATTTGGGTATTCAGGCCCAACCACAATTCTGTGTTCACCCATTGTGTGCTTGAGACCAGTGTTATCTAATATAAGTACTACCATGGTCTTTGAGACTGTGGAGAATCACAGTGGGGAGGCTGTGGGACTGCCACCCCGTCACTAACTCAGCCTCTACCTCCTTAACGTGGGCACTGAGCAGGAGGGGTGGCACTTTCAGAAGCAGGTCAAGAGGCAGCAAAGCTGAAGAAATAAAAGGGGGAAAGACATGAGACTGTAACACAAATTGCACTGAATTTCAGGGTGTCGTGTGTGATGTTACTGCTGACAAAGCTAAATTACCTGGTCTCAGTCTGGATCCTATTCCACCAGTGAAGTCTCTGTAAGCAGAATGAGAAGGTTTATTCAACTTGGATTTGACTAACATTTA
This sequence comes from Redunca redunca, assembly GCA_006410935.1. Lineage (NCBI taxonomy): Eukaryota > Metazoa > Chordata > Mammalia > Artiodactyla > Bovidae > Redunca > Redunca redunca. Next base: position 79,096 of record SJYQ01104665.1, on the reverse strand, counting down.
CTGAAAGCTTATATCCCACTATGGTTTATGAAACCATATGAAAATATAGGTTTCTTTTTCCTAACGATGTCCTCAAGAGTTTAATAAAGGGAGAAAAGAGACATAATTGAACCCAGAGCAGAACTGACATTCCTGGTTGCATCACAGTTGTTCATAAGCTCGAAGAATAAATATAAGCCTAAATCTTAGGCTTGAATGATTTTCTTTGTTACATTTAAAATCAAAATACTTGAACTTCCCTGGTGGCTCAGTGGTAAAGAATCTGCCTGACATGCAAGAGACATCATTTTGATATCTGATCCAGGAAGATCCCACATGACTTGCAGCAAAGAAGCCCTTGTGCCACAACTACTGAGCCTGGGAAGCACAATTACTGAGCCCATGTGCCGCAACCCCTGAAGCCGATGAGCCTTAGAGCCCATGCTCGCAGCAAGAGAAGCCACTGCAATGAGAAGCCTGTGCACTGCAGCTAGAGAGCAGCCCCAGCTCGCCCCAACTAGAGAGAAGCCCGCGCAGCAAGGAAGACTCGGGACAGCCAGAAATAAATAAATAAAAATACTTCCTTTGTATGAAAAAGAAATAGCATTTAAAATTTTATATGTAGTATGTTCCCTGCTTTATTCCTGCTGTCTTAAAGAAGAAGGAACTATAACTCTTCCTATGAAATGAGATAATTTTTACTTTTAAGAAGATTATATTTTGCCTTATGTTCTCAGCTTTATTACCATCACATTTTGTGATGCAACCCCATGGACTGTATAGTCCATAGAATTCTCCAGGCCAGAATACTGAAGTGAGTAGCCTTTCCCTTCTCCAGGGGATCTTCCCAACCCAGGGATCAAATCCAGGTCTCCCACATTGCAGGCAGATTCTTTACCAGCTGAGCTATGAGGGAAGCCCCAAAATAAATAAAAAATAAAATAAAGATACTTATTTTGTATGAAAAAATAGCATTAAAATTTTATATTTAGTATGTTCCATACTTTATTCCTGCTGTCTTAAGGAAGAAACTATACCTCTTCCTATGAAATGAGATAATTTTTACATTTAAGAGGATTATATTTTTCCTTATGTTCTCAGCATTATTACCATCACTTTTTTGCCCTATTCTAAAATTTAGGATTTCCTTATCATTATGTAAGTTGGTTTCAGGACCTTTCACCGAGTTGAAGAATCATTAGACCCTACTAAGGACAGCCATAAATAACCTTCAATCTTGTTTTATCTACTAGAATCTAAAGACAAGCTCTTGACAGGTTTTTTTTTTTTTAAGAACTAAGAAAAATCTATGCCCTGACAAATTATAAGAATCATACTTTACAACACAACCAAAGTACATCAAACATACTCTATGTTTAAGGCACATGATAGGTGTTTACTAAGTGGGAATTGATATAGGGACGCAGACACAAATAAACATGATGATAATTCTATTACCCCAACCCTTTCACTACAGTCACAGAAATTTTGATACATACATGCAACACATAACCAAGTTATTAAGCATAGCAAATTCGGCACTCATTCACCCACCGCTCAACTTATTTACTAGAATAATATCAAAATATGTGCATCTAACTGTGAACTCCTTTCCTCTCCATTTCCATCCTTCCAATCCCCCACCAATCCACTCCTCTCTTGATCCTATTTATTTTTTCTGTCCCATTCCCAGCCCATATTTCCAGACCCTTGAAAATTAAATGAAACTCATCAGTTTTACATAGGTAATACATTCTTTTTACACCTGGAATAAGGTCACATGTTTACATAAGGAAAAGGGATAATCCCTGCCTCACATTTTCAAAGAGGGGCATAATCTTAGCAGTGTCCATATAAGTGTGGGCAGAAGCCTCAGGATTGAGCAGAGGGGTAGAGCATCCTCAGCGAGGGCAAATGCATAGCCCACACCCTAGTCTTCTAGACAAGCCCAGCACTGTCCAACAGAAATATGCAAACTACAAACATAAGTCTAAATATTCTGGCAGCCACAGTTTTAAGAAATATAAAGAAAAAAAAGGGAATTAATTTTAATAACATTTTAAACTAAAATAACTAAAATATTATTTCAGCATGTACTAAATATAAATATTTAGTACATGTAATCATGTAAAATGTAATCTTAAAAATTTAAATGAAATTTAAAATTATTGGGACATACAGGCAACCTGGTCCCAGGGCAGAGCCCAAGAGTGGCAGCAGTGGCCACTGCTAGCACTTACTCCAGCAGCATCAGAAGTTTCCTGGATTCTGATGGGGATGCTCTACCACAGCTAACCGCTCACACACCCCACGAGTCCACACAGCTCTCTGTGAGCCCAGCAGAGTTGTTCCCCAAATGTGTAGGGGGTGGTGGCAGAGGCAGGGAGAAATGACTGGCTATGAAAAACAAAGGGAGCTTACATCTGAGTCAGTATCCGATGGGAGCTGCAGATGTCCACATGGTCAGTGCATTAGATCTCTGTCAATGTACAGACCACACTTGTTTCAGCACTCCATGCCACTGAAGCAAAGGTTTTGGTGCAGAGAAGAGGGGGGGAAAATCCACTTAAAGAGGATAGAGCTAGCTTCTTCCCTGGCAATTGAAAAGCAGACCTCACCCCTAACAGGGCAGTGATGGCCACTGGGAAGAGAGGAAGTCCTGCCTCAGATCTGGTGCCAACTCTAGGCCCTCCATCTCTAGCACCACTGCCTATCAAGGGGATAGCTTCCAGCACATCCTGAAGAAAGGTATCACTGGCATCCACCTCAAATCCAGCTCACCCATCAAGGGCAGGTACAAATCACACAGTGTGCAGAGGGATGCTCCCACATAAAAACAGCCATTTCAAGACTGCAGTGGACAACTGTTTCACCTAAAGTAATAGAGACAGAGAAACCTAAATAAAAAGAAGAACTACTGTCAATTGAAAAAGCAAAAGCAAACCTCTGAAAAATAATGAATCAGAAATAAACAATTTACCACAAGAGAACTTAAAACATGATTAATAATAAACTTAATAAAGGAAAAGAACTGATCTCAACAATTGCCGGGAGCCACCACGGGAGATCCCATCCATGACAAATGTCGTGCGGAGAAGACCTGATGGGCAAAGGCAGATCAGGATTTGAGGGGCTCCCTGGACCTGCTCGAGCATCTACCCCAAAACCAGACTCTGTCTTACTATTTTGTTCCTTCCACCAACTCTTCTGACATTAACAGGGGGCTATCCCCAAACACTTTTCCCTGGAGAAAATCAAACTTAGGGCTCTAGCTAATAAGACTCCTGGACATGAAAGGAATATTTCAATTCAAACCCCCTCTGTTGGCATTCTAGCTTGCTTGGCAGATTTATCAGACTCTTGCAGCTATGCATATGATTATTCACAGCCTCCCAACTGTGAGAGGCATGGGAAGCCTAAAAATATAGAGCCTTTCAAAGAGTTAAAAACTATTAGAGTAGTGCTGGTGTAGGATTTCACTGTTGAGCCAATGCTTGCTGCTAAGTTCCCATATCTTTTATCCACTGTGCACCTGGGAGTGCATTAGTTAACATACTTGGAATGTAAGAAAAACAAGTGTAGCCTTGAAATTAAAAACATCAGACCTTTGAGCTAATTGGTTCTTTCTTGTAACTCACTGCACCTTTGCTCTGTGAAAAATATAACTGTTTAATGCTTTCTGAGGCTGACATAGATTAAAAATATAAAGAGAAAATATTTCAAGGGAAAATAATTTTTCTGGTTGAGCAGCCTTTATCAAAAGAGGGTCATAAAATGTTCACAGACCTCCAAGGCCAGAAGATAATGTATGCAACATTGTTTATGGGAAAGGTATGCAGAAAAAAATCCTGGTTTCGATAAAGACAAAATAGATGTAATGTTTGGGATGACTCTGTATGACTTTGCATCTTTCATTTCCCTCTACGTACAAGTCAAGGTATAAAAGGTTCCCTGAAAAATAAAGTGACGGATCAGGACCAGTTCCCATGAAAGCCTGGTTCCCCCGTGTCTTTCTTTTTTCTTTTCTTTTCTTTTCTTTTTTTTCTTTCTTTCTTTCTCTCTCTTACTCTCTTTTTCAGGCTGATCCCTTGGAGCACAGAGGCTCTCTGCATTCACTTATCTGCCTGGGCTTCCAATACCTGAATGGGAAGGCACTCTGCATCTTAACTCCCTTGGGAGACCGCGAGGGCACCTGCGGCCTACATGAACAGAGTAAGTCCCTTGTCTTGGGGCTTTATTGGCTTTCTATGTAAACCAAGGAATATCAGCTTCTATTCTTTTCTCTCTCATTCATTCATTCATTCTCTGATGCCATTTCTCCTGAGGGTTCCCCTGGATCCTGCAGGGGCTGGACCCCGGCAAACAATGAACATTTTAAAATACTAAAAAGACCCATCAGAAAGTTGCAGGATACAGGGTCAATACACAGAAATCACTTGCATCCCCGTATACTAACAGTGAAAAATCGGAAAGAGAAACTGAGGAATCAACTCCATTCACCATTGCAACAGAAAGAATAAAATATCTAGGAGTAAACCTACCTAACGAGACAAAAGAACGGTATGCAGAAAATTATAAGACACTGGTCAAAGAAATCAAAGACAACGTAAACAGATGGAGAGGTATTTCATGTTCCTGGGTAGGAAGAACCAATACTGTGAAAATGACTATATTACCAAATACAATATATGGATTCACTGCAATCCTTATCAAGTTACCAATGGCGATTTTCACAGAACTAGAAGAAAAAATTTCACAGTGCATATGGGAACACAAAAGATCCTGAATCTCCAAAGCAGTCTTGAGAAAGAAGAATGGAGCTGGAGGAATCAACCTTCCTGACTTCAGACTATACTACAAAACTACAGTCATCAAGACAGTATGGCACTGGAACCAAAACAGAAGAATAGACCAATGGAACAAGATAGAAAGCCCAGAGATAAACTTACATATCTATGGGTAGCTTATTTTCAACAAAGGAGGCAAGAATATACAGTGGGGCAAAGATAGCCTTTTCAAAAAGTGGTTCTGAGAAAACTGGACATATACATGTAAAAGAATGAAATTAGAACACTTTCTAAAACCATACAGAAAGATAAACTCAAAATGGATTAAAGATCTAAATGTAAGATCAGAAACTAAAAAACTCTTAGAGAAAAACATAGGCAGAACACTGGATGACAGAAATCAAAACAAAATCCTCTATGACCCACCTCCTAGAGTAATGGAAATAAAATAAAAAATAAACAAGTGGGGCCTAATTAAACTTAAAAGCTTTTGCACAGCAAAGGAAACTACAAACAAGGTGAAAAGATGACCCTCAGAATGGGAGAAAATAATAGCAAAGGAAACAACTGACAAAGAATCAATCTACAAAATATACAAGCAGTTCATACAACTCAATACCAGAAAAAAACAAACAACCCAATAAAAAGGTGGGGAAAAAACCTAAACAGACATTTCTCCAAAGACGACATTCAGATAGCTAACAAGCACGTGAAAAGATGCTCAACATTGCTCATTATTAGAGAAATACAAATGAAAACTGCAATGAGATACCACTTCACACTACTCAGAATTGCCATTATCAAAAAGTCTACAAACAATAAATGCTGGAGATGATGTGGAGAAAAGGTAATTCTCTTGCATTGCTGGTGGGAGTGTAAACTGATACAGCCACAAAGCCAGCATATGGCCCAGCAATCCCACTACTGGGCATATACCCTGAGGAAACCAAACTGAAAAAGACACAAGTACCCCAGTGTTCACTGCAGCACTATTTACAATAGCTAGAACATTGAAGCAACACAGATGTCCATCAACAGATGAATGGGTAGAGAAGCTAAGATACATATATAAAATAGAATATTACTCAGCCATAAAAAGGAAAGCATTCCAGTCAGTTCTAATGAGGTGGATGAACATAGAGCCTATTATACAGTGAAAAAAGGCAGAAAGAGAAATATAAATATCACATATTACCACATATATAGGGAATCTAGAAAAATGGCACTGATGAATTTATTTGCAGGGCAGATCATGAATTCCTTATTGTGAAATTCAGACTTAAATTGAAGAAACTGGGGAAAACAACAAGACCATTCAGGTATAGCCTAAATAAAATCCCTTATAACTATACAGTGGAGGTGAGAAAGAGATTTAAGGGACAAGATCTGATAGAGTCCCTGATGGACTATGGACAGCAGTTCGTGACATTGTACAGGAGACAAGGATCAGGACCATCCTCAAGAAAAAGAAATGCAAAAAGCAAAATGGCTGCCTGAGGAGGTCTTACAAATAGCTGTGAAAAGAAGAGAAGCAAAAAGCAAAGGAGAAAAAGAAAGATATACCCATTTGAATGCAGAGTTCCAAAGAATAGCAAGGAGACATAAGAAAGCCTTCCTCATGGTCAATGCAAAGAAATAGAGAAAAACAACAGAATGGGAAAGACTAGAGATCTCTTCAAGGAAATTAGAGATACCAAGGGAACATTTCATGCAAAAATGGGCACAATAAAGGACAGAAATGGTATAGACTTAACAGAAGCAGAAGATATTAAGAACAAATGGCAAGAATACATAGAAGAACTATACAAAAAAATTTTTCACGACCAAGATAATCATGATGGTGTCATCACTCACACTCACCTAGAGCCAGATATCCTGGAATGTGAAGTCAAGTTGGTCTTAGGAAGCATCACTACAAACAAAGCTAGTGGAGGTGATAGAATTCCAGTTGAACTATTTCAAATCCTGAAAGATGATGCTGTGAAAGTACTGCACTCAATATGTCAGCAAATTTGGAAAACTCAGTGGTGCCCACAGGACTGGAAAAAGTCAGTTTTCATTCCAATCCAAAGAAAGGCAATGCCAAAGAATGCTCAAACTACCGCACAATTGCACTCATCTCACATGCTAGTAAAGTAATGCTCAAAATTCTCCAGGCTGGCCTTCAGCAATATGTGAACTGTGAAATTCCACATGTTCAAGCTGGTTTTAGAAAAGGAAGAAGAACCAGCAATTAAATTGTCAACATCTGCTGGATCATTGAAAAAGCAAGAGAGTTCCATGAAAATATCTATTTCTGCTTTATTGACTATGCCAAAGCCTTTGACTGTGTGGATCACAATAAACTGTGGAAAATTCTTCAAGAGATAGGAATATCAGACCACCTCACCTGCCTCTTGAGAAACCTGAATGCAGGTCAGGAAGCAACAGTTAGAACTGGACATGGAACAACAGACTGGTTCCAAATAGGAAAAGGAGTCCGTCAAGGCTGCAAATTGTCAACCTGCTTATTTAACTTCTATGCAGAGTACATCATGAGAAGCGCTGGACTGGAAGAAACACAAGCTGGAATCAAGATTGCTGGGAGAAATATCAATAACCTCAGATATGCAGATGACACCACCCTTATGGCAGAAAGTGAAGAGGAACACAAAA
>SJYQ01104665.1:32216-71606 GCA_006410935.1 Redunca redunca | reverse complement strand
AACATTCAGAAAACAAAGATCATGGCATCCGGTCCCATCACTTCATGGCAAATAGATGGGGAAACAGTGGAAACAGTGTCAGACTTTATTTTTTGGGGGGCTCCAAAATCACTGCAGATGGTGACTGCAGCCATAATATTAAAAGATGCTTACTCCTTGGAAGAAAAGTTATGACCAACCTAGATAGCATATTCAAAAGCAGAGACATTACTTTGCCAACAAAGGTCTGTCTAATCAAGGCTACAGTTTTTCCAGTGGTCATGCATGGATGTGAGAGTTGGACTGTGAAGAAAGCTGAGCACTGAAGAATTGATGCTTTTGAACTGTGGTGTTGGAGAAGACTCTTCAGAGTCCCTTGGACTGCAAGGAGATCCAACCAGTCCATTCTGAAGGAGATCAGTCCTGGGATTTCTTTGGAAGGACTGATGCTGAAGCTGAAACTCCAGTACTTTGGCCACCTTATCCGAAGAGTTGACTCATTGGAAAAGACTCTGATGCTGGGAGGGATTGGGGGCAGGAGGAGAAGGGGACGACAGAGGATGAGATGGCTGGATAGCATCACTGACTCGATGGACGCGAGTCTGAGTGAACTCTGGGAGTTGGTGATGGACAGGGAGGTCTGGCGTGTTGCGATTCATAGGTCGCAAAGAGTCAGACATGACTGAGTGACTGAACTGAACTGAAGTGAACTGAATCAAGACTTGCTATAGGGAGGCAACATTCCTAGGTCCTGAGATCACACAAGTTTTTTCCAGTCACTTGTATGATACTGATGCTGCTGCTAAGTCGCTTCAGTCGTGTCCGACTCTGTGCGACCCCAGAGATGGCAGCCCACCAGGCTCCCCCGTGCCTGGGATTCCCCAGGCAAGAACACTGGAGTGGGTTGCCATTTCCTTCTCTAGTGCATGAAAGGGAAAAGTGAAAGTGAAGCCGCTCAGTCGTGTCCGACTCTGCATTCCCAGGGACTGCAGCCTACCAGGCTCTTCCGTCCATGGGATTTTCCAGGCAAGAGTACTGGAGTGGGGTGCCATTGCCTTCTCCATGTATGATACTGGATGGTCACAAACATTTCCAATCATCTCTGTACACAAAGACTAGAAATCAGGCACACATCCTTGAATACAATTATGCACACATTGATTCATCAAAGAGGCTGTGAACCACAGGTATCTCTGATACTGCAAACATTCGATGTCTGAAACTATCCTGCCAACTGTACTCTGTTGCCTTGGCAACAGAATATACATGTGCTTGGAAAAATCTTATTGCCTAAGCACCAGGATCTTTAAAAAGGATTTAAGCTGTTGATCATGGCAAAGGCTGTAGGTTCAAGCCAGGAAGTGAGGTTTTAGTCCAATTATAGACAAAGATACAGAATTTGTGCTAAGATAACAGTCATTCATCTATTAACTGAAGTATTTGTGGACTGGTACCTATGTGCAATAAACTGTGCCCTGGGGAATGCAAAGATGGACTAGGCATAGTCTGGTATGTGCCAGCACAAAGTAATAAATATTAATTGATTAATCGATGAATTTTGTAGAAGGTCATAATTCAATGACCATAGTTTACTAGTACTTGACTGTATGTTACAAAACGACTGAAACTCCTGTGTGTATTACCAAGTTATACAGGACAATTTATTTGTAAACTGTAATAAAATATTATGACTTGAATTAGAACCACCAGTAAATATATCAACTAAGACTATAATAAAATCCAGACAGACACTGGTATAGGCCAAGCCCTATATCACACAAAGTAATGTGTGAATTATACCTCATTGAAGCTTTTAAAACAAAATAATTTCTTATGTTCTCATTCAAGAAAAATTATTCAAATAGACCATCACAAGACTGTGCATTCACTTAAACCAATACATAAAAATAAACCATTAAGGTAATTTGAATTTGCCTTTTGTGACTTACCAAATAGAACTTAAATGTAAGCCAGAATCTTATGGTTCTGTATCTTCAGAACAGCTAACTAGTGAGCCCTTGAGACAGTGTGAGTGATTGCAGTTAAAGCAACTACTTGGTGACCACTCAGATTAACAACCATCTGGAGGAGTATCCCAAGTGACACTCTTTATTTATGACTCTCTGATTACATGCAGAGCAAAGATGTAAAATCAAATCTCTATTCTAGTAAACCAAAGGCATAACTAAAAGCAAATTATCTTAAGTGAATATGCTTGTAGCTGGCTGGGAAATGTGCATCAACAGGAGCCTCCCCGCGGGCTGCCTTAATGACATGAAAAATGCCATGCTGACGGTTCCAGGTCTTCTAGGGGTCTGGGAGAGCCCCAGGAATGGCTGCCAGGTGACATCCTGGTGGGGGAGATTTAGAATCTGGAGACCTCGCCATGGAGGTCTGGAGACTGACCTCTGCTGCAAACGACTGAAAGACTGCACATCCGGAGCCGAGAAATGGGACACTCTCCACTGACCCGGTATCTCAGCTCTGAGTTTGGCTTTTAGGATTTTTGTTGATTTGGGGATGGAGAGCTGAAATGTGGGAGGAGTTTGGCAAGGAAAAGAACCCAAATGAACTACTTTCTGGCTTCAAGTGACTTCTGTTAAAGAGAGCATAAAAAGACCATTGACTTCTAGGAGGTGGAGACTCTGGGTCTTGCCATTAATTACATTCCTGAAAAATGTATCATCTGATGACAGCTTGGGTCACAACACCAGGGTGCCTTTCATTGATAATATCATGTTTCCTTTCACTAACCTTGAGAATTCAGTGCTTCTCTGAGGAGGCAGGAGCTGCCCTTCCAAGCTTCCTTTGCTGATGTATTATCCATTTGCCTGGCCCAACTGTTCATGAAAGTCTGTGTCAAGTTACTGGGGAGGTATCAATGATCTTTAGCAGGCAATTAGCTTCAACCTAGCCCTTGATATCTGAGATGACCAAAGTTGAGAGTTTATGCTTAAGCTTTCTCTGTGTACCATGGAGTCAGGTCCAAGTCTGAATTCTAAACTCTGAACACCATGCTCAAATCAAGCATGTATCTCTCTGTGACTCTTTCTCATTGGGACCCTTTGTCTAGGAGCCAGAAAGGAGCTCCTGGGAGAGCTGCCCAGGGTCTCATTGTAACTGTCTTACTAATTAACACATGGCACAAAACAGCCAAAAATATCTGCAGGCTTGATTTTAAATTGATTTTTATTATATTTTGTAGCTCTGCTATCTTATTTATTTTATTTTTTTAATAATTTTTTTATTTTAATTGGAGGTTAATTACTTTACATTATTGTACTGGTTTTGCCATACATCAACATGTATCCACCACAGGTATACACGTGTTCCCCATCCTGAAGACCCCTTCCTCCTCCCTCCCCGTACCATCCCTCTGGGTCATCCCAGGGCACCAGCCCCAAGCATCCAGTATCATGCATTGAACCTGGGCTGGCGATGCTATCTTACTTTAGATTCTAACTTTTCATTTAGCTTCTAAACACTTTGCAGGAGGGGTTTACAGTTAATATTAATAAACCAAGAAACTCAAGATAAACTCTAAACAAATTAGATTGCAAATAACTTTCACCTTATTCAATGCTTTTCAAAGAATTATAAATATATTTTAGAGTTGCCTCCCTTTAATTCATAGAATTAAAGGGAATACCTGGAAGGAAGTAAAACACTCGTTAATTTTCTCTTCTCTTATTTGGTATTAATCACAGGCTGTCTTTTGTCATTTATTTCCTTCTCAAGTCTACTTTTGTGCCCCCTACACTATGAGTTCCTCGGGAGAAGAGTGAAGTGAAGTGAAGTGAAAGTAGCTCAGTCATATCCGACTCTTTGCAAGCCCATGGACTATACAGTCCATGGAATTCTCCAGGCCAGAATACTGGAGTGGGTAGTGTTTCCCTTCTCTGGAGAATCTTTCCAATCCAGGGACAGACCCAGGTCTCCTGCATTGTAGGCAGATTCTTTACCAGCTGAGCCACCAGGGAAACCCTTGAGAGCAGAGGGTTTGCCTTAAATCAACTTGTGACCCCCAATGGCATGTCACAAGGTCCCATACATGGCACAGTCTTGCACATGTTATTTTAGTTCAGACCCTGTTCACCTGTTTACATATGACTGCTTCTGCTGATTCAGTCTCAAGGTCTGGGCCATCTTCTGTTTTCCACCTATTAACTTGGTCATTAACCCCAAGTTAAAGCCCACTCTGCAATATCCCACTTTAAATGAGATTCTAATTGGACTGCTTCTTTCTGTTGATTCTAGTTTATGCAATTTGATGTAAATATGTAGATAATGACTAGTTTTTAAAAAGCATTTCAAAAAACAAACAAATTAAAAGTATTTCAAGCTCTAATACATATGTTGCCTTTGTTTTTGAAGAGCTACACTTCAACTGAAATTTTTTCTATGAATCCTTTCAGAAAAAAGGACTATATTTATTTGGCAATGCTGAGATTCCTAAACACAGTTGATTGAAAATTTCCATCCTAATATAAAATTCTCTTAATTACAGAAGACACCCATAAATGATCATTTATTTTTGTACTAAAATACTTGTTTTGCATCTTTTCTATATATTTATGCAACTTTGTATCACTGAGTAAAGTGTCCAATAAAAAAGAAATAGACTTTTGATGATGTACGTTATAATATAAGTCATCAGTTCAGTTCAGTTGCTCAGCTGTGTACGACTCTTTGTGACCCCGTGGACTGCAGGCATCCCTATCCATCATCAACTCCTGGAGATTGCTCAATTTCATGTCCATTAAGTCGGTGATGCCATCCAACCATCTCATCCTCTGTCATCCCCTTATCCTCCTGCCTTCAATCTTGTCCAGCATGAGGGTCTTTTCCAATGAGTCAGTTCTTCACATCAGGTGGCCAAAGTATTGGAGCTTCAGTTTCAACTTCAGCATCAGTTGTTCCAATGAATATTCAGGATTGATCTCCTTTAGGATGGACTGGGTGGATCTTCTTGCAGTCCAAGGGAGTCTCAAGAGTCTTCTCCAACACCACAGCTCAAAAGCATCATTCTTCAGCACTCAGCTTTATGGTCCAACTCTCACATCCATACATGACTACTGAGAAAAACCATAGCTTTGACTAGACGGACCTTTGTTGGCAAAGCAATGTCTCTGCTTTTTAATATGCTGTCTAGGTTGGTCATAACTTTTCTTCCAAGGAGCAAGTGTCTTTTAATTTCAGGCTGCAATCACCATCTTCAGGGATTTTGGAGCCCAGGAAAATAAAGTCTGTCACTGTTTCCATTGTTTCCCCATCTATTTGCCATGAAGTGATGGGACCATGTTACTAGCGACACCAGAAAAGACTTAGCAAATAGAGACTTTAGCTTAACTTTCTTGACCCTCACTTGGAAAAGATAAACTTATCAGTGATGTTGTATCTTTGACTAAACAATGTGGCCCATGAGGGACCTGGAGGGGCTGCCAATGAAGGGGCTCAGCCCCTCCCACAGCAGGGAATCAGGCCAACCTGACCCCGCTGCAGGACACTGGATCCTTAGAGAAGTGACCTGGAGACAGAGCGAATACGCTGGAGGCTCATTCAGGCCTGCATTAGAGCCCTGGAAAATCTTCCAGGAGCACTTCCTCCACAGACTTCAGGGGCTGACCTGGCTTCTACCCCTTCATAGGTTGATTCTGGGCATTCCATAATTATGTGTCCTTGAAAGCTTTCTAATGAACATAAGTCAGCCCAAGTCATCTTTTATTTCTTGTGCCCACAAAGCCTGCCTGGTAAAGCACAGTCACTCACACATGACCTGGCCGGCACTTCCTAGACCCAGCACTGTTGACAGCCCCCTGCCTGTCCCTGCTAAGCTCCCTGCCACCTCGATGCCAGCTCTCCCCAGCTGATCACAATCTTTTGACTAAAGGATCCTCCACCGTGAGCTGGAACATCATCTAATAAGCAGAAACTACCAAGCATATCCCTCTTCTCTGCCCCTCCAGCTTAAATTTATATTTGCCTCTCTTTCTTCAGACACACATAAAAGCTGCCCTTTCTTCTTTTCCAGGGCTGTCCTCAGGTCCATGCTGCTCTGAGACTGGGAACCAGCTACAATTTCCCCTCTCCATCAGCTACTTCTCCTCAGTCCACTCACCCTTCAGCCACCCTGCTTCTAGAAGGCCCTTTCCCATCAAACATTCCCATCACCTCACTGTCAGCTCACTACTTTCCTCAGTTTCTCTCTGTCTCTGCTTCTATAACCTCTGAAACCACCACAGTCAGGCTTCTGCTCCCACCAGCCTCACCCAAGGTCACTGAACTGTTCTCATGAAGATTACCAGAAACTTGCAAAAAGCCAAATCAAAGAATTTCATTTCATTTCTTAGCCCAAGAGACAAATATTGCAGAAAGTGCTAGTCATTACAAAATAATGGTTTCTTTTTTAAAAATGGAATTCCCCAAACATGCTCATTCTCCCCTGTAGCTACTTTCTCCTCTGCTCACTAATCTGTGAGCAGAAGGGAAGAACACAACATCTGCTCACATCCATAAAAGTCACAGCCATAAAAGGAAGGATGTGTCTCTGCATCCCATCCCCCTCCTGCTGGCTGAGACTGGGGTGTGATGTGGTCTACACCTGCTACATCTGCCATAGGCATCTATACCCCAGGGATGTAGAAAAATAAGGGATAGGGAGCCACAGCTCCAGATAATCTCATGAAGCCCTACAACCCTGGGCCACCCCTGAGCTCAGGGAGACTAACTGAGTGGCTGAGGATTCCAAAGCCAGACTAAAACCCACGCCCAAGTTTAATGCTGTTCCCACCATGGTCCTTGGTGAAATGCAAACAGTTCTGGGAGAGTGGGCTCCCACAGTCTCTGGTACCACGTGTCCATGGTAACTTCTGCTATCGGGTATCAATTTAGCCACCAAAACAGCTCTGCAGACTCTAAAAATGTTTCTAGGAACTCAGTGTCTACATACCTAGTTTGGGATTGTCTTTCTCCTCCTGAAGCACTAAAACTTCTTTTTAAAGTGCCTGAAACAAGAAAATAAAAATAAATTCACATTTTCCCGCTGCAAATCATTTATTTATTCACTCATTTGCCTGTCTAAAAATATCTAGCCAATTGTACCTACTATAAAGACTGTCTTCACTTATGATACTATCAGCTAAAGTATAATGTTGCAAATTACTGTTTATTAACAGGTTTGTTTAAGGGTCCTTTCTCAAAGAAAAAGTACTAAATAAAGAAACTCCATGATTAGTTGCTAACAAAGCACATAAAACATCTGTATCATCATCATCCTAAATCCCTTGCCAAGAGAGCTAGAAGTAACCACATGCAAGTGTAAGAGTCCAGCTTTTCCTTCTTCACTTTCCCACTGACCCTCCCCATCCTTGTTACTGTGGATACACAATGTCCCATCATCTCAAAATTCACCTCAGTTAGTAATTAACTGCTTCTAGAATCTGCTACATATGTTTAAATGCACAAATATCTTTGCTACATAATATTCACGTTTTCTCAATCACAAATCAAGACATTGTATTTAGCAGACAGGGCAGGAATTTATATGGAAAACAGAACAGAGTGTTGGAATTTGACATTGCCCCAGAAAATGTGGAACGTCTATAATCCACTTTGATGGACCATTTAATTTTGAAAAGAGACAAGTATGGAGCAAAATCCTTAGAGTTCTACTCTGATCCTTAGAGACACTATTTTAAACTTTCTTTTATGAAATTTTCATAGTATAGTCATTGAGAATGGATTATTTACAATTTATTTCAGAGTATTTCTATCTCTCCTGTTTAATATTCCATCAACTTACTTTTTTAAAAGAGTCAGTAAACTCAAACAGGGGCTCTGTGTCAACCTAGAGGGGTGGGATGGGGAGGAAGACGGGAGGGAGGTTCAAAAGGGAGGGGATGTGTGTATACCTAAGGCTGGTTCATGTTGAGGTTTGACTGAACACAGCCGAATTCTATAAAGCAATTATCCTTCAATAAAAGATAAATTAATTTTTTATTTTTTTAATATTTATTTATTTATTTATTTATTTTTACATGTTTCAATGCCATTCTCCCATCTCATCCCACCCTCTCCCTCTCTCTCTCCCCCAGAGTCCAAAAGTTCACTCTATAGATCTTTAAAAGAGTTATTCTTTTCTGAATTTCCTATTTTAACTGGTGTTTTATTTCAATTTCAGGTTTGTTTAGTGAATTGAATCCTATGTTACTATAGAGAAGATTCTTTGAATTGTATCTAAATATATCTTTACTTTCCCATGCCCCAGTCTATTTTTTTATTGTTTTAAATTAAGAGTAAAGATTAACATATTTACTGAATCTGCATGGTGTTTTTCATAATTCTAAATAATTATAACATTTATTTAACTTTAGTGTTTTAAGGAAAATATATCCCTTTATATTAATGTAAGTAAAACTGTACAAAATTTAGTCTACAGCAAGACTAATTTCTTCTCCAGGTTTCTAACCTCTGATCAACAGACTCATAAAAGGTCACTTCCATTACTCCTGTAGTTAGTTATTATGTTTCCAAAAAAATTATCTCCACTCCCCAGTTAGAATCTGTATTTGCTGGAAAAAATAATTAAACTGTTCGTTTGACAGGAGGCAATGGAAAGCCACAGTGCCAGGTGGACTTTGCACTAATTAGCACTGCACCTGGAAAACAAACCGTTCATTTATGTAGGCGATGGCATGTACTTGACTCCCAAGTACAATTTCCAGACCTCTACCTGCCGGAATCCACAAGTTGTAAAGAAAGCTTACTGAGTGTCGATTCCTTCAAAGGGCTTGAGCTGGAGCTGCTAAAGTTATCCGAAATGTCCAATTCATCATCAAGCTCTGAATATATATCTGCACAGTAATAAAAATAAAAAGCAAATGAACCTTGAAACACAAAGGAATCAAGGGTGTATTCATGCTGTAACCTTTTCACTAGAAATACCTTTCTCAATATTTTCCAAATTGAAGTTATCATCTGATAAGAGTCCATCACAGGTCCGGTCTTCATCCTTACCACATGGTGCCTGGAAGCCTTCAGCAGGGAGGTCTGTGATTTCTGAAAGTTCACTTTTCAGGCTTCCTGCTCCACTGCTGCTGCTACTCAAGCTTGCCTTCTCAAAGGTTTCCTGAAAGAGAAAGTCAGTTTGTAATACCCGCTTCTTTCCCTCCTCTGCAGGACTTAAAGTTCGTTAGAATATACATTAAAATGACTAGAATATCATTATAAATATTTGTGCTGAAGTGGCATCAGTAGTTCTACCTATGTAAATTTTATAGAATTCATTCAGTCCAGAATGAACCCATACAAAACAAAGTGGGTTTGCTACCATTGGAAAACAAAGAATAGAAGTGGCAAAATACTCAGGAGCAAAGGCCTGTGCAATCTGGTGAAAGAAAATATAGCACTAAGGAGTAAATTATGTAGAATAAATTATGGAAATAAGAGGCCAAGAGGGAGGATTAAAAAGACCTTGATCTAACATCCTTCCATGGGCACACCAAAATGCCAAGTACTTACATAGCAACTGCTGATGAGAAAAATTGAAATCTAATAGAAAATACCTTCTACAACTAAAGATGTAAAGAAGAAACCACAATGAGACAGGATAGGTGGAGGCACAGTAAGTCAAGACCATACCCCTGTGTGAGTGACCCACAAGCCAGAAGATAATTACAATTTAGAGATTTTCACCAAAGAGCAATGGGTCCATGCCCCAAACCAGGCTCCCCAGCCCAGGCATCATACACCAGGAAATGAGCCCCCAGAACATTTGCTTTTAAAGGCCAGCTGCACTCACTTTCAAGAGAATCAGAGATTTTAGGACACAGAGATTCCACTATCACAGATCAAACATAAAATTTCACACATCCCAGGACCCAGGGCAGAAGCAATAACTTGAAAGTAACCTGGGTCATGCTTATCTGTTGATCTTGGAAAGTCTTCTAGAGGAGAAAGAGGCTCAAGTAGAACTCCCCTGGAGACAGAGACACGAGTGGCAGCCATTTTGGGGAACTCAGTCTAGTAGTACAAGTACCACTCCAGAATCCTCACTCCAGCTTACCATCCACCAGAAACCAGCCCCACCCCAGTCCCTTCCCAGTTCCAGTGCCCGTCAGTCTGTAGGCACCAGTACTGGGCAGCCTCAGGTCAATCAGATAATCAAGAGAGGACACAGCTCCACTCACTAGAAGTCTGGCTTCCATAAGACCCCCTGAGCCCACAGCTGCCACTGGATAAGGCCCTGACCACCAGCAAGCCCAGGAGCCAGCCCCACACACCAGTGTGCAGACACTGGACCAGGGGCCCTCAGGTCCTCCAGTCAGTGACCCTGTGATTTGGTCCCACCAACTGGGGGGCAGACACCACCACCACAACTACTGTAACCCTACAGCCTGCCTTGTCAGGACTCAGCCAATCCATCAGCAGGCCCACATCAGCCCTAAGACCTTCTGGGCCTGGGCCCCATCCATCGGTAGACCAAAATCAATTCTGAGAAATCTTGAGCACTTCAGGTAGCTACCCTGGAATCCAGCCCCACTCACAGTGGGCCAGCAACAACTTTTGGAAACTTCAGAACCCACAGCCAGGTGCACCAGAAATCAGGCTTACCCAATAGCAGACCAACACTAGATATGGGGATGCTGGCCCCACAACCCCCAACCCCAGAACACATCCACCATCAGCGGGCCATCACTAGCCAAGGTACCTCCAGAGGCTCAACAGTCAGCTACACCATGATCTGGCTCCAACAACCAGTAGCTGACAACCTCTGAATATGTCAACCACTTAGACCATGGACCAGCCATACCTACAAGACCACTCACATAGTCTGCCACAAAAGAAGGACTCATACAGCTCACATAGTGGGAAACTCTAGAGCACATGGCTCTGTTGACAGAGGGGAGCGTGATGCTGGAACACATAGCATGTTTCCCACAAAAGGCCATGTCTCCAAAGTCAGGAAACATAACGAACCTACTAAATACATAGAAAAAAACAAAACTGAGATGACCCAGAGGGATGGGGAACACGTGCATACCTGTGGCGGATTCATGTCGATGTATGGCAAAAATCAATACAATATTGTAAAGTAATTAACCTCCAATTAAAATAAATAAATTTATATTAAAAACAAAACAGAAAATCAGGCAAAATGAGGTGACAGAGGAACATGCTCCCAGTGAAGAAATAATATTAAACTCCAAAAGAATTAAATGAAGTTGAGAGAAGTAATCTACCCAATAGAGTTCAGGTAATGTTTGATGGTGAAGATGGTCAAAGGGGTCCAGAAAAGATTGGACAAACAGAGTGACAAGTCAGAATTTTTAGCAGAACGGGAAAATATAAAGAAGAACAAAACAGAGATGAAGAATACAATAACGGACAAGAAAAAAAAACCACCAAAAGAAATCAACGGTAGATTGGATGGTACAGAGGAACAGATCAGCGAACTGGAAGGCAGACTAGTGGAAATCACTGAAGCTGGAGAGAAAAAAGAAAGAGTGAGGATAGTTTGAGAGACATCTGAGATAACATCAAACACATTTAATATTCAAATTATAGAGTACAAGTGTCCCAGAAGAAGAAGAAAGAGAAAGAGGCAGAGAACATATTTGAAAAAGTCCCTGAACCTGGGAAAGGAAATACGTATTCAGGTTCAGGAAACACAGAGTGTCTCAGAGAGGACTGACCCAAAGAGGACCACAAGACACACTGTAATTAAAATGGCAAAAATTAAAGATAACGAAAGAATATTAAAAGCAAGAAAGAGAAAAAGCAAGAAGTTACATACAAGGGAACTCTCATAAGGCCATCAGCTGGCTTTTTAGCAGAAACTGCAGGCCAGAAGGGAGTGGCATTATGTAGTTAGTGATGAAAGGGAAAACTTACAACCAAGAATATTCTACCTGGCAAAATTCTCATTCAGATTTGGCGGACATAAAGAGCTTTTGAGACAAGCAAAACCTCGGAGTTCAGCACCACCAAAGCAGCTTCACAAGAAATGTTAAAGGAACTTCTCCAAGTAAAAGAAAAAAGGCCACAACTTAAAAAAGGAAAAGGCTCACTGGTAAAGACAAATAAACAGTAAAGGTAGTAAACTAACCATGAACAAAGACAGTAGGATGATAAGAACTAAGTAGGATGATTAAGAACTAAAGACCCTCTTGATGAAAGTGAAAGAGAAGAGTAAAAAAAAAAAAAGTTTGCTTAAAACTCAACATTCAGAAAACTAAGATCATGGCATCTGGTCCCATCACTTCATGGGAAATAGATGGGGAATCAGTGGAAACAGTGACAGACTTTATTTTGGGGGGTTCCAAAAATGGTGACTGCAGCCATGAAATTAAAAGATGATTATTCCTTGGAAGAAAAGTTATGACCAACCTAGACAGCATATTAAAAAGCGGAGACATTACTTTGCCAACAAAAGTCCATCTAGTCAAGACTATGGTTTTTCCAGTAGTCGTGTATGGATGTGAGAGTTGGACTGTGAAGAAAGCTGAGTGCAGTAAAATTGATGCTTCTGAACTGTGGTGTTGGTGAAGACTCTTGAGAGTCCCCTGGACTGCGAGGAGAGCCAACCAGTCCATCCTAAAGGAAATCAGCCCTGAATATTCATTGGAAGGACTGACGCTGAAGCTGAAACTCCAATACTCTGGCCACCTGATGCAAAGAACTGACTCATCTGAAAAGACCCTGATGCTGGGAAAGATTGAAGGCAGGAGGAGAAGGGGATGACAGAGGATGAGATGGCTGGATGGCATCACGGACTCAATGGACATGAGTTTGAGTAAACTTCAGGAGTTGGTGATGGACAGGGAGACCTGGTGTGCTGCAGTCCATGGGGTCAGAAAGAGTCAGATACGACTGAACAACTGAACTGAACTGAACAGATCCATCAATAATAACTTTAAATGTACATGGACTAAATGCTCTAATCAGAAGATATAGAGTGGCTGAGTGGATGAAAAGGCAAAATATACATACATGCTGCTTACAAGACACTCACTATGCAGTCTACCAGACACTAACTGTGCTGCCTACGGGACACTCACTTCAAATCTAAAGACACACAAAGACAAAGTGAGCTGACGGAAAAGTTATTCCATGAAAAACGGAAGTGAAAAGAAAGTTGGAGTAGCCATACTTATATTAGACAAAATATAACTTAAAACAAAGACTGTAAAGAGACAAAGAAGGATTTTGAGGTCAATGAGAAGATATAACAACCGTAAATACGTATGTATCCAACATAAACACCTAAATACACAAAGCAAATATTAACAACATAACTAAAGAAACTGATAGTAAAAGAATAACAGCAGGTGATTTTAATACTCTACTTACATCAGTGGAGAGATCATCCCAGAGAGAAAGCCAGTAAGGAAACACTGGCCTTAAATGACACAATAGACCATGGGATTTTCCAGGCAAGAGTACTGGAGTGGGTTGTCATTGCCTTCTCTGACAATAGATCACACAGACTTAATAGATATACTCAAAACATTCTACCCAAAAGCAGAAAATTACACATTCCTTTCAAGTGTACAAAGAACATTCTCAAGGATGGATCACATATTAGGATATAAAATATGTCTGAGTAAATTTAAGAACAATGAAATCATAGCAAGGGTATTTTCTGACCATAACACTATGAGATTAGAATCAACTACAAGGGAAAAAACTGTAAGAACACAAACAAATAAAGGCTAAACAGTATGTTACTAAACAACCAATGGATTACTGAAAAAAAAATCAAATAGGAAATCAAAAAATATTTGTAGACAAATGAAAATGAAACACAATTCAAAGTCTATGGGATACAAGAAACGTACTTTGAAGGTTGAAGTTTACAGTAATACAAGCCTACCAGATGGTGACTATAGCCATGAAAATTAAAAGACGTTTGCTCCTTGGAAGGAAAGTTATGATCAAGCTAGACAGCATATTAAAAAGCAGAGACATTACTTTGCCGACAAAGGTCCATCTAGTCAAAGCTATGGTTTTTCCCGTGGTCATGTATGGATGTGAGAGTTGGACTATAAAGAAGACTGAACACCAAATAATTGATGCTTTTGAACTGTGGTGTTGCAGAAGACTCTTGAGCCCCCTTGGACTGCAAGGAGATCCAACCAGTCCATCCTAAAGGAAATCAGTCCTTGATATTCATCAGAAGGACTGATGCTGAAGCTCCAATACTTTGGCCACCTGATGCAAAGAACTGACTCATTGGAAAAGACCCTGATGCTGGGCAAGATTGAAGGCAGGAGGAGAAGGGGACGGCAGAGGATGAGATAGTTGGATGGCATTATGGACTCAATGGACACGAGTTTGAGTAAACTCCAGCAGTTGGTGATGAACAAGCCTAGAGTGTTACAGTCCATGGGGTCACAAAGAGTCAGACATGACTGAGCAACTAAACTGAAGCCTAACTTAGGAAACAAAAATAAAGTCTCAACAACAACAAACTTAACCCTATACCTAGAGGAATTTGAAAAGGAAAAATGAAGAAAAAAGTTAGTAGAAGGAGAGAAAACATAAAGATCAAAGCAGAAATAAATGAAATAGAGCCAAAAAAAAAAAAAGACAAAACAATTTAAAAAGTCAGTCTATTTCACTTTCAGTGATTGGTCTGTTTAAATTATCCATTTCTTTTTGATTCAGTTTTGACAGGCTGTATGTTTCTAAAAACTTATCCCTCTTATCCATTTCTTCTGGATTGTCCAGTTTGTTGGCATATAATTGTTCATCACATTGTTTCTTTCTGTCTATTTTTTATGTATTTCTGTGGAATTGGTTGTTATTTCTTTACTATCATTTCTTTCTTTTTTTTTTTTTGATGGGGAGTGGTCCACTGTCTTTTCTTCTTGGTGAGTTCTTCATTTTGTTACTGTGGTGTTTCACAGCGATTAATTTGTGTGTATTGAATGCTTTCTGCATCCTGAGATGAATCCCACTTGATGAAGATATATGATACTTTTAATGCACTGTCGAACATGATTTGCTAATATTTTGTTGAGGATTTAGCATTTATGTTTATCAGTGATATTGGTAAGTAATCTTTTTAATTATATCTTTTCCGGCTTTGGTATTAGTGTGATACTGGCCTTATAGAATGTGTTTAGAAGCATTTCTTCCTCTGAAATTTTTTGGAATTGAAAAATAGGTGAAAAATAGGTGTTAACTTTTTAAAAAAACGTTTGGTAGAATTCACCTGTGAAGCATCCAGACCTGGACTTTTTGCTTGTGGGATTTTTTATTACTATTTTAATTTCATTGCTGGTAATTAATATTTCATTGCTGGTCTATTAATATTTCTTCTTTTTCCTGATTCAGTCTT
Source organism: Redunca redunca (assembly GCA_006410935.1). Classification (NCBI taxonomy): domain Eukaryota; kingdom Metazoa; phylum Chordata; class Mammalia; order Artiodactyla; family Bovidae; genus Redunca; species Redunca redunca. Next base: position 56,284 of record SJYQ01104665.1, on the reverse strand, counting down.
GGGAGTTTTTGCATTCTTGGAATTTGTCCATTTTTTCTTCATTGTCCATTATATTGGCTTATAGTTGTTTACAGAAATCTCCTATGATGGTATTTTTGTGGTGTTTGTCTGTTTCATTTCTGATGTTACTGATGTTAGCACTCTTCCCATGCTCTGCAACAAGGGAAGCTGCCACAATGAGATGCCCATGCACTGCAACTGGAAAGTAAACCCTGCTTGCTACAACTAGAGAAAGCCCCTGTGCAGCAACAAAGCGCCTATACACTGCAACAAGGCTCAGTGCAGCCAAAAAGAAATAAATTAATTAAAATTTTTAAAAGATTGAAAAGAAGGGAACACTCACAAGGTTACGCTATGAAGTCACTGTAACACTGATAATAAAAACATACACTGCCAAAAAAAGAAAATTACAGGCCAATATCTTTGATTAATATAAATGCAAAGATCCTCAATAAAATATCAGCAAAGCAAATACAACAACACATAAAAATCTCTTTTCATACACCATGATCAAGCTGGATTCATCCCAGGCTCTCAAAGATGGTTCCAAATATGAAAATCATCGATGTGGTACACCATTTCAACAAAAGAAAATTGAAAAAAATGNTCAAGCTGGATTCATCCCAGGCTCTCAAAGATGGTTCCAAATATGAAAATCATCGATGTGGTACACCATTTCAACAAAAGAAAATTGAAAAAAACGATCATTCCAATGTGCATGCATGTTAAGTTGTTTAGTCATGTCCAGCTCTTTGCGATGTTATGGACTGTAGCCTGCCAGGCTCCTCTGTCCATGGGATTTCTCAGGCAAGAATACTGGAGTGGGTTGCCATGCCCTCCTCTAAGGGATCTTCCTGACCCAGGGATAAAACCCACATCTCTTGTGTCTCCTGCATTGGCAGCAAGTTCTTTACCACTAGTGCCACCTGGGAAGCCCCATAGATGCAGTAAAAACCTTTGATAAACATCACTCATTATCAGAGAAATGCAAATCAAAACTACAATGAGGTACCATCTCACGCCAGTCAGAATGGCTGCTATCAAAAAGTCTACAAACAATAAATGCTGGAGAAGGTGTGGAGAAAAGGGAACCCTCTTACACTGTTGGTGGGAATGCAAACTAGTACAGCCACTATGGAGAACAGTGTGGAGATTTCTTAAAAAGCTGGAAATAGAACTGCCATATGACCCAGCAATCCCACTGCTGGGCATACACACCAAGGAAACCAGAATTGAAAGAGACACGTGTACCCCAATGTTCATCACAGCACTGCTTACAATAGCCAAGACATGGAAATAACCTAGATGTCCATCAGCAGATGAATGGATAAGAAAGCTGTGATACATATATACAATGCAACATTATTCAGCCATTAAAAAGAATGCATTTGAATCGGTTCTAATGAGGTAGATGAAACTAGAGCCTATTATACAGAGCGAAGTAAGTCAGAAAGGAAAACACCAATACAGTATATTAGCACATATATATGAAAGTTAGAAAGATGGTAACGATGACCCTATATACAAGACAGCAAAAGAGACACAGATGTATAGAACACTCTTTTGGACTCTGTGGGAGAAGGTGAGGGTGGGATGATTTGAGAGACTAGCATTGACACATGTATATTATCATATGTGAAACAGATCGCCGGTCCAGATTAGATGCATGAGACAGGGTGCTCAGGGCTGGTGCACTGGGATGACCCTGAGGGATGGGATAGAGAGGGAGGTGGGAGAGGGGTTCAGGACAGGGAACACATGTATACCTATGGTTGATTCATGTCAATGTATGGCAAAAACCACTACAATATTGTAATGTAGCCTCTAATCAAAATAAATAAATTAATTTTTTATAACAAACCAAAAAATCTTTGATAAAATTCAACATCCATTCATGAAAAATAGTCTGACTAAAGTGGGTACAGAAGTAAAATCAGTTCCATTCAGTCACTAAGTCATATCCGACTCTTTGCAGCCCTATGGACTGCAGCACACCGGGCTCCCTGTCCATCACCAGCTCCCAGAGCTTTCTCAAACTCATGCCCCGACTCGATAGAGGTAACATAATTCAGCATGATAAAAGTTTACAGTCAACATAATGTTCAATGGGAAAAAGTCAAAAGCTTTTCCACTAAATTCAGGGAACAAGGATAACCACTCCCATGACTTCTATTCAACATATGAAATGCCACAGCAGTCAGACAAGACAAAGAAATTAAAGTCATCCAAATTGGAAGGAAAGAAGTAAAACTGTCATTATATGCAGATAATATGATGCTATCTACAGAAAACCCTAAAAATTCCACACAAAAAATTCCTAGAACTGATAAATGAATTCAGCAAGTTATTAGGGTACAAGATTAACACACAGAAATTGGTTGCATTTCTCTTCACTAACAGTAAAATATCAAAAGAAGACAGTCTTTTTTTAATCTCTTTTTTCCTTATTTTATTTTATTTTTTAATATAAATTTATTTTAATTGGAGGTTAATTACTTTACAATGTTGTATTGGTTTTGCCATACATCAACATGAATCTGCCACAGGTATACACGTGTTCCAGATCCTGAACCCTCCTCCCTCAGTTACGGATAAACCTGACCAAGCAGGTGAAAGACTTATAAACTGAAAACTACAAAACATTGATAAAGGAAATTGAAGATGATTCAAAGAGATGAAAGATATTGCATGATCTTAGATTATAAGAATTAATATTGTTAGGATGGTCATACTACCCAAAGCAATCTACAAATTTTATGCAATCTCTATCAAATTACCCATGACATTTTTCACAGAACTGAAACAAATAATATTAAAAATTATATGGAACCACAAAAAAGACCCAGAATTGCGAAAGTAATCTTAAGTTAAAAAGAAGAAAGCTTGAGACATAACCTCCCAGCCTACAGATAATTCTACAAAGTTTCAGTAAACAAAACAATATGGTAAAGACATAAAGATCGATGGAACAAAAGCAAACTCAAACCCACATACTTATGGTCAATTAATCTTCAACAAAGGAGGCAAGATAATAAAACAGAGAAAAAAAGTTGTGTTGGGAAAGCTGAATAGCTACATGTAACTAAATGAACTTAGAACACACCCTCAAACTGCAAGCAGTAATAAACTCAGAATGGCTTAAAGACTTTAATTATAAGACATGACACCATAAAACCCCTAGAAGATAACACAGAAGAACACTATGACATAAATTGTACCAATATTTTTTGGATATGTCACTTAAGGCAAAAGAAATAAAAGCAAAAATATACAAATGGGACCTAATTAAACATAAGCTTTTATACCAAAAGAAACAAAAGGACAACCTATAGACTGAGAGAAAATATTTGCAAATGATGTAACAGACAAGGAAATAATTTCCAAAATATACACATAGCTCATATAGCTAAATAACANTATAGACCCATAACCAAAAAAACAAACAACCCAATCAAAAATGGGCAGACTTAAATTGACATTTCTCCAAAAAAGACATACAGATGGCCAAAAGACACATGAAATGATGCTCAATATTGCTTATTATTTGAAAAATGCAAATCAAAACTACAATGAGGTATCAGTTTACACCAGTCAGAATGGCAATCTTCAAAAGTCTGTAAATAATAAGTGCTAGAGAGGGTTTGGAGAAAAGGGAATCCTCATACACTGTTGGTGGGAATGTAAATTCATGCAGCAACTTTAGAGAATAGTAAGGAAGTTCCTCAAAACACTTTTATAAAGAGAGTTGCCATATGATCCCACTCCTGAGTATATATACAAAGAAAACTCTAATCTGAAAAGAACACACACCCCTATGTTCATAGTAGTGCTATTCACAATAGCCAAGACATGGAAGCAACCCAGTGTTCATCAACAGATGAGTGGATAAAGAAGACACAGTGTATATGAAATATCACTCAGAAATAAAAAAGAATAAAAGACTGCAATTTGCAACAACAAGAATGAACCCAGAGATTATCATACTAAGTGAAGTAAGTCAGACACAGAAAGACAAATATCACATTATATCACTTAACATGTGGTATCTAAAAAATATGACACAGATGAACTCATTTCCAAAACTGTCTCACAGACACAGAAAACAAACCTATGACTACCAAAGGGGAAAGGGATAAATTAGGAGTTTGGGATGAACAGAAATACACTACTGTATATAAAACAGAAAAACAACCAGGACTTACTTATAGCAGAGGGAACGATATTTAATGTCTTAGAATAACTTATAGTGAAATAGAATCTGATAAAGAATAACATATATATATAACAAAACTGAATCATCTTGCTGTATGCCAAAAACTATCACCATATTGCAAAACAACTCTACCTTTTAAAAAAAAAAAAGCCGAAGAAAAAAAATCATATGATCAACTCAGTAGATACAGAAAAAGTTTGGGGGAAAATTCAATATCCATTTATAATAAAAACTCTCCACAAAGTGGGTATAGAGGGAACATACCTCATCATAATAATATGATAATATAATATAATATGATAATATAATAAATATATGATAAGCCCACAGCTAGCATCCTACTATACAGTGGAAAACTAAAAGCATTTCCTCTAAGATCAGAGATAAGACAAGGATGCCCAATCTTGTCCCTTTTATTCAGTATAACATTGAAAGTCCCAGCCACAGCAATCAGATAAGAAAAAGAAGCAAAAAGAACCCAAATTGAAAAGAAATAGGTGAAACTGTCACTTGGAGATGACATCATACTAAACATTGAAATCTTAAAGGCAGTACGAAAAAAAAAAAAAAACTACTATAACTCGTCGATGAATTCAGTCAAGTTTCAGGATACAAAGCTAGTATATAGAAATATGTTACATTTCTACACATTAAGAATAAACTATCAGAAAGAGAAATGAAGAAAACAACTCCATGTACCATTCATTAAAAAGAATAAATACCTAGGAATAAATCTAATTAAGAAGGTTCAAAGATTTGTATTGGAAAACTCCAAGACACTGATGAAAGAAACTGAAAATGAAAATGAAAGTGTTAGTCACCCAGTCATGTCCAACTGTGTGCAATCCCATGAACCATAACCCACCAGGCTCCTCTGTCCATGGAATTCTGCAGGTAAGAATACTGGAGTGGGTTGCCATTCCCTTCTCCACGGGGTCTTCCCATACGAGGGATCAAACCCAAGTCTCCTACACTGCACATGAATTCTTTACTGCCTGAACTATGAGGACAAAAAAGATGACAAGGTATATTCTGTCCATTGATTGAAAGAATTCACATCATAAAAATGATCTCGATGATGTACAGATTAAATGCAATCCCTATCAAAATACCAGTGGTGTTTTTCATAGGTGTAGAAAAAATTCTCACATGTGTATGGAAACACAAAAGATCTCAAACAGACAAAGCAATCTTGAGAAAAAACATTAGAGCTTGAGGTATCATGCTTGCTTCAGATTATATTACAAAGCTACAAACATCAATACAGTATGGTACTGGCACAAAAACAGATACATAGATCAATGGATCAGAATAGAGAGCGTGGAATAAACCCATGAATTTCCTGACTGTTTATCTATAACAAAGGTAGGAAGAATACGGAATAGGAAAAAGTCTCTTCAATAACAGGTTCTAGGAATACTGGATGGCGAGATGTAAAATGCAGAGTACATCATGAGAAACGCTGGACTGGAAGAAACACAAGCTGGAATCAAGACTGTTGGGAGAAATATCAATAACCTCAGATATGCAGATGACACCACCCTTAGGGCAGAAAGTGAAGAGGAACTAAAAAGCCTCTTGATGAAAGTGAAAGGGGAGGGTGAAAAAGTTGGCTGATCCAATCAGTCCATTCTGAAGGAGATCAGCCCTGGGATTTCTTTGGAAGGAATGATGCTAAAGGTGAAAGTCCAGTACTTTGGCCACCTCATGCGAAGAGTTGACTCATTCAAAAAGACCCTGATGCTGGGAGGGATTGGGGGCAGGAGGAGAAGGGAACGACAGAGGATGACATGGCCGGATGGCATCACTGACTCGATGGACGTGAGTCTGAGTGAACTCCGGGAGTTGGTGATGGACAGGGAGGCCTGGCGTGCTATGATTCATGGGGTCACAAACAGTCGGACATGACTGAACTGAACTGAGATGTAAAATAATAAAATTAGAACATTTTCTCACAGCATATAGAAAAACAACATCAAAATGGATTAAAGGCCTAAATATTAGACTAGAATTGACAAAATTTCTAGAAGAAAACATAAGCAGAATACTATAAGGAAGATGTGGCACATATATACACAATAGATTACTACTCAGTCATAAAAAAGAAATTTTGCTCTTTTCAATCAAGTGGATAGACCTGGAGGTCATTATGCTTAGTGAAATAAGTCAAGAAGGAAAAGTACTGCATGATATCATTTATACATGAAATCTTAAAAAAATAAAACCAACAAATACATAAAATGAAACAAATAGACCCACAGATATATAGAACAAATGAGTGGTTTCTGGTGGGGAGATCGAAGGGAGAGGGGCAGGACAGGGGTAGGGGACTGGGAGATACAAACTACTAGGTATAAAATATATACAGTGTGCTATTTACAGCACTTAGATTATAACCAATACTTTATAATAATTTAAAATGGAGTAAAATTGGAAAAAGTCTAAACCACTATGCTATATACCTTAAAGCAATGTATATTGTAAATCAACTATACTGTAATTAAAAAAAAAAAAAACATGAAAAGTGAAATAAAAGGCATGACTGTACTAAAAATAAATAAATAAAATAAAATCCAAAATAACCCACCCAAACTATGTCAGATCTTTAACTTCTGGATTCCAAGTATGGCAAGATAAACCCACCAAGTAGTATTGCTTTCCTTCTTTTTTTATTTTACTTTATTTTTCTTTACAATACTGTATTGGTTTTGCCATACATCGACATGAATCTGCCATGGGTGCACGTGTTCCCAATCCGGAAACCCCCTCCCACCTCCCTCCCCATACCATCTCTCTGGGTCATCCCAGTGCACCAGCCCCAAGCATCCTGTACCCTGCATCGAACCTAGACTGGAGATTCATTTCTTATATGATATTATACATGTTTCAATGCCATTCTCCCAAATCATCCCACCCTCTCCCTCTCCCACAGAGCCCAAAAGACTGTTCTATACATCTGTGTCTCTTTAACTGTCTCACATACAGGGTTATCATTACCATCTTTCTAAATTCCATATATATGTGTTAGTATACTGTATTGGTGTCTTGCAAATGCTGATATTTAAGAAATCAAAACTGGCTCTTCTTGGAGACTAACTTCTTACATAGTTTTCCCAGCCAAGGCACAGTTGGTCCTTAGGATCCTGGAAAGGAATTTAATGACCTGATTTCCTGATCAAGGATGGGCTTTATGACCCTACCATGCTGGGCCCAACTCCAGGAGGGTTAAAGAAGAACACTGATGGGTCGCAGCATCTCTTATTGAATCCCTGTTTTCATGCAACCCAGAGCGTGAGTGAAGGATAAGTCATAGAACACAAAAGCAGAGAGATAACAACACAGAGTGTCACAGGCTCCCCCACATGCACCTGTGGAAATGTGTGCCTTTGACATCCCTATTCCAGTTATACTCAGAAATAAACTGAAAGATCAAGTTAATTTAAAGGTTACTGCCAGAGAAGGCAATGGAACCCCACTCCAGTACTCTTGCCTGGAAAATCCCATGGACGGAGGAGCCTGGTAGGCTGCAGTCCATGAGGTCACAGAGTTGAACACGACTGAGCGACTTCACTTTCATGCATTGGAGAAGGATATGGCAACCCACTCTAGTGTTCTTGCCTGGAGAATCCCAGGGACAGAGGAGCCTAGTGGGCTGCCGTCTATGAGGTCGCACAGAGTCAGACACGACTGAAGCGACTTGGCAGCAGCAGCAGCCATATTATAAATTCAAAGCATTTCTAAGTTATCTTTTTGATACCTCTGGTTTTATAATATACAACAAATTATGAGTTAGTGCTTTGGAATTCAATTATATTGACTTAATTTTATGATATCAGAATGGATAAAATGTCATTATAACAGTGAAATATTACATGTAGCAATTAATGTTTTTCTAACTTAAGATGAATTTTCCTTAAGACAAACATGAACAGCCTCAGACACCTATCAGAATTCATCCTGAAGACACTGAAAGAATCCCATTTACCTGAGACAGCAGAGTCGGCTCCTGCTGACATGTGATTGCGTTCCGGTTGGCTTCCATAAAATACCTCTGTGTGCGCCTCCGTTCCCGTTCCAGCTTCTTCTCCAAGGCCAGCTGGGATGTGGATAAATTGTCTGCATACTTCATCATGATATCTGATATCATGGAGCTGACTTCTACAATATCTGGGCGGGTTTCTGCATCTGGAGTGAGGCATCTAAGGAAAGATAAGCTCATCACAGCACTCTAGTCAAAGCCAGGACCAGTCCACAGGCTAAATTCTGCTCTGTGTCCCCCATGGTGCTTGCACCCAAAAGAACCTAGACAAGATGAACTTCAAGGATACTTCTGAATCCAAGACTTCTCAAAAGACATTTGGAAAATCTGGGAAAGAGAGGGAGTGGTACTGTTCACTTTGCAGGTTGGCTCATGGGCAAGGGTTACAGACTGAGTTGGAAGTTGCTCCCAGTCTCAGGATGGATGGGTGGGGTCTGCTTCTTCTATGTAAGTGATTCTCCTCTAAAACCACCCCTACTCACTGGCCAATGAAACAAAGAGGCATCCTAATAATACAGGACCTGAATACCACACTTGATGCACCAGAAGGAAGGAAAGATTCTGGGGGGTGGCAACTTACTGGACTTTATCAGCTGTATTGAAGAAAGATCAACACAACTTGATTAGTGAGAGTCTTACAAAGCATGATGCTATAAAAATAAAATGCAACCTAGTTACTTGAAGTTGAAGCTGTATCTCATATTTTTTAACTGTAGACAATTTGACACATTACACGCTAAAAACTTTCTCAGATTTTGGAGGCAAGAGATATCAATCAGCCTAGATAGAGAATTGTTTCTATCACAGCTAAACGGTAGTAGAGGCTATTCTAGATGCCCATGGAACAAATTGTCAAGATCACTGGTTAGCATAATTTAAAAATTTCTGGCACTCACTACCATATTTGTCTATTTTTTAATTCAAAGTCTCTAACTTTACATAGGGGCTTCCCTGGTGACTCAGATAATAAAGAATCTGCCTGCAATTCAGGAGAAAGTGAAAGTGAAGTCACTCAGTCATGTCTGACTCTGCAGTCCCTTGGACTGTAGCCTACCAGGTTCCTCTGTCCACGGGATTTACCAGGCAAGAGTACTAAAGTGGGTTGCCATTTCCTTCTCCAGGGGATCTTCCCAACCCAGGTCTCCTGCATTGCAGGCAGACACTTTACTGTCTGAGCCACCAGGGACCTGTGTTCAATCTGGGTCAGGAAGATCCCCTGGAGAAGAGCATAGAAACCCATCTCAGTATTCTTGCCTGGAGAATCCTGGACAGAGGAGCCTGGAGAGGCTATAGTCCATGAGGTTGGCAAAGAGTCAGACACAAGTGAGAGACTAACACTTTCACTTTCAATGTTATATGTGGTAATGTATATGCTTCCATACTATTCTCTCAATTCATCCCACCCTCTCCTTCCACCACTGTGTCCATAAGTCTGTTCACTATATCTGTGTCTCCTTTGCTGCCTTGCAAATGGGTTCATTAGTATCATCTCTCTAGATTCCATATGTATGTATTGTTGTTCAGTCATCCATTCCTGTCCGACTCTTTGCAACCCCATGGACTGCAGCATACCAGGCCTCCCTGTCCCTCATCATTTCCTGAAGTTTGCCCAAGTTCATATCCATTGCATTGGTGATGCCATCCAGCCAGCTCATCCTCAGATACCCTCTTCTCCTTCTGCCCTCAATTTTTCCCAGCATCAGGGACTTTTCCAGTGAGTTGGCTGTTCACATTAGATGACCAAAATACTGGAGCTTCAGCTTCAGCATCAATCCCTCCAACAAGTATTCAGGATTGATTTCAACTTTGCTGGTATCCTAGGTGTTAGGTTTATTTTTCTTTCAGTACTCTAAATATCATACAATTCCTTTCTGACCTTCGATGTTTCTGTAGAAAAATCAGTCTGAAACCCTTATGGGAGTTCCCTGTAACTGACACTTCGTTTTTCTCTTGCTACTTTTAGAATCCTCTCTTTAGTTTTAACTTTTGCCATTTTAATTTCTATAGGTTTTGGTGGAGGTCTCTTTGGGTTCATCTTGTTTGGGACCCTCTGTTCTTCTTGTACCTGGATATCTGTTTCCTTCTTCAACATCAGGAAAGAAATTTCCAGGCATAATTATATCAAATACACACTGCACTCTCTTTTCTGTCTCTTCTCCTTCTGCTGCTGCTGCTGCTAAGTCACTTCAGTCATGTCTGACTCTGTGCAACCCCACAGACAGCAGGCCACCAGGCTCCGCTGTCCCTGAGATTCTCCAGGCAAGAACACTGGAGTGGGTTGCCATTTCCTTCTCCAATGCATGAAAGTGAAAAGTGAAAGTGAAGTCACTCAGTAAGTGTCTGACTCTTCATGACCCCATGGACTGCAGCCTACCAGGCTCCTCCGTCTATGGGATTTTCCAGGCAAGAGTACATTATGTGAATGTTAGAATGAGTGATGTTGTCCTAGAGGTCCCTTAAGCTATTTTCATTTTTTAAAATCTTTTCTTTTTTTTTCCTGTTTTGATTGGGTGATTTCCATTATTCTATCTCCCAGATTACTAATGCACTCCTCTGTATCACCTAATCTGCTGTTAATTCCCACTACTGTAATTTTAATTTCAGTTACAGAAAGGTCCCTACATACGGACCTTCAAGTAGCAAACTTTCAAAGGTGCTGACTTGAGTTTGCGTATCCAATCACGGAAGTTAGTTCACATGTCTGATGTTCATTGTCACCTGTGTGCATCCTCTCAAGTGTTCATATTTTTGTGTACTTTATTGTATAGTACTGCATTCAGAACAGCAATAGAGAGTCTTTATTTCAAGCCCAGGATATCCAGAGGCAAGCGTAAAAGCAGCAGTGATGTAGCTGGTACTGCAGTATTTTTCAAGGTACTGAACTGTAAGATTAAAAATGCTTTCTTAATTTTGTGTGTATTTTTTAATGTATTATCTGTCTTAAAAGTATTATAAGCCTATTACAATACAGTACTATATAGCTGATTATGTTAACTGGGTACCTAAGCTAACTTTGTTGAACAAATTGGACTTGTTAAATGCTCTCGGGTGTATATGTGTTCCCCATCCTGAACCCCCTTCCCACCTCCCTCCCCATACCGTCCCTCTGGGTCATCCCAGTGCACCAGGCTCAAGCATCCTGTATCCTGCTTCGAACCTGGACTGTATGGCAAAACCAATACAATATTGTAAAGTAATTAGCTTCCAATTAAAATAAATAAATTTAAATTTAAAAAACAATAATTAAAAAAATGCTCTTGAAACAAAATTCATTTGTATGTAAGAGACTTACTATATTGTATTCCTCAGTTTTGTTTTTTTTTAATATTTTCTAGTACTTTGTTAAGATTTTTCACTGTGTTCATCTATTCTTTTAAATTCAGTTGTCATTCCCATTACAATTGCTTTGAACTGTTTATCATGTAAATTATTTGCCTCTGTTTCACTAAGATTTTCTTCTCAGGGTTTTCCCTTATTTCTTTTGAAACATTTTCCTCTTCCTTCTCATCTTGTTTGAGTTTCAGTCTATAAAACTGGGTGAAATAGTTACCTGCTCTGATCTTAAAAGTGTGTCCTTGTGTGGGAGCATCCCTGCATGTGCCCAGTGGCTTTGCTGGGAGACCTGGATCTGACATCAGCACAGACCACGTCTTCTCTCCTGGGGACTGGCAGCTGCCACGTGGGTAGGAGGGGAGGGGGTGTAGTTGGAGGGCTAGCGCCAGAACCAGGTGCAAACTGGGGCTTCTTCTCTGCTCAGCGCCATCACCACACTGTCAGGATGGGGTCAGGGCACAAGGCCTGCTGCAGGGGCCCTGAGGAAGCTGGGTTTCTCCCACATGGCAGCCTCCACCTTGGTTTGAGGTGTAGAGTCAGGGCTGAGAGCTTGAAGCTGCACTTTTGTGGTGATTTTGCTTTCTCCCTGGTGTGCTTGCTGGGCTAGAGGCTGAGTCGTGGCTGAAGAGTTTGGTACCACACTACTGAGCTGAGTTTGCTCCCTTCTGAGTGTAGGCAGGGACACACATGCTGGCAATGGCAGCTTATATCTTGGCCCAGCAGCAGGCTGGAGTCCAAGCCAGCCCTTCTCCCTGCAAGTGTGCACACTCTCACAGTCAGGGGCAGAACTGTTGATCAGAACTGTCTTCATGGGGAGCAGCATGGGACAAGAGGGGCTGGAGTGGGAGCCTGGTGAGCGCAGGACAGGGACTCATGTCATGTCTTGGCAGGCTGGCCAGTGCCCCTGGCAGCTTCAACCTCTGCCTCCACACTGTGACTGGAAGCAGGCAAAGCTGTATGCTCTTCAAGAGCAGAGGTCCAGTTTCCTACATCCCTCTGATAAGCCGCACGGGGTTTCAAGGCTTCCCAGATGGTGCAGTGGTAAAGAACCTGCCTGCCAGTGCAGGCGATATGAGACACATGGGTTCAGTCCCCGGGCCGGGAAGATCCCCTAGAGTAGGAAGTGGCAACCTACTCCAATATTCTTGCCTGGAAAATTCCATGAAAAAAGGAGCCTGGCAGACTGCAGTCCATGCGATTGCAAAGAGTTGGACATGATGGAGTGCACACACACACACACAAACACTGGGTTTCAAACTTGCAAGGGGCTTGTCTTCCAGTGGTGTCAAACCTCAGGGCTGCCCTGAGATCTGGGGTGCCCAGTGTGGGGCTCCAGCCCTTCATTCCCCGGGGAGGATCCCTGAACCTGTGACGTCCCCTCTTCTCCATGACCCTGCTAGGGGTGGAGGTCCTGACCACATTCTTCTCCCTTCCCACTAGACTCCATGTGGATCTTTCTTTACAGCCGTGGTTGAAGAAGATCTGCCCTACTTGTCCCCAGGTTGATTTTAGTGAGAGCTATAGTTTGGATGTTAAAATGAGGGGAGCTGAGCCCAGAATCCTCCTAATTTTCCACCTGGATCTCTCTTTTCTTGACTTTACTAACCATGAGTATAATAAACACATCACTACTTTATCATTTCAAGCTTTATCTTTAGGCTATTTGTTTCAAGTTCTAAGAAAGTGAGCTTGCATTATGGTTATTACCACTCTCTTCCGGGTCTCTAACAGGAAGACTTCTTGGATCACCCTCGCTCAGACAGACTCACTGTCCCCCTTTCACAAGTCCTCATTTCACTGTCTATACTTAAGTACCCAAAACCACTGTAATTTACACTGTAATGATCTGTGTCACCATTGGAGACTGGAAACATGTTGAGAGGAGTGACCTGTGTCTCCTTCACTGGGATCCCACCTGTATGTAAGATGCAATCTGGGTCCTGCTGAGTATTCAGCAAATGAATGAATGAACAAATGAATGAACAGTTGGTCTCATAATTTACCTGTACATAACCTAAAATATTTGGGTACAAGCTTTTGGAATCCCAGGAATATCTCCTACCAGAAGTTTCAGTTTAGACTTATTGGTTTGAAATGCCTCTCTGCTTGGATATTTCAGGGAGACTCTTAACAGCAACCAAATGCTTTAATGACTTTCTAATCAAATAAGCATAAAGTCAAGTTCTAGGAAAAAATCTGGGATGTCCACTCATGCTACCCACTGTGTCCACTCTGCTCTGAGTGACCAGAGGGAAAGAATCAGAGGGATACAGTGTTCAATTTTAGTCATTTCATGTTTCAAGAAACAAAGAAGGTAGGATGGAAAATGTAAAGAGCCATTTGTCCTTAGAACTAGTTGAAAGCACTAATTTCTTTAGTCATTATGACTTCTTCTGAAACAAAGTGCCAGACAGCTTATGCAACCAAGCACAGACAGAAAACTTAGGCAACTGAAATATCATGCGCATAAAAGGAAATGCTCTTCCTTTAAACAAAATAAACAGATGACATTTTATTAACAGTGTATTGGAAGGTAAAAATAGCAATACTGGTACTGGGCAGAGCAGTAAAATATATTTTTTGCCTCAGACTCTTCAGGGTTACTAAGTTATTGATGTTGGGAAGGATTGAAGGTGGGAGGAGAAGGGTTTGACAGAGGATGAGATGGTTGGATGGCATCACAGACTCAGTGGGCATGAGTCTGAGTAAACCCTGGAAGTTGGTGATGGACAGGGAGGCCTGGCCTGCTGTAGTCCATGGGGTTGCAAAGAGTCAGACATGTCTAAGTGGAATCTAACCCAGATTCCGTTTTACATACAGGCGAGATCCCAGTGAAGGAGACACAGGTCTCTCCTTTCAACATGTTTCCAGTCTCCAATGGTGATGCAGATCATCACAGTATAAAATAACTAAGTTAAAAGCCTGCTAAGGAAAAAAACTAAGAAAATGGGAAATTGAGTTTGTTCTCTAGTTCTTTTGAAACTTAATATTTAGACACTAAAAATCCAAAGCAAATAAAATATGTAATTGCATGCAACTCATAACTAATTTTGGTTTCATGTCAAATTTTCTAAAGATAAAACCTTGCAATATGACTCAGACAGTGAGTTTTGAATAACTTTAAATGAAACTACATCTATTATAGGCTGCACACTGCAGTCTTAAAATCTGTCAGTTCAGTTCAGTTCAGTCACTTAGACATGTCCGACTCTTTGTGACCCCAAGGACTGCAGCAGGCCAGGCCTCCCTGTCCATCACCAACTTCCAGGGTTTACTCAAACTCATGTCCACTGAGTCCGTGATGCCATCCAACCATCTCATGTCAAACCCTTCTCCTCCCACCTTCAATCCTTCCCAGCATCAAGGTCTTTTCCAATGAGTCAGCTCTTCACATCAGGTGGCCAAAGTATTGAAGTTTCAGCTTTAGCATCAGTCCTTCCAATGAATATTCAGGACTGATTTCCTTCAGGATGGACTGATTGGATCTCCCTGTAGTCCAAGGGACTCACAAGAGTCTTCTCCAATGCCACAATTCAAAAGCGTCAATTCTACGGCACTCAGCTTTCTTTACAATCCAACTCTCACATCATACATGACTACTGGAGAAACCATAGCCTTGACTAGAAGGACCTTTGTTGGTTAAGAAATGCCTCTGCTTTTTAATATGTTGTGTAGGTTGGTCATAACTTTTCTTCCAAGGAGCAAGCGTCTTTTCATTTCATGGTTGCAGTCTCCATCCGCAGTGATTTTGGAGCCCAAGAAAATAAAGTTTGTCACTGTTTCCAATGTTTCCCCATCTATTTCCCATGAAATGATGGGACCAGATGCCATGATCTTTGTTTTCTGAAAGCTGAGCTTTAAGTCAACTTTTTCACTCTCCTCTTTCACTTTCATCAAGAAGCTCTTTAGTTCTTCACTTTCTGCCATAAGGGTGGTGTCATCTGCATATCTGAGGTTATTGATATTTCTCCTGGCAATCTTGATTCCAGCTTGTGCTTCCTTCACCCCAGCGTTTCTCATGATATACTCTGCATATGAGTTAAATAAGCAGGGTGACAATATACAGCCTTGACGTACTCCTTTCCCTATTTGGAACCAGTCTGTTGTTCCATGTCCAGTTCTAACTGTTGCTTCCTGACCTGCATATGGGTTTCTCAAGAGGAAGGTCAACACCAGATGGTCTGGTATTCCCATCTCTTCAAGAATTTTCCACAGCTTATTGTGATCCACACAGTCAAAGGCTTTGGCATAGTCAATAAAGCAGAAATAGATGTTTTTCTGGAACGCTCTTGCTTTTTCGATGATCCAACAGATGTTGGCAATTTGGTCTCTGGTTCCTCTGCCTTTTCTAAATCTAGCTTGAAAATCTGGAAGTTAATGGTTCTCGTACTGTTGAAGCCTGGCTTGGAGAATTTTGAGCAGTACTTCACTAGCATGTGAGATGAGTGCAATTGTGTGGTAGTTTGAGTATTCTTTGGCATTGCCTTTCTTTGGGATGGCAATGAAAACTGACCTTTTCCAGTCCTGTGGCCACTGCTGAGTTTCCCAAATTTGCTGGCATATTGAGTGCAGCACTAAAATCTATAGTCAGCTTTAAAATTAAATTGTCTCTTCCTACTAATTATGGCATCTTAGTATTCTGAATTAAATGTATGCTCAAAACATGCCCCCTGGAGTGCCCTAAATAGTGATCATTCACCATATTAAATAGCCTGGAGACAGTAGACTCATCACCCACCAGCAGCCTGCTCTGCTGTGTGCTGGGTGCTTAGTCACAGAGTGGTGTCCGACCCTCTGTGACCACATGGACTGCCGCTCCTCTGTCCATGGGGTTCTCCAGGCAAGATACTGGAGTGGGCTGCATGCCCTTCTCCAGGGGATCTTCCCAGCCTAGGTATAGGGCCAGGGTCTCCTGCACTGCAGGCAGATTCTTTACCAGCTAAGTCACCAGGGAAGCCCTGCTCTACAGTGGATGTCTCTAATTCTGACACACATTTCCTTCCTATTGGTGAACTGACCTTGCTCCCTCCCTCCCCAAACTTCCACTCTGTGGTCTTGGCTCCCTTTGCTGAGGTTCCACATAATAAATCCAATTGTTTTTGTATTCTCAGTGTCATTCAATTTTCCTAGTTAACCAAAGTATTTTTCAATCCTTTTTACGACTGTACTTCAAAACTTGTTGACTTAACTTCCAGGCAACAGTGGGAACAACCCACTTCTCTCTCCAGCAACACCACCAGTCCAGTCAAGGCTGCCACCATCTCTCAGTGGACAACTGGACCTGCCTCTCCTTCTCACTCTCATTCCTTCCAGTGTACTCCGTGCAAATTGGCCAGGACGATCCTAGCTAAAGAGATTTTCACTATGTCTCAGACTGTTAGTAACTCTTCAGTCCTCTCAATACTGGGGATAAAAGTTCAAAACTCTCAATGTGGCTCTTTTGCTAGCTATTCCCTGTCTTACTTGACATGCCGCATCCCCAGCCTCTTTCAGTTCTTCAGACTAGCAAGCTCTCTTGCTCAGGACAGCCTGCAAAGATGTGGATCTATGATATGTTTTCTCTGTTATGTTTACTGTTTGAGAATTAGTGGAGTTCAGGTCTTAGGTTACGTGTCATTTTTTCATAGAAAAACTTTTCCAAATCCCTTGACCAGACCAAGTTCTTTTGTAATTTCTCATTGCCTCTTTTACCACACTTCATCAAATTTATCATATTTTTATATACTTCATTCTATAAGTAATAATATTATTAATAAGCACATCTAGTTTTAATNTTGCTACATGCTGAGAACAATGCTAAAAAGTTTTATCTTATTTAAAAGCATGATCTTACTTAGGCTTCAAAGTAAGCCTGTGAGTGTCAGAATTGCTACCCATATATCACAGATAAGGAAAGAGGGGCTTGGGGAGGTAAAGGTGAGTGGAAGAGTGAGGATTAGAATCCACCCAATTCTAGAACCTATTGATATTCTGACCTTTTCATAATAATGTTGATACCCTAAGCCTAACCTTCCAGCTCCACGAGGCATGGATACCAATGACCAGGGAGCCTGTCAGAAGCAAATTATGGTCCTGTTTGCCCAGCAACACAAAATCAGAGTACAGTCTTCGTAGTTTTTCTCTGTACTTCCCTCTCTTATTCTTTGGGGCACATAAATACCTAAGAAAAGGAGAAATTAAATGACTAAATTCGGCACTCTTATCTCGACCTCTCTGGAGACTTCTTGAATTTTTAATGCTCTTTCCAGAAAACAAATAGCAGAGAATAGGAGGTGAGCAGTTTAAATATATTTGTCTGGACTCATTAGCAATAGGGTGGATCTAGTATGATGTGGAATTCAGATGATTTAGAGATGGATTTCAGCTCATTTCCCACAACACTAACAATAATAGCTACCAACATTGCTCAAGATTTACCATCTGCCAAGCTCTGTGCTAAGTGATTTGCATATGTTATAATCATCACATTAGCCTGATGAGGTTGTTAATATTACAATCCCCATTTTACCAGGTGAGAAAACGGAGATGCCAAAAAAGTAGTCAAATTGCCTGCTCAGAGTCCACAGTTAGCGAAACTCAGTACCAGCTGGGCCCGCGGTGCTTAGTGCAATTGGGTAGCATTGTGTTGAGCAAGGAAAGATTCAGGATATAATCCGACAATCTCCTGAGGAGAATCTATTAATGCAAACAATGGGCTGGATAGAGAAACCAGAGGGGAAAGTGCACAGCCACAATAATGTGTTTATTACATTTCGTCAGAGGTTGTGCCAAGAGTGAGGGTAGATATAGAATTGAAATTTAAGGGAATTGGTCAGGGAGATGAATAAAGATTCCATCTGGGGTGACCCTTGGATTTTTATTATAACAGGATTTGACTCAGCTTAATGGGACAGAATAGTAATCTTGGGCCAGTTTAAGGGCATAAAATGGTCCAGAAGTAACAATCAGGCAGATAAATGTCATTTATTCATACAACCAGTAAACTGTTAAGGATCTGTTTGATACTAGGCATTGTTCTGGGCATTTGACAGCTATGAACTAAAGTGAAAAAGTCTCTCTCTTCTGGTGGGGAAGAAAGAGACAATAAAGGAACACGTCTGCATGCACATGGATAATGTGTTAGGGGTGGTGGATGCTGTGAACTTTGTAAAGCAGGTCGGGGGACAAGAGAATTCAAAGAGGTTGTGGGGGCATCAGGGCAGGCACCCTAATTATGCAGAGACCCCGGGGAAGTGAGGGCCTGTGCTACTGCCCGCATCAGAGGGAAGTGAGCACCAGGATAAGGGAAGAGCAGTATCAGGGACCCCCTGTGGCTGCAGCAAGGGGAGCGGGGGCAGTTGAGGGGAGGGCTACCTGGGACAAGCTCTGTGGAGGAAGAACTTTGAGCCTCTCCAGGGACAATAACTTTCATTAAACTCCTGCTATGTTGATAGCTGGAGCACTTCTTTGTGACTTTCTTTGAGAAATTAATATTGTGCTATATAGTAGGTCCTTATTAGTTATCTATTTTATTTATAGTAGTATCTATATGTCAATCCCAAACTTCTAATTTATCTCTCTACACTTTCCCCCTTGGTAACCATACATTTGTTTTCTATATCTGTGACTCAATTTCTGTTTTATATAATAGGTTCATGCCATTTTTTAAGATTTCTCATATAAGTGGTATCATATGATATTTGTCTTTATCTGACTTATTTCACTCAGTATGAAACCTCTAAGGGCTTCCCTGGTAGCTCAGCTGGTAAAGAATCCGCTTCCAGTGCAGGAGACCTGGGTTCGATCCCTGGGCTGGGAAGATCCCCTGGAGAAGGAAAAGGCTACCCACTCCAGTATTGTGGCCTGGAGAATTACATGGACTGCACAGTCCATCGGGTCGCATAGAGTTGGACACGACTGAGTGACTTTCACTTTCAGTCTCTAGGTCATCCATATTGTTGCAAATGGAATCATTCGATTCATTTTTGGTTGAGTAATATTCCATTGTGTATATGTACCACAACTTCTTTATTCATACATCTACTGAAGGACATTTAGGTTCCTTCTATGTCTTGGCTATTTTAAATAATGCTTCAAAAAACTCTGAGGTGCATGTATCCTTTTGAATTATGGCTTTCTGCAGATATGCGTCCAGGAGTAGGATTGCCGGGTCATGTGGTAGCTCTATTTTCGTTTTTAAGGAATATCCATCCTGTCCTTCATAGCGGCTGTTACCACTTTACATTCCCACCAACAGTGTGGAAAGATCCTCTTTCTTCAAACTCTCTCCAGCTTTTATTGTCTGTAGCCTCTTCAATGGTGGCCACCCTGACTGGTGTAAGGCGATCTCATTGCAGTTCTGACTTGCGTTTCTCTAATAATTAGCAGTGTTGAGCATATTTTAATGTGCCCCTTGGCCATTTATACATATTCTTTGGAGAAATATCTCTTTAGCAGATCACACTTGGTATATAGATTGATATGAAACATTCTGAATAATAAGATTAATGGCAACATGTTATTTCAAGTGAATGTACTATTTCCTGTTGGACACGTGGTGGCTTTCAAATGGTCTCTATGACGAATGATGTCCAAACATTTTTCTAGGTTTGGATTATTTGGGAACCCTTCCTCTTAATAGTACATTCTCACGGATACGACATATTTCTTGATAATCTCTATAGGTTTGCAGTTGTGGGACTAATTACCTGCTGATGGTAGTGATCACCTTTTCAGAGTAGATGCCTTCTGGAACTGGTTCATATACCGCCTCCACTATCTGCAAAACAAACAGGGTGGAGTAAGGGAAGTAAAGCAGCCACAGGGGCCTTTGCATGGTGACACTTGGCCATGACACAAGAGTTACATAACAAGCACCATAATCTCATGCACACATTTTCATCCATCAGAAACAAAAATATCCCAACAATTTTAAAAGTAGCATGAATTAAACAGTTCTTGAGCACAGAATTATATTCTTCAAGCTAAGTAAAATTTAACCTCAG
Source organism: Redunca redunca (assembly GCA_006410935.1). Taxonomy (NCBI): domain Eukaryota; kingdom Metazoa; phylum Chordata; class Mammalia; order Artiodactyla; family Bovidae; genus Redunca; species Redunca redunca. The sequence continues at coordinate 35,715 of SJYQ01104665.1, read as the reverse complement.
ATTCACAATAAATGATAGGATAATATAATATATTGTAGGATAATATAATATATTGGATTGAGGGCAGTCCAAACCACAGGTAAAAATAAAAGACCAAAAGCAGTTTGATACATTATTTTTATAATTTTCTACGATAAATTGAAGAAAATTATAGGGGGAAATGTGCCGTAGCACATGATGTAGATTTAGAAAAAAGGAGAAAATAAATAAATAAACTGGATCATGTGGCTAATAAAACAATGACTGATTTTAATGGGTAGTTTTACTAAAATCATAAAGGTTCTGTTTAAGAAGAAAAGGAATGCTGTTTTGGGCACCATGAGACCCTTTTGTCTGCCAAGGTTGCTTACCTTTGTGGCCAGGGAGAGCATGTTGGTGCTGTAGAAGGGAGGATCCAGGGTCGCCATCTGATAAAGGATGCAGCCTGCTGCCCACACATCTGCCTTTTCCCCATATGGCTCACTCTTCAGCACCTCCGGGCTGAAGTAAAACCAGGATGTTAACGCATGATGCAAAGGAGAAGTCAGCCCGGAAAAAAGTTTGATTTTCAAGCCATAATTGGAGATGGGAGAAAAACAAAGGAAACTCTTGATTACTATTTCAAGTAAACATATTTAAACATATCTTTGAATTCTCTCAGACTTAGGTGAATCAAGAAGCACAGCCAAGCAATTGTAAGCAATAAATCACATAAACAACTCCTATTAAATATCCTTCTACTTTTAGAAACAACCACCTCTTGTTGGTAGATGGAATGACTGGCTCCAGTTCTCACGATTCTGGAAATTCTGAATATCCCACCCTTTCGTCTCAGTGGACAGTATTAGTTACCGACCCCTGGCTTTGCTACTGGTTGCACTGTCTTGCCCTGCCAGTGGAGTGTGGAGGTGGCACGGCACCAGATAAGGGCCTCAGTGCTTCCATTTGTCACTCTAGGAGCCCCTGTCCAAAGGACTAATCCCAGGTAGCTGCTGCCCATCTGGCCACATGGAGCAGATCTGCACATGTAAACCTGCAGCCTGAAGGAGACCCAGCCCAGGAGACTCACAGACCTGGGAGTCTGACACTAAATGCCTATTGTGGAATACCACTCAGATTCTATGGTGATTTTTTATAAGCAAAACTGACACAGCACCGGCCCTTTATTATTCAATGCTAGCTTATAAAGTCTAAGGCAAGACCATACTTAAATACATTGCAGAAAATGACAACATCCACCATGCTCATCTTTTCTGAAATTGCATTTCTAGTCTGAATAAGGATGCTGTCTCTGCGTGTATGTTCAATTGTGTTCAACTTTTTGCAACCCCATGGACTGTAGCCCACTGGGCTTCTCTGTCCATGTAATTTTCCAGGCAAGAATAATGGAGTTGGTTGCTGTTTCCTTCTCCAGGGGATCTTCCTAACCCAGGATTAAACCCCTGTCTCTTGCATTTCCTGCATTAGCAGGAAGGTTCTTTACCAGTTGAACCAAGGAAGCCCTGGATAAGGATGCTGTCAGCCTTTAAATGGAGTTAAACTGTGAGGGTTTAAAGGTTTGACATTTTTTTTAATGTAGACAGGAGTGTAGTTCCCTTGGATATTTTGAACTAATAGAAGTTTCCTCCCTCATATTTATAGACAAATGTAAAAAGCATTCAGCACACATACACCCTAAATTAATAGTTTGATGATTCACTTCTATAGTATGTACTTATGACTGTGCTCAACCCTCTAAATTAATAGGGTAGGGATTAATGGTTAAGTTAGACAGTGGATTAATATATAAAGAAACTCATAAATTGGTATCCAAACAGTAAGTATTGGCTGTTTAGAATAACCAAGGAGTTGCTATTAGTGTGAGATTATGGGGAATGATTCCTGGTTTAAGACTTACATTATGTACTTACAGAGGAAGTATGATTTCCAGATCTCTCAGTTATTTTCATATGTACTGTCTGAGTTTAAAAATGGCAAAGGAGGATTCTGGGGTGAAATTTCCAGGGCTCTACTGGTCCTAAACGTACAAAATGTCCCCTGTTGTCAGTTGATCAACTGCTCACATTTTAAAAAATGCCATGAAGCAGGATATAGGATGCTTGGGGCTGGTGCACTGGGATGACCCAGAGAGATGGTATGCGGAGGGAGGTGGGAGGGGGGTTCAGGATTGGGAACACATGTACACTCGTGGCAGGTTCATGTTGATGTATGGCAAACGTAAAGTATTGTAAAGTAAAGTAAAAGAAAGTAAAAGAAAAAAAATGCCATAATAGGAAAAAGTTCTTCAACAACAAAAAAAAATCCTTGGCTCCCCACAGATGAATGTCTCATGTCTTTATCTACTGAGAACTCAGAAGATTTGTTTCATAACAAACAGGTACTCTGAGTGCTCCACCCATCCCCCTCAACCCCCTTTTCCATTTCCAGTTGCCGTGTACTTCTATTCTAAATAGCCAGCATCTGTACTTCCCTGGAAGACAGCCTTCATTTTTCCTTGAAAGATAATTACTCAGTGTAGAGGAGAACACTTATAAGAACAGAAGTTGCTTAGTTTATTTTTCTCATCATTACACCTCCTCCTTCATCTCACCAGAGCCCACAGACTTCTCTCGTGGCCAGAGGCACAGATGCCCCTTTGCAACATGGCTGTGCCACTCCTCCCAACAAAAGATGGAGTCCATGTTGTACCCTTTGAATCTGAGCTTGACCATATAACTTGCTTTGGCCAAGAAGACACCAGGAAAAGTGATGCAAGGAGAGAACATAGAAGCATTTAGTCTTTGTGGCTCACTCTCTCTTCCTGCTCTTGAAGACCCTAACGACCACAAGCAGGTGACTGAGGCTGGGTTCTCCAAGCTGGGTGATGAGCACCTCATGGCCCAGTTACATTCAGTGCCCATGCCCACCACCACATCCATCAGTGGAGCCCTTGAAAGCCAGGTCACCACAATGCACAGGTTAGCCCAAACAGCATGCATCAACAATCCCAGATCAAACCAGCCCAGGTTGCCAGCATGCAGTATATTGCTATTGCTCAGTTGCCAAGTTGTGTCTGACTGTTTGTGACCCCCTACAGTACACAGTATATACCACAAGAAGAGGGGAAAAGGTTATTGTATCAATCCACTAAGTTTTGAGGTTGTTAGTCAAAGTTAACTGACAGAATAGCTTCCATCAGATTCTGAAAGCTGTCCATCATCCCCTGAAAAAAATAAAGAATCACTTCTCTGGAAGAGAACAAGAAAGGTCAATAAAAGACCACTCAGTTGCCAACTATCACTGTGCTCCTGGGGTCCAACTTGAATATTCTGTAAGATAAAAGGGTTTCATAACTTCAGTGAAAAGCAAGCCAAAAATAGAGTCTGATTTCTGAAAGCCACAAAATGTTCTGTTATAGTCTGAAGGGTGTCTCCCTGCTTCCCCCACAAATTTGTGTGTTGACTCCCTATCCCTGGTACCTCAGGGTGTAATCATGTATAAAGGAAAGGCTTGTGTGAGCTGATGCAGAGCTGCTATTTGG
>SJYQ01104665.1:17297-29571 GCA_006410935.1 Redunca redunca | reverse complement strand
GGAGACTCTTGAGAGTCCCTTGGACTGCAAGGAGATCCAACCAGTCCATTCTGAAGGAGATCAGCCCTGGGATTTCTTTGGAAGGAATGATGCTAAAGCTGAAACTCCAATACTTTGGCCACCTCATGTGAAGAGTTGACTCATTGGAAAAGACTCTGATGCTGGGAGGGTTTGGCAGCAGGAGGAGAAGGGGACGTCAGAGGATGAGATGGCTGGATGGCATCACTGACTCGATGGATGTGAATTTGAGTGAACTCCGGGAGTTGGTGATTGACAGAGAGGCCTGGTGTGCTATGATTCATGAGGTCGCAAAGAGTCGGACACAACTGAGCGACTGAACTGAACTGACTGAACTGAAAGATGAACAGTTCCAATACTGCTATACACGTATACGGGAACTGAACAATTAAGTCAATGAGTGCCAGATGGAAAAAGCAAGATTTCTCACTATTGGAATGGAAGGAAGGTTACAGACAAACAAGGGAAGGAGTCAGGTACTGTTCAAGAGAGTGACAGATCAGAGTTGGAGACAACACTGTAAACTAATTTCTAGCTTAGTATTGATACAGATGATTACACATAGAAATATTTATAGTTATGTGAACATGCACAAATTACTATGCACATATACCTCCTTGTTCCATCAGGTAAAAAAAGTCTATAACTGATGACCTCCCAGTAGCAATGAGCGCACTTAGCACCAGATCTTGGTTTTTAACACCATTCTCCCAAGAATCAGGACCACTGGAGAAATGACTGATAATAGTACTGGGGCAAGAAATACACTAAATGAACCTGGAACATCTTATAGTTCCAAAAGGTTGTTCTAAAAAAAAATAAAAAGCACAGTGATTGGGTGTGTCAGAGGGATACAAAAGACAAGTCAACCAGCTCCCTATGTCCAAATGTAGAAAAGTTTGAACAAAACAAAGCAGTGTATTAACCAGCTTGGGCTGCCATGATAAAATTCCACAAACTGGGTGCCTTGAACAGAAATAAACAGGAACTTAATTCTTACAATTAAGGAAGCTGGAAAACCTAAGAGCAAGATGTTGGCTAATCCTGTTTCACAGTGAGGGTCTTTTTCCTGGCCTGCAGATGGTTGCTGTATCCTCACATGGCAGAGAAAGAGAGAAATGGAGCAGAGTCTCTGATGTCTCTTCCTATAAGACCACCAATCTCATCATGATGCCCCCTACCTTCATGACCTCATCTAAATCTACTTAACTTCCCCAAAATGATAAGCTCCAAATACCATCACATTGGGGTTTAGGGCTTTAATGTATGGATTGGGAGGGGGGCACAATTCAGCCCATGGAAAGTTTTATTAGATTATAACCCAGAGTATAAAATAATTATCCAAGAGTCCATACTAATATAACTTCTTTAAAAATGTAATAAATAAATAAATGGGAATCAACAGACAAATCTCTTGAAAATGACAAATAATTTATGTGTCTACTCCACTTTAAAGTGATGACATATAATTCCCCATTCTTTAAGTCTGCGGTGCATGTAGTGGACTTTTTTTCAAGAAATATATTATAGAAAGAGACCAAGAAAAAAAGAGTAACTTTACAGTGGAGAGACCTGACAAGCACCATCTCCAACCAGGTGTCAAGATTAACATCAACAGTGTGAAGTCATATTGACAGTATGTACCGATGATAAGATAAGAGCATGGCAGTTTACCCCCATGATCTTCCTCCCCAAACACATTCCAGTCTAATCATTTAAAAACTACCACACAAATCCCAATTGAGGAAATCCTAACCAGTAATTCTCTAAATTTCCAAGGTCATTAAAAACAAGAAAAATCTGATAAATTGCCAAAACTCGAACAGCCTAAGGAGAAATAAAAGATTGCCTTGAAAACATGATAGGGTTTTTATTTTTAGAAGAAAAGGTATATAATAAATTAAAAATAGAATATTTGAAGCAAAAAACAAATCACTGCTATCAAGTATATCCATCCATTGTACCACCAATTAATCTTATTATTAACAGAATCCTAAAATTATGGGCTATTTCCTCTCCTATGTTACCTATACAGTTGACCCATGAACAATGCAGGGTTTTAGTTACTGAGGTTGGAGATAGATGGGCCCTCGGGCTGGACAGCTGGTGTTTGTCAAGTGGCGTAAAAGTGAAGCTTTGTTCTCACCCAGACACTGCAAGGACAAAGTTAGTGGCAGGAGCTGAGCTCTGCTGAAGTAAAGAGATAAGATGACCACCCCTGAGGTCAAGGAAGACCTCTCTCTCTGCATATGTGCAGGAAAGCTCCTTGGAGGTAAAAAAGGGAGAGGCTCCATCCCACAATAATTTGGACATGTGCCCAAAGTCCTCTGTGGTGGGATCCATTTTAGCAAAAAGTTGTGCACACATCTTTCCTAGGAAGGGGGTCCTCAGTCAGTTCAGTTCAGTTGCTCAGTCGTGTCCGACTCTTTGGGACCCCATGAACTGCAGCGCAGCAGGCCTCTCTGTCCGTTATCAACTCCCAGAGTCCACCCAAACCCGTGTCCACTGAGTCAGTGATGCCATCCAACCATCTCATCCTAGGGCTGGTCAATTGTGGAAAAAGAAATAAGATAATTGGCCAAAGGTAAACAAAGACCCAGAAGGACTGACCTATATAAGGGCTTTAAGTCACCTTTTATGGCACTCCTCCTTATTCAAGATGCCGACATCCCTCTCCAAATGTGTATCTCTACCTAGCTTCTGATTTACTGTGTTCCTCCTCATCAGAGAGGATGCCCATACCCTTTCTTTCTGGGTATGTATTTCTGCCTTGCTTCTGACTTAAACTATTTCTCTGTGTGCTCTCCCATACATCCTGTCTCTAATGAAAACTTTGTTTTTATAGTTTTTGTATCCTTAAAATCCTTGCTTTCAATGAGGGTAAGAGCCAGGGCCACTTTACTTCTAGCCTCTAACCCCTGGTGGTCTGGTGGCTGAGATTCCTGGTTTTCATCCAGGTTGCTGCTGCTGCTACTGCTATTAAGTCGCTTCAGTCATGTCCGACTCTGTGCGACCCCATAGATGGAAGCCCACGAGGCTCCCCCATCCCTGGGATTCTCCAGGGAAGAACACTGGAGTGGGTTGCCATTTCCTTCTCCAAGTACCCAGCTTCAATTCCTGGACAGGAAACTAAGATCTCCCTTCAGGACCATTCACTGCTCTCTGCAAGATCAGTACAACCCTCTACGCAGTTGGAAATCCATATTCGATTTACAACTGGTCCTTGGTAACCACAGTCTCACATGTTCTGTACTGGAGTTCATGTTTAGTGAAAAAACTCATGTCTAAGTGGACTCTTGCAGTTGAAAGCTGTATTGTTCAAGGGTCAACTGCATACAAAATTAAGTCACTGAGGATTTTTAATTTTTCCTTTCAAGTTTATATAGTACTTGCTTCAGGTCCTATGCATGCCCCCTGCACCCAACACCACCAAGGGTGTGGAGAGACCACCTGAGCCACCCCTTCAGTCTGACCCTGGATTCATTCCTACACTCTTCTGGTTGGCTTAAGGTCAACAAAAACATTGCAGTTTGCCCAAATCCAGGTTTCATATTTAGAGCATATTATATCAGAACAAGGGCTATATCCAGATCCAGATAGACTTCATGCTGCCCTAAGTTTCCCCAAACCCAAAACTAAGCATTGACGTTTCTCAAGCTAGTCGCCGACTACCAAAAATGGATTCCAAATTTTTCTCTTATGGCCAAACCTCTCAACAATAACACCAACCCAATTTTATTGGAAGAACCAGATGGCATAGCCTTCAAGCTCTTAAAAGAGGGTTTGATGAACCCACATGCTCTTGGGCATCCCAATTATCAGACTCTCGTTTTCCCTTTGTGTATGAAAAGGAAGGTAATGCCCTGTAGTACTCCCCCCAAAACACAAGGGTATCATAGTCAGCAACTGGACCCTGTGGCACAGGAATACCCCCTTGCTTTAGACTCATTACAGCCACTGCCCTTTCAGTGAAGGCCACTTAGAAAATTACAGGATCCCCTTTGACCACGTTTGTACCTCATGCAGCCTTACTGAATTCTCATCATGCCCAACACTTCTCATCCAGCTGCCTCCCCTCCTGTGAAGTCCTTCTGTTACCTGTCCTTCATATAACTCTTTTACATTGCAGTAGCCTTCACTTGGCTACTCTTCTTCCTTCCATCAGGGACAAAGTCCCTTACAACTGTTCGATGCTGATGGACCTCCTGACTCCTTGAAATGACCTACAGAAAATCTCTTGGGTAGAGTTGACTTCTCACAGTTCACTGGTGATTATGTACAATGTGACAATTGTGAATACTGTGCTGGGGATACCATTACAACTTCTTTTGATGTTGTTGAGTCAGCATCTTTACCTGTGGCTACTTCAGCCCAACAGGATGAATTGTACTTTAGCCTAGGACAAAACTGCCATTTATACTGATAGATGACATGCTTGCAGAATAACTCATGACTTTGAAATGATGTAGAAGAATATGTCTTCCTTACTTTGAGAGGAAATTAAATTTAAAATGATACATATGCTCAGAAATTATTAAACATAATATTCCTCCCTGCCACTCAGATTCCAGGACAATTTAAACATGACTTTCTGGAAGCTAGGGGAAATAATCTCACTGACATTTCTGCAAGAAATGCTGTTCTTAACAGAACCAACGGCAGCCAAACCTTTGTCATAGTCCAAAGGGACATTTCCCCAAAAGTTAGATTAGAAAAACTGGCTAGAGAAGCCCAACAACTGGCCTCAGAAAAAGAAGAACAACAATGGGAAATCATTGGAAATTCAACAATTTGGGGTTTGATAAAAGAGAAAGCTCTGGTTTGAACCAAATAACCCAGTCCTACTGAAGACTCTAAAATTCTCACTTCTTAACCACTGTGCCTATATTAAACCATTGGTCTACTGACAAAAATGACAGGCTACAGAATCAATATTGGTGGGGGGACATTAATGAGGCCACAAAAGATGCTTGCCTCACTTGCCCCACTTCAACTCAGGGAGACATGTTCATCTGTTCCTTGACATTTTAAATTGCCTAATTGATGATTCAAGTCATTCCTTGTTAACAGGCTACTGCCTTCTCTGTGACTAAAGTCTTTTTGTTAAAGACTATCCCTAGGAAGCAACACTTAGAACTGGACATGGAACAACAGACTGGTTTCAAATAGGAAAAGGAGTACGTCAAGGCTGTATATTGTCACCCTGCTTATTTAACTTCTATGCAGAGTATATCATGAGAAATGCTGGGCTGGAAGACACACAAGCTGGAATCAAGATTGCTGGGAGAAATATCAATAACCTCAGATATGCAGATGACACCACCCTTGTGGCAGAAAGTGAAGAGGAACTAAAAAGCCTCTTCATGAAAGTGAGAGGGGAGAGTGAAAAAGTTGGCCTAGAGCTCAACATTCAGAAAACGAAGATCATGGCATCTGGTCCCATCACTTCATGGGAAATAGATGCAGAAACAGGGGAAACAGTGTCAGACTTTATCTTTTTGGGCTCCAAAATCACTGCAGATGGTGACTGCAGCCATGAAATTAAAAGACGCTTACTCCTTGGAAGAAAAGTTATGACCAACCTAGATACCATATTCAAAAGCAGAGACATTACTTTGCTGACTAAGGTCTGTCTAGTCAAGGCTATGGTTTTTCCAGTGGTCATGTATGGATGTGAGAGTTGGACTGTGAAGAAGGCTGAGCACAGAAGAATTGATGTGTTTGAACTGTGGTGTTGGAGAAGACTCTTGAGAGTCCCTTGGACTGCAATGAGATCCAACCAGTCCATTCTGAAGGTCAGCCCTGGGATTTCTTTAGAAGGAATGATGCTAAAGCTGAAACTCTAGTACTTTGGCCACCTCATGCAAAGAGTTGACTCATTGGAAAAGACTTTGATGCTGGGAGGGATTGGGGGCAGGAGGAGATGGGGACGACAGAGAATGAGATGGCTGGATGGCATCACTGACTCGATGGACGTGAGTCTGAGTGAACTCCGGGAGTTGGTGGTGGACAGGGAGGCCTGGCGTGCTGCGATTCATGGGGTTGCAAAGAGTCGGACATGACTGAACGACTGAACTGAACTGAACTGATCCCTACCTACCCCTTCATGAATCACTGCCTTGTTGTGGCAAAGGGCTTGCATAACTCAATGAAGCTACGCCGTGCAGGGCCACCCAAGAAGAATGGGTTCTGACAAAACATGATCCACTGGTGGAGGGAATGACAAACTACCCCAGTACACTTTCCATGAAAACCTCATTAAACTGTATAAAAATTATGACAAAAATTATGTCACATCAAAAAGATATAACACCAAAAGATGAGTCCCCCAGGTCTGAAGGTGTCTAATATGTACTGGGGAAGAGCAGAGGAGAATTACCAATAGCCCCAGGATGAATGAAGCAGCCGGCCCAAAGAGGACATGACGCTCCTTGTGGATGTGTCTGGTAATGAAAGTAAGACCCAATGCTGCAAAGAATAGCACCGTATAGGAACCTGGAAAGTTAGGTCCATGAATCAAGGAAAATTGGATGTGGCCAAGCAGCAGATGGTAAGAATAAACATTAACATCCTAGGACTTAGCTAACTAAAATGGACAGGGGTGGGAGAATTTAACTTAGATGACCATTATATCTACTACTGTGGGCAAGAATCCCATAGAAGAAATGGAGTAGCCCTCATAATCTACAAAAGAATCCAAGATGCAGCACTTGGGTGCGACCTCAAAAATGACAGAATGATCTTGGCTCGTTTCCAAGGCAAGCCATTCAACAGCACAGTGATCCAAGTCTATGCCCCTACCACCAATACCAAAGAAGCTGAAGTTGATCAGTTCTATGAAGACCTAGAAAACCTCCTAGAACTAACACCTAAAAAAATGTTCCATTCATGATCAGGGATTGGAATGCAAAAGTAGGAAGTTTAGATATACCTGCAGAAACAGGCAAGTTTGGCCTTGGAGAACAAAATGAAGCAGGGCAAAGGTTAACTGAATTCTGCCAAAAGAATGCACTCGTCATAGCAAATACCCCTTTTCAACAACACAAGAGACAACTTTACACATGGACATCACCAAATGGTCGATACTGAAATCAAATTGACTACATTCTTCATAGCTGAAGATTTAGAAGCTATACAGACAGCAAAAACAAGACCTGAAGCTGACTGTGGCTCAGATCATCAGCTTCTCACAGTGAAATTCAGCCTTCAACTACAGAAAACTGGGAAAAACAATAGATCAGCCAAGTACGACTTAAGTCAAATCCCACATGAATTTGCAGTAGAGGTAACAAATAGATTCAAGGGACTATATCTAGTTAACAGTGTACCTAAAGAACTATGGACAGAGGTCTGTAATGTCACACAGGAGATGGTGAAGAAAATCATCCCAAAGAAAAAGAAAAGCAAGAAAGCAAAGTGGTTATCTGAGGAGGCTTTACAAATAGCAGAAGAACAAAGAGAAGTGAAAAGTAAGGGAAAGGTACATTCATTCAATTAAACTCAGAGTTCCAAAAAATAGCTAGAAGAGATAAGAAAAGTGAAAGTGAAAGCCATTCAATCATGTCCAGCTCTTTTTGACCCCATGAAAATGAAAGTGAAAGTGAAGTCGCTCAGTCGTGTTTGACCCCATGGAATAGATTACACTGTCCATGGAATTCTCCAGGCCAGAATACTGGAGTGGGTAGCCTTTCCCTTCTCCAGGGGATCTTACCAACCCAGGGATTGAACCCATGTCTCCCGTATTGCAGGTGGATTCTTTACCTGCTGAGCCACCAGGGAAGCCTAAGAATACTGGAGTAGGTAGCCCATCCCTTCTCCAGCAGATCTTCCCAACCCAGGAATCAAGATGGGGTTTCCTGCATTGCAGGCAGATTCTTTACCAACTGAGCTATCAGGGAAGCCCTAGAAGAGAAAAGAAGGCCTTCTTCAATGAACAATGCTTAATAATAGAAGAAAACAACAAAAAGGGAAAGACTAGAGATTTCTTCAGGAAAGTTGAAAAGATCAAGGGAGCATTCCACCCAAAGGTGGGCACAAAAAGGATAAAAATGGCAGAGACCTAGAAGATGCTAAAGAGATCAAGAAGAGATGGAAGGAATACAGAGAAGAACTGTACAAAAAGATCTTAATGAACCAGATTAATAGGATGGTGTAGTTAGTCACCCAGAGTCATACATTCTGGAGTGCAAAATCAAGTGGGTCTTAAGAAGCACTGATGTTAATAAAGCTAGTGGATGCAATGAAATTCCAGTAGAACTATTCAAATCCCTAAAGGATGATGCCATCAAGGTTTTGTACTCATTATGTCAGCAAACCTGAAAGACCCAACAGTGGCCACAGGACTGGAAAAGGTCAATCCTCATCTGAATTCCCAAGAAGGGTAGTACCAAAGAATGTGCTAACCACTGGACAACTTCATTCATCTCCCATGCTAGTAAGGTCATGCTTAAAATCTTGCATGCTAGGCTTCAGCATTATGTGAACCAAGAACTTCCAGATGTCCAAGCTGGGCTTAGAAAAGGAAGAGGAACCAGAGATCAAATTGCCAACATTTGCTGGACTATAGAGAAAGCAAGGGAATTTCAGAAAAACATCTATCTCTGTTTTATTAACTACACTAAAGCCTTTGACTGTGTGGACCATGATGAACTGTGGAAAGCTCTTAGAGAGATGGAAATACCAGACCATCTTACCTGTATCCTGAGAAACCTGTATGTGGGGCAAGAAGCAACAGTTAGAACCCTGTATGGAAAAACTGATTGGTTCAAGATCAAGAAAGGAGTACAACAGGGCTGTCTGCTGTCACTCTGATTGTTTAACCTATACACTGAGCACAACATGAGAAATGCCAAGCTGGAATCAAGATAGGTGGGAGAAACATCAACAACCTGAGATATACGGATGATACCACTCTAATGGCGAAGAGGAATTAAAGAGCCTCTTCATGTGGGTGAAGGAGGAGAGTGAAAGAGCCGGCTTAAGACTAAATATTAAAAAAAAAAAACCAAGATCATGGCATCCAGCCCCATTACCGCATAGCAAATAGAAGAGGAAAAGGTGGAAGTAGTGACACGTTTCCTCTCCTTGGTCTCCAAAATCACTGCAGACGGTGACTGCAGCCATGAAATCAGAAGACAGTTGCTTTTTGGCAGGAAAGCAATGACAAACCTAGACAATGTACTGAAAAGCAGAGACATTGCTCTGCCAGCAAAGGTCCATATAGTCTTCCCAGTGGTCATGTAAGGTTGTGATAACTGGACCATAAAGAAGGCAGAATGTCAAAGAATTGATGCCTTCAAATTGTGGTGCTGCAGAAAACTCCTAAAAGTTCCCTGGACAGCAAGAGATCAAGCCAGTGAATATTAAAGGAGATCAACCCTGAATGTTTACTGGAAGGGCTGATGCTGAAGCTGAAGCCCCAGTACTTGGTCATCAGATGGCAACAGATGACTCACTGGAAAAGTCCCTGATGCTAGGAAAGATTGAGGGCAGAAGGAGAAGAGGGCATCAGAGAACGAGATGGATGGACATCAGCAAGGCAATGAACATGAACTTGGGCAAACTCTGGGAGGTGGTGAGGGAAAAGGAGGCCTGGAGTACTGCAATACATGGGGTCGCAAAGAGCTGGACACTACTGGGGAACTGAACAACAACAACATCCCTACCTAGGGAACTCTTCTCAAACTTCATAGAGATTGATAAACCCACTTTACTGGGCAGGTGCTTGTCTTACAACATTTTCACTGTGACTACCATTATTCAGTTTGCTGGTTTAATTGAATGTAATAATGGCATTATTAGGACTCAGCTGGCAAAATCTGTAGGAGCCCTCCAAACACCATGGCTTCCAGCACTGCTGTTGCTCCTTCTAACTTGCAAATCCACCCTTTTGGAACTAAACTCTCACCCTGTGAGATGGCCACAGGACACTCAGTGAACTAGGCTCTTGCTTGTTTTGACCCACAACTGATAAAAAGAGAGATGCTCCAATATTGTATAGCCCTAATTGCCTCAACTCATCACCAACTCAATGGAATGAGTTTGAACAAGCTCCAGGAGATGGTGAAGGACAGGGAAGCCTGGCGAGCTGCAGTCCATGGGGTCGAAAAGAGTCAGACATGACTAAGTCACTGAACAACAATTGCTTCTCTTAAAAATAACCATCTTTTTGGTAGACCAATCTTTTCACAACACATTCTCAGGAGACAAAGACCTTAAGCACCACACCTTGCAACCTAGAGATTTTGTCTATTGGGATAAACACCTCCAGAATAGATGCTGACAAGACCTCATCAAGTGCTATTAACCAACCCTTGTGCCACAAAACTCCAAGGAAAAGACTCTTGGATTCTTGTGACACATCCAAAGAAAGCACAGAGTTCTGACTAAACACACACACCATCTGATAAACTGAAAGTAAAGATTTCCCAGAATTGGGGGAAAAACTGATAAATATCTTTTATTGTCGGGATTATGTAACTTTATTCATTTTGATACTCTTGTATCATGACTGATCAATAGAAAATAATAGAATTCTACATGCTTAAAACTATCATTTAATAGAAAAATCTGTAACCACTTTTTAAAATCTAGATGCACATTAGAATTATCTTGAAAGTTTTTGAAAACTACAAATGCCGAGCTATTGTTTTCTTTGCCAAAGCTCTAGAACTGATTCTAATGAGCAGCCATGTCTAAAAAGAACTGGACTATATGATGATGGTTTACTTTTATCTAGATTGTTTCACTCTTTCTATTTCAGATTCAGTGTTGGTGTACAGTCTATGGGACCTTATATAGAATTTGTATCCTGCTGTTGTGTGGAAATTGTATACTTAATTATGTTGGATTGGTTCATGATGCTTTTCAGGTCTATTCTATCCTTATACTTTTCAGTCTATTCACTATATTAATTTTGAGAGTTTGATATTGAAACTCTGACTATAAATCTTAGTTTATTTACTTAGAAAATAATTGTAATATACAGTGGAACTATATGTAGCTTTGTTCTGTATTTCCCAAGTCTCCTGAAAGTTTATTATCATATTTCATAATTAAAAAAATAAAAAGAAATATTTTTTAAAACCCTAAAAATTGAGCTACCATATGATCCAGCAATTTCATGCCTGGTTATATATCTGCAGAAAGTGAAGACTCTAATTTGAAAAAATACATGTATCCCAATGTTCATAATGACATCATTTACAATAGTGAAGACACAGAAACAACCCAACTGTCACTCAACAGACGATTAGATTAAGATGATGCTGTATATATCAATACAATGGCATGAAACTAGAACTCAACAACAGGAAAAGAAATGAGAATGAATTTTTTAAATCATTTATCTTTTTTTTTTTTACTTTACAATATTGTATTGGTAAATCCACCATGGGTGTACACGTGATTATTACATGCTGGCTAGACAGCATGCTACTAAAAAAAAAAAAAACAACACCAACAAATGGGTCAACAAGGAAATCAAAAAGGAAATTAAAAATACCTTGAGACAAATGACAATGCAAACACAAGTGTACAAAATCTATGGAACACAACAAAAGCAGTTCTTAGAAGTTCAGACCATTACAGGCCTTCCTTTAAAAACAAGAAAAACCTCAAAGAAACAACTTAACATACTGTCTAAACAAATTAGAAAAAGAAGAACAAACAAAGCCTAAAGTCAGCAGAAGGAAGGATAAAGATCAGAAGGAAATAAAGAAAATATATATAGATTACAAAATTCTAAAAAAAAATCAACAAAACCAAGAGTTGGTTCTTTGAAATGGCAAACAAAACTGACAAACCTCTGGCCATGCTCACCAAGAAGAAAATAGAAAGAACCCTTTATAACACCATACACAAAAATAAACTCAAAATGGATTAAAGATCTAAATGTAAGACCAGAATCTATAAAAATCCTAGAGGAGAACATAGGCAAAACACTCTCTGACATACATCACAGCAGGATCCTCTATGACCCACCTCCCAGAATATTGGAAATAAAAGCAAAAATAAACAAATGGGACCTAATTAAAATTAAAAGCTTCTGCACAACAAAGGAAACTCTAAGCAAGGTGAAAAGTCAGCCTACGGAATGGGAGAAAATAATAGCAAATGAAGCAACTGACAAACAAGTAATCTCAAAAAGATACAAGCAACTCCTGCAGCTCAATTCCGGAAAAATAAATGACCCAATCAAATAATGGGCCAAAGAACTAAACAGACGTTTCTCCAAAGAAGACATACAGATGGCTAA
>SJYQ01104664.1:984985-1022024 GCA_006410935.1 Redunca redunca | reverse complement strand
CACCGATAACACTGTCGTGTGTATGTGGTGCCTCAGCCCCGTTGGGTCTGTCCCTGCTCGTGGCGCACGGGCTGCTCACGGTGGCAGGTGGGGGCTCACAGGCCGCTCGCAGCAGTGGTGGCGGCGGGCGGGGGTGCACAGGCTGCTCGCGGCAGCGGTGGCGGCGGCAGGCAGGGGCACACCGGCTGCTCGCGGCAGTGCGCTGCGGGCGCACAAGCCGCGCCGCTTGGGCTCCATGCTGCTCCGCCGAGAACCGTCTGAGGCCGGCCCTCGGCTGCGTTCCCCTCCCCAGTCTAATCCGCTTGGGTTCGGCACTCAGCTATCTCCCAATGGCGCAGATTGGGTTGGGGTTGCGATTCGTGCCCTTCCCAAGTCCGGGTTTCCCAGGTGTTTGGCGAACGCAGTCTCTGCGACCCATCATGTTTCTCACCCCTGCTGCTCAGTCTTCTGGGTGTACCTCTGACTAGCACCCCCAGAAGTTTTAGCAAAGAAGCCTGCTTGCCATTTGGCAGGGAAAGTCTCTCCGGGGCTGCGATTGTCCCTTTCCAGCCCTTATGGCTCTGGCTGCCTGTCCCTGGCGGGGGATGGTCTGCAGCCAGCTAATTCCGTTCTGTCCTTTGTTCTGTGCACAGTCCTGGCGGTGTCCTATGTTCGAGCTTTTCGTGTGGTTAGCTATCTCTCTGGTTTACTAGCCCAAGTTAGTTCATTCTGGTTACTTGCCGGGCATTCCTACCCGATTCTTACAAAGCCGTGCAGCCTGCGCCTCCCGCGCACCCCTGCCCTGCCCCCACTTGCTAGTGGCGGGTGCAGGTTTCTGTGCTGCTTTTCCGCTGGGGAAGTCACTGTTGGGCTTGTAATCTGTCGGTTTTAATTATTCATTTATGTATTGTTCCTGTTATGATGCCCTCTGTGCTTCCAGGGCTCACCACAGACTCGGCAGGGAGAGTGTTTCCTGGTGTTTGGAAACCTCTCTTCTTAAAGTTCCTTTCCCGGGTCAGGCTTCCCTACACGGGATGGAGCTCCCTCCCCACCTCTTTTGTCTCTTTTTTCGTCTTTTACATTTTTTCCCTACCTGTTTTTGAAGGCAATGATCTGCTTTTCTGGGTGCTTGATGTCCTCTGCCAGCATTCAGAAGTTGTTTTGTGGAGTTTGCTTAGCGTTGAAATGTTTTTTTGAGGCATTTGTGAGGGAGAAAGTAATCTCCTCATCCTATTCCTCTGCCATCTTCTCCCCCTCCCTGGGTATAATTATAAATCATTTCCACTTGTAATTCTGAACTTCCCCCCATTCCTTGTTTCCTTTTGGACCACTTCTCTTCTTGTACATTGGGCCTGAAATCATACTACATTTAGGTTCAGGCCATCAGAGTAGCCATACTTTGCAGGCTTGTGATTTTGAGTACTATAGATCCCTGCCAAATGACTCAGTTGGGAGCTTTAGCTGGGATTTGGTATATAGGCCACAGGAGAGAGATTTAGCCTCCTCTGGGAATCTAAATAGTATGTGTGCTAAATCGCTTCCATTGTGTCCCATTCTTTGCAACCCTGTGGATTGTAACCCACCAGGTTCCTCTGTCCATGGGGACTCTGCAGGAATGGAGAGTTTTCATGCCCTTCTCCAGGGGATTTTCCTGACCCAGGGATGGAGTCTGTGTCTCTTAAGTCTCCTGCTTTGGCACTTCTTCACCACTAAGGACACCCAGGAAGCCAGGGAATCTCAATTGTTTGTATGTAAACCCAGAGCTGCTCACAGCACCTTCCCTGGTCACATAGAGGATGTGATACATACCATACATTCAGTTCAGTTCAGTTCAATTCAGTTCAGTTCAGTTACTCAGTCGTGTCCGACTCTCTGTGACCCCATGAATCGCAGCACGCCAGGCCTCCCTGTTCATCACCATCTTCCGGAGTTCACCCAGGCTCACGTCCATCGAGTCAGTGATGCCATCCAGCCATCTCATCCTCGGTTGTCCCCTTCTCCTCCTGCCCCCAATCCCTCCCAGCATCAGAGTCTTTTCCAATGAGTCAGCTCTTCTCATGAGGTGGCCAGAGTACTGGAGTTTCAGCTTTAGCATCATTCCTTCCAAAGAAATCCCAGGGTTGATCTTCAGAATGGACTGGTTGGATCTCCTTGCAGTCCAAGGGACTCTCAAGAGTCTTCTCCAACACCACAGTTCAAAAGCATCAGTTCTTCGGTGCTCAGCCTTCTTCACAGTCCAACTCTCACATCCATACATGACCATAGGGAAAACCATAGCCTTGACTAGACGGATTTAGTCGGCAACATAATGTCTCTGCTTTTGAATATACTATCTAGGTTGGTCATAACTTTTCTTCCAAGGAGTAAGCCTCTTTTAATTTCATGGCTGCAATCACCATCTGCAGTGATTTTGGAGCCCAAAAAATAAAGTCTGCCACTGTTTCCACTGTTTCCCCATCTATTTCCCATGAAGTGATGGGACCGGATGCCATGATCTTCGTTTTCTGAATGTTGAGCTTTAAGCCACGTTTTCACTCTCCTCTTTCACTTTCATCAAGAGGCTTTTTAGTTCCTCTTCATTTTCTGCCATAAGGGTGGTGTCATCTGCGTATCTGAGGTTATTGATATTTCTCCCGGCAATCTCGATTCCAGCTTGTGTTTCTTCCAGTCCAGCGTTTCTCATGATGTACTGTGCATATAAGTTAAATAAGCAGGGTGACAATATACAGCCTTGACGTACTGCTTTTCCTATTTGGAACCAGTTACTGCATAATAATGCACAGAAAGAAAAGGAAGCTTTAGAAGAGAAAGAGCAATATTTTCACTCCTAGAACTAACTAGTCATACTTAAACACTTTCTATTTTATAGAACTACTTCAAACTGTAATTCTGTTACTTAAACAACAAAGGAATATTTAATAAAACTATCATTTTTTAAAAATTGATGAACCTGAAACTGTATAAATTAACTGCCTCTCTCTGGTTACCCATGGTGAATGGTGGAGGCAGGTTTACAGCTTTTGTCTCTTTGTCTACTGCATTGTAGCATCTTGTGTGTCCTGTCAAAACACAACCCCTGAACGGTGATGAAGTTAGGTACTGAAAGCTTATTGCCATTTATTCTTTGCACTCTGACTAAATAAAGCAATCGAGTGAAAATAAAAACAATAAAAGCTGCAGTTAGCACCGTTTATGTGGCAGTCTGTGTCTGGCACTTTTTCTTCTGGTTAGTTGTTAGGTTCATATATAAAATATTGATGAGGCTATGTATGTGTATATATAAAATGACCTCATGACATGTACATCTATACATCATCACACTGGTCCTCCTGAGAATGCTGTCCAGAGAGCATGAGACAGCCTTCAGGCTCCTGAATTCCTGCATGTCCCCACTTCATCATCATGGAAGTCATTCTGTAAAGTTCTAACATGACTTTAGCTTTCCCATGACATCCTTTGTAGTGTATATTGAGAAAAGTTATCCAAAAGTTCATCCTATTTTTATATATGTGTCATAAATATGAAAATAAATAACAGCATTTTGCAGNTGTGACTATAGTTTTCATTTTCAAATTTGATATATTCTCATTAAATATTGCATTTTCCTTACAAAATATTTTAATTCTTGACTGAAAGTCCTTTACGTATCTTTTTTTTTAATGGCTTAACATAATGAATACTTATAATATCTGGAAGATCTGGCCTGCTAGGCCAGATTAGGAAGTGCTAATTGGTCCATTTCAGACATATGTTTATTTGGAAATGGGACACTCTCAAGCTGTAATGGGTATATACATTGCTAGACTCCAAATTTGTGTATTTCTCTATAATCTTCTTCTCAGTTACAGAAGTAGTTTTGTCTATAATGCCATGAATATAGAGAGATGGCTGGGAGTTCATCCTTTTTCCTCCATGTCTCTGGGTTATTTGTAACATTGGTCACTTACATTTCTGTCACCCAAGCCCTGGAATGATGGAGCATCCATAGTGTATACAACCCATATAATGAAAAAGAGCGTGAGGAAGTTTGGAAATTCATACTGGAACATATGCACTCCTCTCGTCTGGGCTACCCTTGAAGATGAGAACTGGTGTTTTGTTATGAACTGAATACTTATGTGCCCCTAAATACATATGCTGAAGCCCCAACCTCAAATGATGATATTAGGAGGTGCAGTTTTTGGAAAGTAACTGAGTTTAGATGAGGTTCAAGTCCTCATGGTAGGATTAGTGCCCTATTAAGAGATCAGTAAGCTTATTCATTTTCTCAGTCTCTGTGTCTCCCTCTCTGTCTCTCTCCTGCCCCCACCTGCCCTCCAAGAGAAGACTCAGCAAGAAGAGAGTCACTTGTAAGCCAGAAAGAGGGTCCTTACCAGACACTGAATCTGATGGCACCTAGACCTCAGACCTCTCATGGTCTAGAAGTGTGAGAAGTAAATATTTGTTGTTTAAGCCACACTGTCTATGGCATTCTGTTATGGCAACCTGAACCAAGACAGTAACTGGAACTGATCTTAAAAGACCTCATGATCAATTACATATTATCCATGTGACCCTGAGAAAGTTATGTAATCTGGGACTCATTTTCCCTATGTATAAACTGACTGTTATGACAGTACAGTTGTGAGAATTAAGTAACGTGATATTTGTATAAAGTGCTTTAAACAGTTCTTGGCACATAGTAAGTGTCAGCTATGTAATTGTTTTAGTTGTAAGAAGAGTTTTCATCTAAATACTTAATACCCCCTTTAGGTAACATTGCTGTTTTAAAAATATGAATCCTATTTTTAAGTTCAGAAAACAAAGGTATCTGGTTCATCAACACACTTTTGGATGGAAGTGATGATAATAAACTCAAGATATTGATCAGATAAATAGTTTATGATATGACATGACTGAACACAGCTGGATTCAGGGTCCAGACACTCGTGGGTTTGAAGAAATCATTAGGGCTTCCCTGCTGGGTCAGACAATAAAGAATCTCCCTGCATTGCAGGAGACCTGAGTTCGATCCCTAGGTTGGGAAGATCCCCTGGAGAAGGGAATGGCTTCCGTATTCTTGATTGATCAGAATACTCCAGTATTCTTGCCTGGGAAATCCCATGGACGGAGGAGCCTGGTGGGGTTGCAAAAGAGTCAGCCACAACTGAGCAACTAAAACTTTCACTTTTCATTTGGTTTATATCAGTTTTCATTCAGTTTTATATCAGGTTCTCTCATTTTCAGTTTTTCTTTTGTGTTGACTTTATTCTAAACAAGATGTTCAATGTAACCCTATACGACTGCACTATTTTTTTATTTGAGATCTTGGTAAAAGGGAGAAAGACCACCTCCTTTCTCCCAGAACTCCCCAAGGGCAGTCCATCTTTGGCCCATCTTGGTTCTTGAGAACTAAATATTAGTGAACAAAGGATGCTGCAAATATCAATCCATCACATACAGACTGTTAAGTCCTGAGGGTACTCAGGACAAACAGGCTGCCAAACCCAAACACTACTAAACCCATCTAGAAGCCATACCCTGCAGCCATCTCTGAGGGCAAACTGAGAAAACAAAGGATACTGGTCTCAGGTAGCTTAGGTGCATATCAAAGAAATTATTTCAGAGCCTAGACCCTTGCATCTTCTCATACACAAGTGAAGTGAAGTCTCCCAGTCGTGTCCAACACTTTGCGACCCATGGACTGTAGTCTACCAGGTTCCTCCGTCCACGGGATTTTCCAGGCAAGAGTATTGGAGTGGGTTGCCATTTCCTTCTCCAGGGGATCTTCCCAACCCAGGGATTAAACCTGAGTCTCCCGCATTGGAGGCAGACGTTTTACCCTCTGAGCCACCAGGGAAGCCCTCTCATACACAGAAAAGGGCTAAATTCCCTGGGCTTCCCAGGTAGCTCAATGGTAGAGAACTCACCTGGAGGAGGAAATGGCAGCCCACTTCGGTATTCTTGCCTGGAAAATTCTTTGGCCAGAGAAACCTAGTGGGCTAGAGTCCATGGGGTCACGAAGAGTCCAACATGACTGAGCACGCGTGCACAAATGGTTTAACTTGAGGTTCCTGGTTTGCTTTTATTAACAGTAATCTTTTGATGTTCCCACTACTTGGTCTTTCCTTGCAAAAGCTCCTAAATATTCTGATTTTCTATCCCCCTTGCCTCTTTGGAATAGTTTGCTCAGCATTATCTGAGATACTGTGTCCCTGTTTTGAAGTCCTCAGAAAGTCCGCTGAATTAAACCTAACTCTCAAATTTTAAGTTGTGCATGGTTTTCAGCTGACATTCTTGTGCCAGCTGCAAAACTGTCCCCAGAAAGTAATAAGTATTCCTTAGTCATAACCCATCTCTCTCTGCTCTGCTTTCTCGCTCGGTTTTGTCTGACTCTTTGAGACCCTATGGACTGTAGCCCGCCGCATGCTAGCCAACTCTGTCTACTTAACTGTAGCCTTGCCAGAATCCTGTAGACTCAGGTAGAACAGAAGTACATATTCCAAAGAAAGAGAGAGAAAGAGAGAGAAATGTACAGATGCGTGAGTAGCCTCTGTACCATCCATGCTTTCTCTTCACTTTTCTTCTCTAACATAGCAAATCTGAAAGTCTCTCCAGTTGTTTGGTTTAGTTGTACTTGTGCCACTCCTGCTTTACCTCTGGAAATATTCAGAATCCTGCTGCTGTTTCCTCAAGAGTTAGTTTGATTCACCACCTGAAGTCGGAGTTCTGGATTCAGGTGTTCAGATTCTTACTATAGCAACCACTATGTCCCCTGGTCAAATAACTTCATTTTCATTTGTACGTCTGGAAAATGGGGATCATTGTAGGGTATCTCAAAAATTAGAGAGGCTTAAATAACATAATATATATGCAAAATCTCATTATTTGCTAATTTTGATAAAATGATCACCGCTTCCTGAGCAACCTAGAGACCAATACAGATAAGTGTAGCACGTGAGATTTGCTACAACAAAGAAAATGTTGAGAGCACAATTTGGAGGGTGTTAGTGAGAGCAATTAATTCTGTTCAAGGTAGTAAGAATAACTACATTCCTTGAGTTTCATCTTAGTGTGTAGAATGATCACTACCTACGCTTGCTTTCTTTTTATTTTTTTTCTATCCTTGGAAAATTCTAATATTTAATGTATTCAGAACATGTAATTCTTGTTTGATTCCAGAGACTGTCAAATGAATAAATAATATGTTCATACTTTAGGTTTCATCTGGTTTTGTTCAGTGTTGCTATTTTTGCTCACTTGCTGTATTTCTTTGTGTCCTACTTCCTCCTCTACCTTCTTTACAGATAAAATCTTAGATGATTCCCTTTAATCTTAAAAAGCTTTTTATAATGATAAAAAATTTTTTCCCTGCAACTCAGAGGCCAGGTGTACTTTTTAGTTCTCAATGTGGAAAATGCTTTCCCCGAATGCTTTCACTCTATTGTATCATGATCCCTGTGGCAGCCATGTTCTTGCTTCGGCAAACCTGTGGGGAGGTCATTCACTTCATTCAAATTTGATGTCTTTGTGCATTTGCAGTGTAAGTCTAGAAAGGCTCTGAAGCCTGATTTAGCTCTTTCTGGCATAGAAGTATTTGATCAAACCTTTCACGAGCTTTTTTATTATTTGTTCTTATCTTTATCAACGTCTCCATTAATTTTTCATTCTGTCAAGAGGTTAAAAACAACAATGACAACAACAACAAAACATTAAATAACCCAGAATCAAATGTAAACTCTCCTCTTCATTTATATAAACTTTTTTTTCTTTGAAATTGTGCTTTTAGAGTAGGGGGGTGTAGCCACAACAGCTGGTCATTTAATGTCTCTGCCACAGCTAAGAGACAAGATCAGTTAATTCTCCTTGAGCAGCAACAGAGGAGAAATTATCAGGCCAATTTGTGGATTTCAGATGAGCCATTTGAATAGCTCACTCCACCGCATGACATTGAGATTCACCTTTGATGCAGATGATAGTTGACCAAGAAAATATGGGCTCACTGAAATATCGATTATAAGTCTTTCAAGTTCAGAACAGTGGCTTTGAAAAGGAAAGACAGACTCTTGGGAAGTCTATGAAGTTTTCCATACTACACATTTTGTAAAATGAAGTGGGATAAAAGAGCTCAGTCTTAAGCTAAAGGACATGACAGCCATTCTTAGGATGGCTTAGATAATTCTCCAACTGGAAAAAACTGAAAACAAATTGAAGGGGGGGGGCAACCTATTCTCTTATTATTTAATAGATGCGAGTATAGTGCTAGATTCTCCTCTGTGGTGTTATGTTATAAAGTTGAAACAAGGATTCGGTATTTTGAAGATACTGAGTAAATAGTATTGCATAACGATGTACTTTTATTTTCTGTTATTTTTCAGCTTAATATATGCTAGCTGTATGTCAGGTCAAATGCTTTCTATGCTTTATCTTTATGTATCATGTAAACTCTATAACTTTAAACTAGAAGGTTTAAACTTTAAGACTGGAAGTTTCCAGAGAAGTTTCTAATTTTCAGGCAGAAATTCATGTTTCCATTATCTTCAGGGAAGATAACTCAGAAGATAGAAGAATCACTAGTTTATAGAGTTTTTTATGGATGCTGATTAAATGAGGTCCTTTGTCAAGTATACATATTTATAATCTAATATTTTAGTACAGTGGCTCTCCAAGTGTGATCCCTGGACCAGCAATATCAGCATCATTGGGAACTTTTTAGAAATGCAGATTCTGAAAACTTACCTTAAACCTATTGAACCAGAAGTTCTGATGGTTGAGCCCAACAATGTTTAATAAGTTCTCCTGATGCACTGTAAAATTTGAGAATTCCTATTCCAATTCCTGTTCATTATCCTTAGGATATTGTGCAGATTGCTTAAAAAAAAAAAAGATTTTAGCCACACTCATAAAAATTCTTATTCAAGCTGCATGATATGGGTCCTAGATATTGGATGTAAAGAAGCAGCCTAGTAAACCCAGTGTGCTGTGCTTAGCTGCTCAGTCACATCCGACTCTGTGACACCGTGGACTGTAGCCCACCAGGCTCTTCTGTCCATGGGGATTCTCTAGGTAAGAATACTTGGGTGGGTTGCCATGCCTTTCTCCAGGGGATCTTCCCACCCCAGGGACTGAACCCAGGTCTCCTTCATTGCAGGCAGATTCTTTACCATCTGACCCACCAGGGAAGCCCAAGAATACTGGAGTGAGTAGCCTATCCCTTCTCCAAGGGATCTTCCTGACCCAGGAATTGAACTGGGGCCTCCTGCATTGAAGGCGGATTCTTTACCAGCTGAGCTTCCAGGGAAGCCCAGTAAGCCAAGTGTAGGTGGTCCTTATAATTATCTGGATTAGACAGAATGGCTTAACACTGAAGTTGCTTTCTATAAATGCAAATGAAGGCCTGTTGTTTACATATTGTGCTTATGCTCTTTATTAGGATTGTGCAAACCAATTCACCTAGTTCCCCAAGTTAGAATTTTCAAATTACTGAATGAATTTTTGCAGTGTGACTNCTATAGCAATGCACACTGAACATTCAATATTCTTTCTTTATGATGTGTCTTATGATGTACTTGCCCTTGGAACATAATTTTGCTATATATAATCAACTCTACATTTATATTACATTACATTAAATCAGCCTAGCTTTCTTGCATGTGTTAAAGATTCCTTTTACAACTTGAAATCAGGTTTATTTAGCTAAAGACAAAAATCTTTGAGAATTCTGGTTTAATAGTTTTCAAAATTGGAGGTCAGTTTATGTAACTAAGTTAATATTCTCATTCCATAGACTGATGCTGAAAGAATACATAGAATCTATTGGTTTATTACACAGAACTGGTGCATTGATGGCATCACAAACATTTCTTTAGTATGGTAGCTGCCAGAAGAAATACCAGTTTTAATGAAGCTTTGCACAGGCTCTTATCTTTTGCTGGGACCAACTCAGTTATAAATATCTTGGCCATTGACTCATCATTAGACTCGTACCAGGAATCATCCTGAGTTCCTCCAGCTTACTCAGAGAACTGCCTTGCTTTATGATTCATAATTTCAAATTCAAATAGAGTGGATAACACTCATTTTATGGTCTTATTTTTCTTTGCTATTTTATATTACCAAACAGAGGTGTGGTCATTTTGTAATCTCTGCACGGCTGAATTTTTTCTTGCTATGTGAGCGACTCATCAGGAGTAAATGCTGTTATTTCTACTCCCTTACCACCAAAGTAAGAGAATGAACAACACTATGCGTGTGTGTGTGTGTGTGTGTGTGTGTGTGTGTGTTTAGGAAAAGAGAGGATAACTTGAATTTATCAAAATTTTTCAGTGAGGAAAAGGGAAATACCAATGATCTATCACTATAGGTTCTAGAATAAGGTGACTTTACCTTACCTGCAACTTGCTTTGGATAGGTCTGACACCCTCTCCCTTAATGTGTGACATTAAGGTCTGGCACCCTCTTCCTGTGTGACATTAAGGACTTGGCATTATTCAGTAACCACGAGTGAAGCAAGCAGGATTTGGGTAAGGCATAGAAGGGTATATGGGTCACGTATTAGAGTAATACTTCTAGCAGCTGCACCAAACCTCCCTCTAGTCAAAGTGCCTTAAGTGCTTTAATACATAATTTCCTCATGTCATAGCCTATTGTGAGTAGCATGGGTCTCCTAGAGTCTGTTTTTGAATGAGTCACTTAAGGATAGTATTGTTTAGTGTGGGTCCAGTCTCCTGAAGTCATTTGCCTGTGGCGAGAGAGAGACAAGGGGAGAGAGAGGGAGAGAAAGAAAGGAAAATCTAGAATTTTTAGGTTTACCCTTGAAAGTGGGAGTGCCTCATTTCTTCCTGTATTTTATTGACCAAAACTAATTCAGAGTCACAATCTCACCACAAAGAAGGTTGGCATGTGTTCTAATGTGTGCTCCAGAAAGATCGACGTAATTGGTTAGTATCCAGCCAGTCCCTTCTGATCACCAGTAACTTTTTCATTACTCCTTTTGTGTTACATTACCCAGAACACATTCAGCCTTTCAGTGCTATCAACTCCAACATATATTCATCTCAAAAATCTAGGATCTTTGAGTAATAGTTGCATCAATCATTACTTCTTTGGGTCTAGAGACCTATTGTCAAAAAAGACATATTATTTACACACACTCCTCCCAACAACCACTCGATTATTTAATAGTGATACAAGGAGTGCATAAACACAAAAATATTCTTATTCTGGAAGTAAAAGAAAAACCCAAAAGTTACTGCTCTGTAGTAACACAAAACCCTGCCAGTCAGACTATGTAAAAGCCACTCGCCTGAGTTGGTGAACCAAGTCAGCTATCTGGGAGTTGCTCCAGAGTTCATTTCCTTCATATTTTTCTTGATAAGATCTGCAGAAGGCTTCTCCTTGCTCAATATCCTCTTTAGACATGTTCAATGTATATTTTTGAAGTCTTATTTTTTCTTATATTTTAAGGTCACAATAATTATTTTAAGTATGTATCAAAGATCTCCTTGCCATATTTTAAAGCTGGTTTCTTTGATGTTGCATTTTCTTTGAAAACTTGGTAGGTTTCTGATCTGTTCTAAGTTCCATGTGTTAGCAACAATACCCAATGGTCTCTACTAGATAATACTCTCCAATCTGTTGTTCTGTTTCTTTTTTTTTGTGGTCTCCATGTATGTATGGACCTATTTCTAGTCAAGCTCTGCCACAGAAAATATTAAAAATAAATCCAGAATATATGGACAGTATCACTAAAAATTGGACAGAATATTTATTTTTCAGCTATGAATAATTGACCAAAAACACTTGCTTTCACTTGCTATTCTCTTCTCATTAAAAAAACAAAACCAAACAAAAATCCTATAGGAAAATTATTCATTAATTTTCATCCCATTTTTTCCCCTAGAAATTTCAAGTGAGCATAATTCTTATGCTTAGTGACACTTAATTTAGTCAACATTCTTTCCTATAGTCACTCTGCCACTTACTGTCTCTTGGACACATTACTTACTTTCTCTAAGTCTCTTCTCCAAAATGTGGATAATAACAATATCTTCTCCCTAATGTCACTTTGAAGATTCAATTTTAAAAATTACATTTCTTAGTATAGTGTCAAGGCCCTCAGCATATGATAATGAGTATTATTGTTGCTTTTATCCACAATTGTGATCCATTATTTCAGTTTTACAGACAGATGGTATCTCTTATATATTTCATGCAGCCAATATTTATTGACCTGGATATAAAACAATGATTGAGACATGACTTCAAAACGCTGTGAGTTTTGTACCACTTTATGAATAATCCACAGCAATCTGTGAAAATTCAGTTTTTCTATTCAGGACTGCTTTCCTTCACTTGATCAGCTTATAAATGTCCACAGATTAGATCAACATTTATTTATTCAATAGACAGCATTTGGAATAGCAGATGGCTTTGAGTTGCATGCATATTATTTCTTCGGGCTTTAGTGATATATGGAGCAATAATTTGCTATGTAATGGTTGCTTCAGGAAATAGAGCAATTTATTTAAAAAGTACAGGGCAGACACATGGTACATTGGCACAATGGCATAAATAGACATACGCTGGTAGCAATGACATCAGGATAACCAATGTAAGTACTGAAGTACTGGCAACAGATTTTAAGCACCAATCTGCCTTTGGGCTAACAAGCATTGCCCATATTACCATTCTTGATTTGTTTTAGGAAGATATTAACTAACTTTTGCTTTTAACTCCTTGTTTTAGGCTTAGTATGCTGAACCAAGGTTCTGAATAATATATTATGGTTAACCTAGTTCTTCAAGTTTTTTTTTTTTTTTTTTTACTTTATTTTACTTTACAGTACTGTATGGGTTTTGCCATACATCAACATGAATCCGCCACGGGTGTACATGAGTTCCCAATCCTGAACCCTCCTCCCACCTCCCTCCCCATACCATCTCTTTGGGTCATTCCAGTGCACCAGCCCCAGGCATCCTGTATCTTGCATCGAACCTAGACTGGCGATTCATTTCTTACATATTATACATGTTACAATGCCATTCTCCCAAATCATCCCACCCTCTCCCTCCCCGACAGAGTCCAAAAGACTGTTTTATACATCTGTGTCTCTTTTGCTATCTCGCATACAGGGTTACCGTTACCATCTTTCTAAATTCCATATATATGTATTAGTATATTGTATTGGTGTTTTTCTTTCTGGCTTACTTCACTCTGTATAATTGGCTCCAGTTTCATCCACCTCATTAGAACTGATTCAAATATATTCTTTTTAATGGCTGAGTAATACTCCATTGTGTATAGGTACCACAGCTTTCTTATCCATTCGTCTGCTGATGGACATCTAGGTTGCTTCCATGTCCTGGCTATTATAAACAGTGCTGCATGAACATTGGGGTACACGTGTCTCTTTCAGTTTTGGTTTCCTCAGTGTGTATGCCCAGCAGTGGGATTGCTGGGTCATAAGGCAGTTCTATTTCCAGTTTTTTAAGGAATCTCCACACTGTTCTCCATAGTGGCTGTACTAGTTTGCATTCCCACCAACAGTGTAAGAGAGTTCTCTTTTCTCCACACCCTCTCTAGCATTTATTGCTTGTAGACTTTTGGATCGCAGCCATTCTGACTGGTGTGAAATGGTACCTCATTGTGGTCTTGATTTGCATTTCTCTGATAATGAGTGATTTGAGCATCTTTTCATGTGTTTGTTAGCCATCTGTATGTCTTCTTTGGAGAAATGTCTATTTAGTTCTTTGGCCCATATTTTGATTGGGTCGTTTATCTTTCTGGAATTGAGCTGCGGGAGTTGCTTGTATATTTTTGAGATTAGTTGTTTCTCAGTTGCTTCATTTGCTATTATTTTTATTCTACATGATAACTCATTCAATGGGCAATTTAAGTAAGAAAAGTATTTACTAATTTATTTACCTAATATGCAGATGACACCACCCTTATGGCAGAAAGTGAAGAGGAGCTAAAAAGCCTCTTGATGAAGGTGAAAGAGGAGAGCGAAAAAGTTGGCTTAAAGCTCAACATTCAGAAAACAAAGATCATGGCATCCGGTCCCATCACTTCATGGGAAATAGATGAGGAAACAGTAGTCTACCACAGTAGAAACAGTGTCAGACTTCANTGCTGGGAGGGATTGGGGGCAGGAAGAGAAGGAGACGACCCAGGATGAGATGGCTGGATGGCATCACGGACACGATGGACGTGAGTCTGAGTGAACTCCGGGAGATGGTGATGGACAGGGAGGCCTGGCGTGCTGCGATTCATGGGGTCGCAAAGAGTCGGACATGACTGAGCGACTGAACTGAACTGAACTGACATGTACAAACATATTTCTGTCCTAGATAATACTGGGGCATTGGATAACAATAACAAAATCTATTTACAATATATTTCCTGGAATATGTTTTTCTGGCTTCCATTCAAAAATATAGTGCCTACATAGTTGCCAAATTTACTGAGGCTTTTGGGGGGTGATGTGTATTTGCACTGTCTGAATCTGACATACCCTACAACTGTTATTTAATGGGAACTCTAGGTTATCACTTGTCCCCGTGCCCCAAGGCTTGTGCATGCTTAGTCGCTTCAGTCATGTCTGACTCTTTGCGACCCCATAGACCATAGCTCCTTAGGCTCCTCTGTCCATGGGATTTTCCTATCAAGAATGCAAGGGATCTTTCCAAACCAGGGATCAAACTCCTGTCTTCTGTGTTGCCTACCTTTCAAGCAAGTTTTTTACCGCTGAGCCACCAGAGAAGCCCCACCTCAAGACTTGCTGTTTGCTAAAGAAAGTCACTTTCTCTGATTTTTAAGGGACTCAGCATTGATGAATTAAGCCACAAACCCTGACATGACAAAAGGAATATCATTTCTTCTTTAATCACCACTTTTCTCTCTTTTAAATTCAGTTCAGTTCAGTTGCTCATTTGTGTCCTAATATTGCAACCCCATGAATCTCAGCATGCCAGGCCTCCCTGTCCATCACCAACTCCTGGAGTTCACTCAGACGCATGTCCATCAAGTCAGTGATGCCATCAAGCCATCTCATCCTCTGTCATCCCCTTCTCCTCCTGCCCCCAAACCCTCCATCAGAGTCTTTTCCAATGAGTCAACTCTGCATGATGTGGCCAAAGTACTGGAGTTTCGGCTTTAGCATCATTCCCTCCAAAAAAAATCCCAGGGCTGTTCTCCTTCAGAATGGATTGATTGAATCTCTTTGCAGTCCAAAGGACTCTCAAGAGTCTTCTCCAATACCACAGTTCAAAAGCATCAATTCTTCGGTGCTCAGCTTTCTTTATGGCCTAACTCTCACATCCATACATGACTACTGGAAAAACCATAGCCTTGACTAGATGGACTTCTGTTGGCAAAGTTACGTCTCTGCTTTTCAATATGCTATCTAGGTTGGTCATAACTTTCCTTCCAAGAAGTAAGTGTCTTTTAATTTCATGGCTGCAATCACCATCTGCAGTGATTTTGGAGCCCAAGAAAATAAAGTCTGACACTGTTTCCACTGTTTCTGCATCTATTTTCCACAAAATGATGGGACCAGATGCCATGATCTTCGTTTTCTGAATGTTGAGCTTTAAGCCAACTTTTTCACTCTCCTTTTTCACTTTCATCAAGAGGCTTTTTAGTTCCTCTTCACTTTCTGCCATCAGGGTGGTGTCATCTGCATATCTGAGGTTATTGATATTTCTCCTGGCAATCTTGATTCCAGCTTGTGCTTTTTCCAGCCCAGTGTTTCTCATGATGTACTCTGCATAGAAGTTAAATGAGCAGGGTGACAAAATACAGCCTTGACATACTCCTTTTCCTATAAGGAACTAGTCTGTTGTTCCATGTCCAGTTCTATCTGTTGCTTCCTGACCTGCATATAGGTTTCTCAAGAGGCAGGTCAGGTGGTCTGGTATTCCCATCTCTTGAAGAATATTCCACAGTGTATTGTGATCCACACAGTCAAAGGCTTTGGCATAGTCAATAAAGCAGAAATAGATGTTTTTGTGGAACTCTCTTGCTTTTTCCATGATCCATTCCTCTGCCTTTTCTAAAACCATCAGGAGTTCACGGTTCACATATTGCTGAAGCCTGGCTTGGAGAATTTTGAGCATTACTTTACTAGCGTGTGAGATGAGTGCAATTGTGCGGTAGTTCGAGCATTCTTTAGCATTGTCTTTCTTTGGGATTGGAATGAAAATGACGTTTTTCAGTCCTGTGTCCACTGCTGAGTTTTCCAAATTTGCTGGCATATTGAGTGAAGCACTTTCACAGCATCATCTTTCAGGATTTGAAATAGCTCCACTGGAATTCCATCACCTCCACTAGCTTTGTTCGTAGCGATGCTTCCTAGGGCCCACTTGGCTTCACATTCCAGGATGTCTGGCTCTAGGTGAGTGATCACACCATTGTGATTATCTTGGTTGTAAAGAACTTTTTTGTACAGTTCTTCTGTGTATTCTTGTCACCTCTTCTTAATATCTTGTGCTTCTGTTAGGTCCATACCATTTCTGTCCTTTATCCATCCCATCTTTGCATGAAATGTTCCCTTGGTATCTCTAATTTTCTTGAAGAGATCTCTAGTCTTTCCCATTCTGTTGTCTTCCTCTATTTCTTTGCATTGATCACTGAGGAAGGCTTTCTTATCTCTCCTTGCTATTCTTTGGAACTCTGCATTCAGATGCTTATATATTTCCTTTTCTCCTTTGCTTTTCACTTTTCTTCACAGCTATTTGTAAGGCCTCCCCAGACAGCCATCTTGCTTTTTTTGCATTTCTTTTCCATGGGGATGGTCTTGATCCCTGTCTCCTGTACAATGTCACGAACCTCATTCCATTGTTCATCAGGCACTCTATCTATCAGATCTAGTCTCTTAAATCTATTTCTCACTTCTACTGTATAATCATAAGGGATTTGATTTAGGTCATGCCTGAATGGTCTAGTGGTTTTCCCTACTTTCTTCAATTTGAGTCTGAATTTGGCAATAAGGAGTTCATGATCTGAGCTACAGTCAGCTCCTGGTCTTGTTTTTGTTGACTGTATAGAGCTTCTCCATCTTTGGCTGCATAGAATATAATCAATCTGATTTCGGTGTTAACCATCTGGTGATGTCCATGTGTAGAGTCTTCTCTTGTGTTGTTGGAAGAGGGTGTTTGCTATGACCAGTGCATTTTCTTGGCAAAACTCTATTAGTCTTTGCCCTGCTTCATTCCGTATTCTAGGACCAAATTTGCCTGTTGCTCCAGGTGTTTCTTGACTTCCTAATTTTGCATTCCAGTCCCCTGTGATGAAAAGGACATCTTTTTTGGGTGTTAGTTCTAAAAGGTCTTGTAGGTCTTCATAGAACCATTCAACTTTAGCTTCCTCAGCATTACTGGTTGGTGCACAGACTCGGATTACTGTGATATTGAAAGGTTTGCCTTGGAAATGAACAGAGATCATTCTGTCGTTTTTGAGATTGCATCCAAGTGTGGCATTTTGGACTCTCTTGTTGACCATGATGGCTACTCCATTTCATCTAAGGGATTCCTGCCCACAGTAGTAGATATAATGGTCATCTGAGTTAAATTCACCCATTCCAGTCCATTTTAGTTTGCTGATTCCTAGAATGTCAACGTTCACCCTTGCCATCTCTTGCTTGACCACTTCCAATTTGCCTTGATTCATGGAACTGACATTCCAGGTTCCTATGCAATATTGCTTTTTACAGCATCAGTCCTTGCTTCTATCACCAGTCACATCCACGACTGGGTATTGTTTTTGCTTTGGCTCCATCCCTTCATTCTTTCTGGAGTTATTTCTCCAGTGATCTCCAGTAGCATATTGGGCACCTCCCGACCTGGGGAGTTCCTCGTTTGGTATCCTATCATTTTGCCTTTTCATACTGTTCATGGGGTTCTCAAGGCAAGGATACCAAAGTGGTTTGCCAGTCCCTTCTCCAGTGGACCACATTCTGTCAGACCTCTCCACATGACTCGCCTGTCTTGGATGGCCCCATGGGCATGGCTTAGCTTCTTTCAGTTAGACAAGGCTGTGTTCCTAGTGTGATTAGATTGACTATTTTTCTGTGATTATGGTTTCATTGTGTCTATCCTCTGACGCCCTCTTGCAACACCTACCGTCTTACCTGGGTTTCTCCTACCTTGTACATGGGGTATCTCTTCACGGCTGCTCCAGCAAAGCGCAGCCGCTGCTCCTTACCTTGGACGAGGGTTATCTCCTCTCTTTTGGTTTCTTTGATTTTAGTAAATTGACAATATTTTTGTGTTCTAGAAAAGGAACAAATGCAACTCCAGCTCGAAATGTTTATCTTGAATTATCTGTGGGAAAAAGATTGGAAATCACACTCTCACATTCATTTTTGTGCTGCTATTCTTATTTAATATTTAATCGTCGCAACTTGCCATAACCTAGAAAGAATTAAATGAGGCCAGCAGTAGGTATTTTTTTTTTAAATGTGCTCACAAGCTATTTATTTTTAAATTAAATCGTTTTATCCAGAAGCCAGTGTGTTGGGTGGGAAGAAGGTACTGCTACATACTTCTGGAAGGTTAAGGTGAGCTACTGAACTTATAATATAGACGTGATTTGTATTCTGATATTTTCCTTGTTTGTAATTTGGTCTCAAGTGATGGCACCCCACTCCAGTACTCTTGCCTGGAAAATTCCATGGACAGAGGAGCCTGGTAGGCTGCAGTCCATGGGGTCGGGAAAAGTCGGACATGACTGAGCGATTTCACTTTCACTTTCACTTTCATGCACTGGAGAAGGAAATGGCAACCCACTCCAGTGTTCTTGCCTGGAGACTCCCAGGGACGGGGGAGCATGGTGGGCTGCCGTCTATGGGGTCACACAGAGTCGGACACGACTGAAGCGACGAAGCAGCAGCAGCAGCAGCAGCAGCTCCTAGTATAATGACTTCAGCACTATGATTTTATCAGCATGAAACATAGTCTACACTTTCTATGAAAAAAATTCCCCCAACCCATTTCTTTTCATCTTAAATACTACACTCCCTTTAGGTAAAACGTTCTTGAAAGATGTCTCATTCTGGGCTCCTCCAGTTTCTTCTCTCTCCTTAATGCTTTCCTCCTGGTTTTTCACATGCTTCACACCTAAACAGAGATTGCTTTTAAGGTCACCTCTTACCTACCTCTGTTTTGAAAATCTGGTTGATGTCTCCTTATTCTCCTTTTTTGCAACTTTTAGGAATATCTGTCATGGAAACTCTTTCTAAAAGAAAGAACTTTCCTCTTTTATTTTCTGAAGACTACTCTCTGGTTTTGTTTCTACCTAATTTTCCTCTTATTTTTGCCTTTTTTTGGATATTTCTCTACAATCTGAGTAATCCCAGGCTCATTCGTATACACACACATACACAAATGAATATGATTTGTTAATTATTATGATTGTTGTTATTATTAAAAGTGTTTGGGTATTTGTTTCTTTAATACTATCATTGAGTTTACCATTGATATCCAGAGTTAGTAACTACCTAAGAACTTGATACTTGAACCTGAAAATCTATAATAATAACACTATGAAATTCAATGTGAGTTAATCAAAATTCTTCATTTTAAATCACTCCTAACTTTTTTCCTCCTTCAGTGTTCAGTCTCCCTAAGTGATATCACTTTCCATCCATTGGCTAAAATCGAAATTTTAGTAATCACCCTTGAGTTCTCTCACTTATCATCTGCCCATGTGTTCATTATTCACTCATCCATTAAATAGTTATTGAGCAGTAACTATGAAATCTTACTTTGAGCCCTAGAGATCCAGCAATAAACACAACAGTTAAGTTCTCCACTAGGGCTGGAACTTACATTTAAGTAGGGAAAGACAAGTAATAAATAAGTGAATATAGTACTCAGTTGTAATAAGCACATTGAACAGGATGGGAATATGGTCATGTAAAAGAGGGAGGGTGGCTCTGTGCAACTGTGGCATCTGACAAGTTCTCTTTAAGAGATGATGTTTAATCTTGAATTTAAATGACAGAGAAGGAGAAAGATGAGGAGGAACAAGTTTAGGATGCAGATTGACTTGTCTGAAGAAAATAAATTGGCTGCTATGGCCTTACAGTGGATAATAAGGAGTTATTTGAAATGAGGTCAAACAAGTAGGCAGCAGTCAGGTCATATGGGCATACATAAACCATCTGAAAGAGTCTGTAACTCATTCTAAGTGTAGTGATAATCTGTTGAAGGATTCTAAGCAGGACAACAATGTAGTAGGATTTGTCTTGTAAAAAGATCAGGACTCACCAATCTAATCCAAATCCTATTTTTTTTTTGGCTTAAAATCTTTAATGAAATTAATAATTAATTAAATAAATGAANATTTTCCATATTTTAAAATTAAATTATAGTTTTGAATTTTCCATTTTATCCAAATTAGGAAATCTCGGGTGAATTTAAGTTCCATAAATTCACATTATCTGTTATGTGTCTTCTTTCTAAAAAGTATTATGAAAAAGGAAATAAGGCCTAGTCTCCCCTTTGAAGGAACTCAAACTCTTATAAGCATATAACAGTCCAACATAAGAGTAGGTCACAGTGCTTTTCCAACACAAGGCAAAAAGGGCTTTCTAGTTTTTTCCTTCCTTCTTGCCTTCATTCTCTCCCTTTCTATAGGAAAGCTACACGAGACCAGGCATAGAAACAGAATGGAACTATGGAAAGTTTTAAATAATCAAGGGGAGTGTGAAGGACACTGATAGCTTACAAACATCAGATAAGTTTAGTTCTGTTGACATTTGAGACAAATACATCACTAAATTTGGTGACAGGTCATTGTGAGCTTGATTATAGAATGGCTCTGTACCAGTCAGCTTGGGTTGCTATACCATAACAAGATACCACAGGTGGGGTCACTTAAACAACAAAAGCAACTTATTTTCTCATCATTTTGGAGGTTAGAAGTTCAAGATCAAGTTCCAGCAGCCTTGGTTTCTGCTGAGACCTCTCTCCTTGCCTGGCACGTGGTCGCCTTCTCACCGTGTTGTCACATGGCCTTTACTCTGTGGCACCTGCAGACAGAGTCAGTTCCAGTGAGTGAGTTCTGGGGTTTCTTCCTCTTCCTAAATGGACATCAGTCTATCAGATCACCCTTTGATCTCACCACTTACCTCCTTAGAAGCTCTATCTCCCCAAATGGTTGCATTGCCGGTTAAAGCTTCAATATGTGAATTTTGGTGGGGACTCAATTCAATCCATAACATACTGGTGCTGCTGCTAAGTCACTTCATTTGTGTCTGACTCTGTGTGACCCCATAGATGGCAGCCTACTGGGCTCCCCCGTCCCTGGGATTCTCCAGGCAAGAACACTGGAGTGGGTTGCCATTTCCTTCTCCAATGCATGAAAGTGAAAAGTGACAGTGAAGTCACTCATTCGTGTCCGACTCCTAGCGACCCCATGGACTGTAGCCCACCAGGCTCCTCCATCCATGGGGTTTTCCAGGCCAGAGTACTGGAGTGGGGTGCCATTGCCTTCTCTGCCATAACATACTATACACTCACAATTGGCTATGGCATTAATTGTCTCTTAAATTGTCCATAAATCTAGCTGTTTAAAACAACAAATATTTCATTATCTTGAAGTTTCTGTGGTAGAGGAATTGAAAGTTAGGCTTAGCAAGGTAATTGTTACTTAGGGTCTCTGAAGGATTTCCAGCCAAAAACATCAGTTGGTGCTGTTGGAGTTCTACAGGCGGAACCAGGGCTGGTTGGTCCACTTCACCATGGCTCATTCACATGTCTATAATGTAAAACTATCACAACCAACTAAAATAATTCTCAGTTTTAGAAATCTTTATGTTGCTCAATAATTTTAATTCCATCATAGGTACATGTCCGTGCCTTAAAACTAAAGAGAGCAAAAATCTAAACCATGGATAAGGTGAACTATCTACTACTTAGCAAAGAGTTCCTCAGATGACACATCCAGTTATAATGGAAATAATAGAATAGAGAGGGACTGTATAAGCTTCAGAAGGTTGATTTTTGCTAATTCAAAGCAGTTTGTGTGTTAGCAAGGGAAAAACTGTCTGGAAACTGATACTATTTTAATGTCATATATTAAATAATTCATTTTTACCAAGATATTTCTTGAGTAATTGTTAAAAAAAGACACTGACCCTCACAAAGATAGCCCAAAATAATCACGGTTGTTTTGCAATGTGTGTTCATTGTTCCGTGTAGTGTAATCTTCTGAGGCTGTGGATGTGAGGTTTGATTTTGGTCTTGCACAGTAAAGTTGCACACTGGTGCCCTTTCACTTTAGAATAGTCAAAGGTTTTTTTTTTTTTTTTGACCTGCTAAGCTAATTCAAGGACTGAGAATAAAGCAACTATCACTTTAGATGCTATCACTGGAAATGTTTTCTTCAGATATCAACAGATATTCAGAGACTGGGAACCTTCACCTTGCAATATTGAAGCGAGGATTATAATTGCTTTTGAAATGGTAGTATGATTTGCAATGAATTTTCAGAAAGTGCAGCATTGAAGTTTATGGCCTTGTTTCAGAATTACAAGGAATCTCTGATCTTGTAAGTAAATAAATTCCAGTGGAAAGTACCAAGGAAGAGAAGCCTAGAGATCTGGGTTCCAGAGATGTGAGCAGACCACTTAGCCCTTTTGACCTTTGTTTCCTTCACTACAACATGAAAAGTTGGGGTTGTTGCTCTCTGAGACCTCTCAAAGTTCCACAGTTCTGTGATTATTATTGGAAGTAGGAAATGTTTCGTATTGTTAATATGATGGTTATGAAAATAAAAGGGGGATCAGTGAGCTGTAAAAGATGCAATTTTATTTCCTATGTGACCAAGCCAATTCAACAGTTCTAAGAATTGATTTTTTTATGAAATGAGGCTATCCAGGAAATAATTAATAGAATATTAATATAAATAACTTAATAGAATATTAAAATGCTATGATAATAGCAAGATTGACATCTAAACTAAGAGCAGCTTTACAGACACTATGATGACCAAAGGAGTCGGTCCGTGATCAATTATTAGTGATCTATTCCTGCTGGAAAATTCAGGAATTCTCTATAACATCTAGAATTAGCATATTAGATAAGACCAGAGATAAGACAGGCCACCCTGGTGGTTCAGACTGTAAGGACTCCGCCTGCAATATGGGAGATCTGGGTTCAATGCGTGGGTGGGGAAGGGATTCAGTCCCTGGAGGAGGGCATGGCAACCCACTCCAGTATTTTTGCCTGGAGTGTCTCCATGGACAGAGCAGCCTAGCAGGCTATCGTCCACAGGGTCACAAAGAGTCGGATGTGACTGAGTGACTAAGCACAGCACACAGAGATAAAATATAGACCATTGTAATAAATGCTACCGTGTAATGGTTTCCACACTTTTCTAAACACATTATCACTGAAGGCTTTACCATAGGGAGGGAATTAGAGGCTAACGAGCAAACGCTGTTTAAGCCACGTGCTGCGCTGCGTGCTCAGTCTCTTAGTCGCGTCCGGCTCTGTGACCCTAAAGGCTGTAGCCTCCCAGGCTCTTCTGTCCATGCGATTTTTCAGACAAGAATACTGTAGTGGGTTGCTGTGCCCTCCTCCAGGGTATCTTTCCGACCAAGGGATCAAATCCCCATCTCCTGGGTCTCCTGCATTGCAGGCAGGTTCCTTGCCAATGAGTCATGGGGGCTTTCCCTAATGTTTAAGCCACTTGCTCAAACATTTACAAGTATCATGCCATTAATAAAATTGATTCATAAAATTACTTAAGCTAAGATCGAATGTCATTCGTGCAGATAAATTGTTTCTGTAGATAGAGGGTCAGGTGAGTTGACAGTAAATGCTTGCTATGTGACCTTAAGCTGATCGTCTAACCGGGGTTGATGTTAATGCTCTCATCTTTGAAATTAAGGTTTGGCATGATGGATCTCCTTGTGTAGTTGAAAGTTATAGGGGTTAAAGTTAAACCTGTATTTGTCTGATTTTTCATTTCCTGATTATATGACATGAAGCAATTGATTAAACATAGTAAGACAATTTCTTTAGCTATAAAACGGGGATAATATATGTATCTTGCAGGGTTGTTCTATGGATTAATGAGACACTGCACATCAACTGTCTCACAATAGTCCAGCACATGGTAGGTGCTTTTTTGATTACCCTTCAATTAAAAAATAAATATAAAATTCTAAGGAGATGGATGGAACTGGAGCCGATTATACAGAGTGAAGTAAGCCAGAAAGAAAAACACCAATACAGTATACTAACGCATATATATGGAATTTAGAAAGATGGGNGGGTATTTGTTTTGATGCTATGACAGTCCAGCAGCTAAAATATATCTTTGAAAAACAATTCTAATGCTTGTAGTCTTATAACATTATATATATATACACATATATATATAATGCACATAACAAAGATATTGCAAAAAACCTCCACCTACCCAGAAACTGATATATGCATAATTTCTGAAACACATACCATATATAAAAATATACCTCTATGTTGGCTGTGATGCTTTCAGCTCTAAGAAAACTTGAGTTTGTAAGGTACCAGAAAGTAACTGTCTTAGGCCCTGTGGGGCATATGGTCTTCAGCCTACTCAGCTCTGCTACTGTAATGTGAAGGCAGCCACAGGCAAAACAAACATCTTTTATTAGTGTTCTAACAAAAGTTGAATTTACAGACACATAAGTTTGAATATCATATAGTTTTCACATCACAAAATAATCTTTTTCAACTATTCAGAAAGGTAAAACATTGCAGGAAGTGGGCCAGATCTGAATCACTTGCAGAAAAATGTACAACCAAATCAAAGCAAGGCACTGCAGCAGTAATGTGAGGGGTGAATGCCGGTAGCCAACCTTTTATTTTGCAGAATAATTCAAGAAATACAAATTATTATGATAGTATCTAACATATAGCTCTTCCTTTGTCTCAGACACTATTCTAAGTGCTTTAAAAATATTAACTCATTTACAACTCAAAGCAATCCTATTATCTCTTTTTTATGAAAAAGGAAACTGAGGCACAGAGAGGTTAGGTGCGTGCCTCATGCTAGAAACAGCCTGGGCAGTAGGAGTCAAAAGTCCATACTCTTAACCTCTATGTCATGTTGCTTCTAGTAGAAAGAAAAAGGTAGTGAAGAACATTTAGGACTCTCATACAAAATATAAATTCAGACAGCTCTGCAACTTGCTAAAACAACACCAACAGATATTTCTTCACATAGTATTATTTTTTATTGTGTAGGGATTTTCAGCTGTTTTTAAAAATGAATGTTGTTGTTTAGTTGCTAAGTCATGTCCAACTCTTTTGTGAACCTGTTGACCAGAGCCCTCCAGGCCCCTCTGTTCATGACCTTTCCCAGGCAAGAATACAGGAATGAGTGGGTTGCCATCCCAACCCAGAGATGGAACCCATATCTCCAGCATTGGCAGGAAGATTCTTTACACTGAGCCACCAGGGAAGCCTTTTTCCTGTGAATGTATCCCTAGTGTAAAATTTGGCCAACCATAAAAGAGTTGCAAATTTTACAGAAACATTTTTAATTCTTTCTGAAGGATTAGTTCAGTAAAATCCATATCCATTCAGAAATAGGGGGGAAAAGATACATTATAATTTTAAAAGAAGACTATACTTAAATATACATTCTGTTAACAACAGGAATCCCTGCTGAGACTAAATGAGAGATATCTTCATACACAAAAAAGTTACTGAACTAAATAAGGCTACATATTTCACTGTGTACAATTATGGATGGGTTCACATGCACATCAAACATCCACAGTCTGTGTTCTATAGCACACTGACATTCACACATAAGTCCTACATACTAAAGGACTTTTCACATATGTTAATGATGTCACATTTTTCAATTTATTTGTGCTTTTTGCAAAACTTCATATACCTAACATTTGCAGGTTTCTTTAAAACAACCTTGTAATCAGATTTCTGCAACATGACTCCTAGTATAAGTAGTTCCCTTGTACATATTCTCTCAGAATTTTTGTTTAAAAGGTTTCACATATTTAAAATATTTTTAAAAAAGGTTCTATACTTTATATCACGGATCTGACATTCACTGAAACATCACTTCTTGATAAAGCCTTCCATGTATGTTGTAATCTTTGTGATTATCTCCTTTTAGAATGTGCTAATGAGCCCAACTGGTATAAAAAGATTTCTGAATGCTCAGGATACTGATAGAAATTCCTCATTTACGATGGCTACCCTGACAGAAATTTCCTGATATTCATTTTTCTTACAGGATTTCTCTTGTATGGTTTAAATGTTGTACAATAAAGTATGACTTCTGACAAAAAAAAAAAAAAAATTTTTAAAAATGGAATCATTTCCTTATGTTCTCTTTGGCTTCAAATATAGACCAATTTATTTTAAAATATTTATCTAAATTTTTCCTGAATTGGATTAACAAGATTGGAATGGCCATATCGCTTTACCGTCTGAGCCACCAGGGAAGTCACCAAATTAAACTAGATAGAATCAAATGATTCCTCCATCTTTTTCAATAGTGGTAATAAAATTTTATATTTGTATGTTTACAATAGCATTACAAGCTCATGAAAATGCATGTGTAAGTAAAAATGCTCAGATCCTGTGACCTTGTCACTCTGAAATCTCAGCACTTGGAGGAGATTTGAGATCACAGGCACAGAGTAACATTTAAGATATAGAACTGATAGTGTGGTTGACTAAATGCCAAATAATTTTCACTAACGTTGAAAAAGCTAACTACATTAATATAATCTATCTGTTTTTCCAGTAATATCTCCCTTTCTGCCGCTCTCTCTCTCTAAGGTCTAGAATCTTGAGCTTGCTTTTTGGTGACTGACATCATGGAGCTGTGGGACACCGAGGAAAACTCTAAAAGTCCCATACAGAAGGAATTTATGCTTAAATATATGCTATACAAGCTTTTGTTAGAGAAATTAAATACATAAATTGAAATGTTATACTTTGCATAGTCTCCAGTATCAGAAATCTCTCTAGTACATTTCAGATGGAAAGACATTTAATAAGTGATAAAATGCAAAAAGAGGTTTATTAATAATGTACACAAAATGTCATGAAAGTTAAGGCAAATTAAATGTAATCCTGATAGTTCACTTGGGTGTTAAGATGGTCCAGGTTCTGAAGGATGCTGAAGTTCTGTCAAGGACCTGCAGGAGAGACCCTTGCCAGTTTATTTTATGGGCTCTAATTGTCAAGATGCCCATCTGGCTCCATGGCTCACTTTCTGCTGGCAAAGCTGCTCAATAGACCATCCATATCATCTGGTGCCCAGGTGCTTATATCCTAGATCAGTGAAGTGTTCACAGGACCACCTGCTATGTTCACAGTAGTGGATGTAGCATTTCATTTTAATATTAAAAGACAAAACATTTGAAGGCTATTGGATGGTTTTACTCTCAATATCTTTCTTATGTCCATGTAATGCAGTTTAGACACAGCTAATCATCTTGTAGGCTTCTCTGATAGCTCAGATGGTAAAGAATCAGCCTGCAATGTGGGAGACCTGGGTTTGATCCCTGAGTTGGGAAGAACACCTGGAGGAGGCCATGACAACCCACTCCAGTATTCTTGCCTGGAGAATCCTCATGGACCAAGGAGCCTCATGGGCTACAGTCCACGGGATCACAAAGAGTCAGACATGACTGAGCAACTAAGCACAGCACGGCATCATCTCATGGCAGCTATGATGCATCAGTTTAAACTAGGATTGCCTTGAAGAGTCCCTTCTGAAATGTTGAATCAGAGTAACCGTATGTCCTAGTTGGTCTTGGACACCCTCGGTTTAGGTCTGTTGTCACAGCATAATTATTGAAAACTTTGTTTATCCTCAAAATTTCCTGATGTGGATAACAGATTTTATGGTTACCCCATACCCTTTTTAACAACATCATTGAAACACTCAACATTCTTCTCAAGATTCTACTCTTAAATAGAATGTTGTAAATTCTACAACAAAAAGTAGATGCTATTTTCTACTTTTCAACATTGAATTCAGAACTGGATCAATAAACTTTTCAACTATAGCTAAATAATTGGCATGTGATCCTAGAACATTGTTATACAATAAGTTAGTAAGTGTTGATAACAGGTAGATGCTGAAAGAAATTGTCTGTCATTTATGACCAATGTGATAAGTATTAAAGCAAGTGGAGGCAAGGGGTTGAAATGACAAAGTTAGGATTTCCTAATAGCAAGAAGTAGGATTGTTGCCAAAAGATCCTACTAAGTGACATAAGGGAAAGAACTGAAACAGGAAGTTAAGAGGCTGGGAGATTATGGACCCGAAAGAATAAGGCTGACCCCAATTCATTGGCCGATCCCAATGAACTGGGGCAAACCAATGAGAGAATTTGTCAGGTGCAATACTTCATCAGTTATTTTGGTGAGAATAAATGGTGTAAACAATTCGTGTCAGTAACAAAGCAGTGAATATGAGTTTTAGGAAGAGATTTTTCAGTAATAACACTAGCTTCTAATCAAAGGTGGCTTGGGCTTCTTATTTAAAATTATATCTGTGTGTTACAGATGGATCCTGTTGGAGCCAACAACTCCTTTTCTCAATTTGAAGTTCACTAAGAAACTCTTTTTTTTTTTTTCCCCCTAGAGGAGAAGAACATCATTTATATTTCTCAGAATGAATCAGTAAATTAGCATCCTGGTAAATATATATGAAAGATCATACTAATCCAGTTTCTTATAAATTTAATCAATGTGAAGACATCCCTGATTTCAAGCCACAGTGAATGAGCACCATTCAGTAAGCAAAATCATCACTTTATCCTCTTTGTGATTAAGCATTTAATATCACCCTGGGAAACACTTCACTTTATGATGTCCTTTATCATTAAAAGATTTTATTTTTGCTTATTCACTATTGTGAGGTTAATAGAAGCTAAGT
This sequence comes from Redunca redunca, assembly GCA_006410935.1. Lineage (NCBI taxonomy): Eukaryota > Metazoa > Chordata > Mammalia > Artiodactyla > Bovidae > Redunca > Redunca redunca. Next base: position 993,143 of record SJYQ01104664.1, on the reverse strand, counting down.
ACAATAAATATTTCCAAATTTACATATTAAATACTGAAACTTGAAAAATACTACATTAGGTATTTAAAGCCATAGAGTGAATCAGTAGTAATGCAAAGAAGGAGTAGAACATAGGTTTTTCAGATTTTTGCTTATTGCTGAGTTTATTATACACAGAAGCAGAAGATATTAAGAAAAGGTGGCAAGAAAACACAGAAGAACTGTATAAGATCTTCATGACCCATATAATCACAGTGGTGTGATCACTCACCTAGAGCCAGATATCGTGGAATGTAAGCCAAGTGGGGCTTAGGAAGCATCATTATGAACAAAGCTAGTGGAGGTGATGGAATTACAGTTGAGCTATTTCAAATCCTAAAAGATGATGCTGTGAAAGTGCTCCACTCAATATGCCAGCAAATTTGAAAAACTCAGCAGTGGCCATAGGACTGGAAAAGGTCAGTTTTCATTTCAATCCCAAAGAAAGGTGATGTCAAAGAGTGCTCAAACTACAGCACAATTGCACTCATCTCACATGCTAGTAAAGTAATGCTCAAAATTCTCCAAGCCAGGCTTCAGCAATATGTGAACCATGAACTCCCAGATGTTCAAGCTGGTTTTAGAAAAGGCAGAGGAACCAGAGATCAAATTGCCAGCATGCGCTGGATCATTGAAAAAGCAAGAGAGTTCCAGAAAAATATCTATTTCTGCTTTATTGACTATGCCAAAGTCTTTGACTGTGTGGATCACAACAATCTGTGGAAAATTCTTCAGAGATGGGAATACCAGACTGCCGGGAGCCAGCGTGAGGAATCCCACCCGTGACAAGGTCATGCGGAAGGAAGCCTGACAAACGCAAGGATGTGATGGCTTCAGGTTTTCCCCCTGGAATTTCCTGAGCACCCACCCCGCTAGACCAGAATCCGCCTGCTTTACTGTGTTATGCTTTCTACCTACTTTTCTGTCATTAATAGGGGGCTGTCCCCCCACCACCTTTTTCTGGAAAAAATTAGAGCTTTTAGATAATAAATCTCCTGGGCATAATATGAGTGTTTCAATCCAAAAAACCCCTCTGATGGCTTTCTAGCCTGCCTGCAGGACTTGTACAGCTGCACATGTGATTGTTTGAGCCCTCCTGACTGCAGGAGGCACAGGAAGCTTAAAACACCCTAGGAATGTAGGGGCTTCCGGGGAGTCAAAATCATTAGAATAGGACTGATTAAAGGTTTCATTTGTTGAGCCAATACTTGCTGCCAAATTTTCATATCCTTTATTTTTAGATATAGTTGGTATATAGAAAAACAAGTAGTAGACCTGGTATTAGCAACATTTGATCTTTGAGTTAAATACCTTCTTTGTTATAACCCACTGTGCTTTTGTTGTATAGAGATGTAACTTTAGTGCTTTAAGGAGATGCAGATTAAAGGAAAACACTTCAGGGCAAACAAAATTAACATTCATTAAGGAAGAGAGCCAAAAAGTGTTAGCAAGCCTCTCGGCCAGAAGATAATGTAAACCACCTGAGATCTTTTGTATACAAAAAGATATACAGAAAGAGTCTGGGCTGCTAACGCTACATAATTTTGTATTACCCATTGATCTCTATGTATAATCAAAAATATAAAAGGCCTTGGAGGACAGTAGAGGCCAAAGCCAGTCGCTGGACTGGTTTCCCCTGTGTCTCCTCTTTACTCATTTCAGGCTGAATTCCCATCTGGGGTGTGGAGGCTCACCAAGTCTTACTTGCCCTGGCACTAAGATCTGTGAGAGAGAGCGCCCAAGGCGGGGCACTCTCCCATATTCAAGCGGGCAGCGGCCTAACATAGATGGTGCAAGCTCCTTGTATGGAACTTTATTGGCTTTCCACGTAAACCAAGTTATTCTCCACTTAATTTTCCTACTACACTATTTCTTCCTAATCTAATCTTATATTTCTATATTAATAAATAAATAAGTTCTCCTTGCCAACGCCGTCCATGCTTCGAATTCCCTGGATCCACCGGGGCTGAACCCTGGCACCAGACCACCTGACCTGCCTCTTGAGAAATCTGTATGCAGGTTAGGAAGCAACAGTTAGAACTTGGCATGGAACAACAGACTGGTTCCAAATTAGGAAAGGAGTACATCAAGGCTGTATATTGTCACCCTGCTTATTTAACTTATATGCAGAGTACATAATGAGAAACACTGGGCTGGATGAAGCACAAGCTGGAATCAAGATTGCCGGGAGAAATATCAATAACCTCAGATATGCAGATGACACCACCCTTATGGCAGAAAGCAAAGAAGAACTAAAGAGCCTCTTGATGAAAGTGAAAGAGGAGAGTGAAAAATTTGGCTTTAAGCTCAACATTCAGAAAACTAAGATCATGGCATCTGGTCCCATCATTTCATGACAAATAGATGGGGAAACAGTGGAAACAGTGTCAGACTTTATTGGCTCCAAAATCATTGCAGCTGGTGATTGCAGCCATGAAATTAAAAGATGCTTACTCCTTGGAAGAAAAGCTATGACCAACCTAGACAGCATATTCAAAAGCAGAGACATTACTCTGCTGCAACAAAATTCCATCTAGTCAAGGCTATGGTTTTTCCAGTAGTTATGTATGGATGTGAGAGATGGACTGTAAAGAAAGCTGAGTGCTGAAAAATTGATGCTTTTGAACTGTGGTGTTGGAGAAGACTCTTGAGAGTCCCTTGGACTGTAAGGAGATCCAACCAGTCTATCCTAAAGGAAATCAGTCCTGAATACTCATTGGAAGGACTAATGTTGAAGCTGAAGTGCTAATACTTTGGCCACCTGATGCGAAGAGCTGACTCATTTGAAAAGACCCTGATGCTGGGAAAGAATGAAGGTGGGGGGAGAAGGGGACAACAGAGGATGAGATGGTTGGATGGCATCACCAATTGGATGGACATGAGTTTGAGTAAACTCTGGGAGTTGGTGATGGACAGGGAGGCCTAGATGATTTTAACAATTGGCTGCATCTTTCCAAAGTTTTTCCCGTCTTTGAGCACTCTTAGATGTTTTTTCTTGTTTGTGTAGTTGCTAAGTCATATCGGAGTTATTTTTGTGACCCCATGGATGGTAGCCCACCATACACAGAAACTGAGTACCAGAATCCTTTTAAACCTGAAACTTAAACTTATACAATGTTTTATGTCAGTTATATCTCAATGAAACTAGATAAAATAAAACTACATTGTACTATAGCCTACCTAATTTTACAACCATTCCCCAATTTGGGGGGTCAGATTTAAGTATTCCTTCTAAATACTTCTCATAGCATCATTTTGTGGAGAATGCTCCTACTTTCTCCCATGTAGAGGAGTTTCACTGGTATCTTCACAATGCCTGTGTTGCTTGCTAAGTATTTACATAGACGTGAATAAATTGTGGTTCTTAAGACAGATAATTGTTTTAGAATTCTATTGCATTTTCTTATAGAGATAATTAAATAACATATGGAGAAATATTTTAAGCAGACTTCATTAAAAATAGAACAGCACTGCTAGAAAATAAGTATATTAGGTATTTTGACAGATACTGATTAGGATCAAAAGTCTACATTTAGCCTAATTAGGATAACAATCACAATTATTTTAAGAGTAAAACCAAATATCCAAGGTTAGTAGCTGTTTGAGATCCAGACAAATCATTTCAGAGACAAGAAGAGAAACACTATGCCACAAATTTATAGAAAGTGTCAGATTTCAGTGCAACTATAAAGGAAATATAGCTAAAAAAAGGAAAATGTGTGGTAGTTAATGTATTTTTCATACTCTATTCTTTATATATATATGGCTTCAAAGTATTTACAAATATTAGAATTTCTTAGCTGTTATTAGAAGTAATACATGTTTGTTTAAAATCAATTAAATATACCCTCAACTATTTGGGGTCTTTGGCAAGAAATCTAATCTTGCTTCAGCAGCAAGCCTACGACCCTATTGTACTAGTAGACACTCCTTGTTGCCGTTGTTGGTTTAGATATTTGGTATGTACTCTCACTTCTAGTAACAACCTTCCAAATGACAGTTTCTCCTTGTGTTCTTGAAGACAGTATCATTAATATTCATTGTCTGCCCAGAGACAAGACGTAGACAGGCAAACCCAGCTAAGCCTATTACACTTCATCAGAACTTTGACTCACAAGCTAAATGGCACAAATGGAGGAGGCAGGGAGAGCTGATGGACGAAAGCTGCGATGGGAGATTAGTTTGTTCTCCCTCCCTAGACCTTTGGGGATATATTTGCTCCTGCCTTGTACTAGCGAAGGTCTTCGTTTCTTCAATGCATTTCACTTTCTCTCATGTTAGCCAATTAGGGTTTTGTGAATTGCAACTAAAGCACCATGAGAAGACTTGTTAACAATGACTTGGTTTCTGCATGATTCAAACACCTTCCAATCATTTTATTAGTCCAACATGACACATTTGTCAAATTCTTTTCAAAGGAAAAACAAGTAAATAAGCATGGCAGCTAGCTGATCCCAGATCTCTAGTGCATGGATTTCAGAAAGATGTTATTTGCCACACAGGACAAGTAAAATAAAACAACGCATAATATTTTTAAAAGCTCATACTTTTTAAAGGTTTTTTACATTATTATCTTATTCAGTCCTCATAGGAATTCTGTGAAGTAGGCAGAAAAAGAAATATGACTCCCATATTCAAAGAGGGAAATTAAGTTTGAAAACAACAACAACAAAGGACACCAGAGAGCTATTGAGTAACCAGAATATGTCACACAAAAATATATTTTGCATACCAAGTCTAAAAGTGCATTGTAAAATCACATCTAGGGAAATCCTTTATTTTAATGTAATTATTTTATGTATAAGAAGCCACCTGCTTAAAAAAGAAAAAAAAAAAGTTTCAGTTCAGTGAATGATCGCTGAATTTTCCAGTCCTCAATAAGTGCTATTCCTACTGGTCTAGCTAACAACATTGAATGTATAAAATCTGATAGTAACTTTCTATTCAAATAGCATATAGATACATATGGCATTATTCTGACTCAGTGTTGAAGTTGATATGGTCATTTCCCCCTCAGTGGGGTCATGAAGTTCTATACTAAAGAGATTGAATATGGGAAAGAGAAATCTTTATTTTCTGAAGTCCATAATAGCTACTCAGCCAGCAAAGATTATAGAGTACAAGCCAGGGGCTGACAAATAATCATTCAGGATCTATCTACTTTTAAAACTCTTTATATGAATTAATGCACACACACATATAGTACGTCCATGTTTATATTTTAGAAACAGATTTGAGAAATTCTCTGAGGGTCAGTGGTTAGGACTCCTATGCATTCACTGCTATGTTTGTGGCTTTGATCCCTGTTTCCATGGGAAAACTCCCACAAGCTGCACTGAGTGGCCAAAAATTAAAAAAGAAAAAAAACAAAAACGGAAGGATTCAGTTATTATTACTAAAATCCTGGAAAATACTATTTTATAATTATTACAGTTTAAAATATTCCCCCTTTTTATGGCTTACAGAAAATTGACTCCTTGTCTTTCTGTTCTTTTCTTTTTTAGATAAAGGAAACTAGCTATCACAATTTCTAAAATAGATTCTATATCTCTGAAGACCATTCTTAAATTATTCCTCAGTTTCCTTTTCTCCAGGCTAAATTATCCTTTTTGTTTTTACTTTTTTTCTTATAGGCCCTGTGCTTCAACCTTTGATCATCTCCTTTGCTCAACCCCTTCCAAACTCACTACACATATTACATTGCCATTGATTTATTCATATGAGTGCCCAGTGGGTACATAGAATTCTACAAAGTGTCTTTCAATTCATGTTCTTATGATTTCAGATAAGTACGGGAATTCTGATATAAATTTGAACAGCATTCCATATACTGTATTAGAAGTTAAAAAATGAGGTCTGTGAAGGGGACTTCGTTGGATTAAACCTGCCTCCTTTTTGGATTTTTAGGTTAATGTAGAACTAGAAACTTACATAGTTTCATTTTATTATTCAGAAAAGTGTCACTTTCTTGTAAGATTGTCCATGCCATTGCATCTGTGATTTTGGGGTTTATATGATAAAATTTATGACATTTCCCTTTTACGAGCATAAGAATAAGAGAAGGAAAAAAAAATATACAGTTCAGATTTGATCTACATTTACTAATTTTTCTGTTTTCACAGCCAAACCTAAAAAAGAAAAAGCTAAAAAACTAGACTATTTTGACCAACAATTATTTTTTTTTAAGAGTCAAGCATTTTGATTTAAACTTTAGTCTAACTAGTCATTTGCATCAAGAGACACACTAATTTTCCTTTATTTGTTGGAAGCAGGAAATTCAAAGTTTCACATTTCAGCTTTTAAGATCCTCTTCCCTTCCTCTAGTCTATTTCCTTTTTTGATTGTCAAGCTGAACTCATTGACAAATGCTACTGGGCAACTAGTTGCTAGCAAAGCCACCTTCTACATATTTCATAGGAATGACTATTTGACACCACTATGCCTGTTCCTGGTTTTGTGGCACCTGTCACTCTCTGGAGCCTGGTATAATAAGTTTGCTCCCTACAAGTTATGTGGTTTATCTAATTCACATGGCCACTTTGATCCTCAGTTTCTTCATCATCTATATTTAGTTTCCATATTGGTCTAGTGTACAGGTTAAAGGGAAAATATTGTATGCAAGATTCTTTGTACATTGCCTAGCATACAATAAGTACTGCCAAAATGAATGCTATTAAAATATGTAATATTTAGTAATGCTATTAATTCATAAAATGGAACTACCCAAGCATAGTTGCACAAGGCTAGTTACCATAACTGATAATCCTCAAAAACTCAGTGGATTAAATACTTTTTTTTAAATCAAACATAGACAACTTTAAAGCTTACTGAATAACAAACTAAAGAAACATTTTTTTTCTTTGAAAGTAAAACCATGGTGGAAAATATAGAAATACCAAACAGCACATGGATCCTTTCTGGGGAAAAACATACCAAAATCTTACTTGACTATTAGATGTGAAATTTACTGTTGTATATTTTAAAAGAACTACTTAAAGGAGCATAAAAATAAAACAGAACTTAAAATATTCAAATTTCAAAATCTAATAATAAACTTTATCTACCCTGCAGTCGACTACCAGTCTTATTACTAATTAAGTTCTTAATATCTTAGAATATTATATTGCATTTTCAGAATCTGAGGAAGTACATAGAGAACTAGTGGGGAACATACCATAGTTTGCTTTGAATGTTCTATAATCCTCTCCTTTGAAACAATGGTAATGTAAAAGTCATTTCTAAATTGCTATATATACAAAACACACACAGATGAGGAAACTAAGGCACAGAGAATTTTAGAAATTCTCCAGGATCAGTCGAATAATGCATGCGTCATCCAGTTTGGAGCTCAGTCTAACTCTGAACATATATTCTTAAACACTGCTAAACGGCCTCATTTCCAGTTACCTAATTCCTGTGCATATCAGGAGAGCTGTTATTTTCAAATTTCAGATGGATGCATAATGATTCAAAAATTTTAAATGGGTCATTTCAGATATTACTTTCTTTTACAAGAAAGTGGTTTGTTTATATACTTTTTGTTAAATAATTGCTTTTCTACTTCCTGTCTGTGATTTTATCTTCCAAACAGTTTCAGAAATTAGAATACTTATATTCAATAGATTGGAACTTCAGCCTTGTAGATATTTATTTTTGAGGCTAATGCAGTAACTCAATCTTAATTCGCCTTAGAAGACACTGCTATGTATTGCCACACTGAAAGAAAGACCGAAGGTAAAGGGAAAGCAGCACGGAACAGAGCAGTGCAGACAAGAAGAAAGAGGAAATTTTGTTGAAAATAAAATCTTCCACAAAGAAAAATGTTGACAAATGGGACTATGTTAAAATTACAAGCTCTGTTCTTCAAACGATATCCTTAAGATAGCATCCTGACTAGGAAAAATTATTTCCTAAAGCTGAAGGTACACTTATCCTGTGACCCAGAAATTTTACTATCAGTGATATACTTAACTATATCAAACATAAAAGTACCAAAAGTCATGTATAAGCAAAATAGATAATTTTTGTCTACATTTATTGAGATAATGTTTTATTTCCTTCAAATTTAACATGGTATATTATATTAATTAATTTACAAATTTTAAATATACTTGAATCTACTAAATAAACCTAACAACAT
>SJYQ01104664.1:970247-980912 GCA_006410935.1 Redunca redunca | reverse complement strand
TAGAAGAGAACAACAGAAAATTAAAATTTTAAAAAGGTATGATTTATTATAGCAACAAGTAACATGGAATATTTAAGTATAGCTAAAAATATCTGTAAGATTTATATGCTGAAAACTACAAACATAAACAACAAAAAATGTCTAAATAAGTGGAAAGAAAAACTATTTTCACAGATTGAAAGACTGAATATTGTTAAGATGTATGCTTCCCTTGTCACTCAGCTGGTCAGGAGTCCTCCTGCAGTGTGGGAGACCTGGGTTCAATTTCTGATTCAGGAGGATCCCCTGGAGAAGGAAATAGCAACCCACTCCATCTAGTCAAAGCTATGGTTTTTTAGTAGTTATGTGTGGATGTGAGAGTTGGGCCATAAAGAAGTCTGAGTGCCGAAGAATTGATGCTTTTCAACTGTAGTGTTGGAGAAGACTCTTGAGAGTGGCTTGACTTGCAAAGAGATCAAACTAGTCAATCCTAAAGGAAATCAATCCTGAATACTCATTGGAAGGACTGTTGCTGAAGCTGAAGTGAAGAGCCAACTCATTAGAAAAGACCCTGATTCTGGGAAAGATTGAGAGCAGGAAGAGAAAGGGATGACAGAGGATGAGATGGTTGGATGCCATAATTGACTCAACGGACATTGACTCCCAGAGCAAACTCTAGGAGATGGTGAAGGACAGGGAAGGACTGGCGTGCTGCAGTCCATGGGGTCACAAAGACCCAGACAGGACTGAGAGTCTGAAAAACAACAGCCAGTATTCTTGCCTGGGAAATTGCATGCATAGAGGAACCTGGAGGGCTACAATCCATGGGGTCACAAAAGTTGGACAGGATTTAGCACTTGGCCACGATCATTCTCCCCTAACTGATAAGTACATTCAATGCAATCCCCGTCAAAAGCCCAGCAGGGTCTTTTGTGTGTGTGTGTGTGTAAACATTCATTCTAAAATTAATGCAGAAAAAAGAATTAAAAACACTTTTTCCTTTCTCAAAAGAAATAAAACTTTTAAAAACAAGAACACATTTCAAAAACTTACCTATCTGTTTTCAAGACTTGTAACTGAGACAACCTAGTATTGGTATAACAATGCGTGTGTTGTGTGTTCAGTCGCTCAGTCATGTCTGACTCTTTGGGACCTCGTGGACTTTAGCCTGCCAGGCTCCTCTGTCCATAGGATTCTCCAGGCAATAATACTGGAGTTGGTTGAAACTTCCTACTCCACAGGATCTTTCTGACCTAGGGATCAAACCTGAACCTCCTATGTCTCCCGCATTGGCAGGCAGATTCTTTACCACTAATGCCACCTGGAAAGACAAACCAATACAATAAAATAGAGGATGCAGGAATAGACACAATGTATACTTTCAAATGATGTTTTTTGCTAAGTTGGAAGACTCAGAAAGCTGCATATTATGATTTCACTTATGTGTCACTCTGGGAAAGGTAAAACTAGGAACTTAAAGCTGATCAATGGTTGCCAGAGGTTGAAGCTATAGAGAAAGGGATTGATTTTAGAGTCACACAATGTGACATTTTTGGTATGACTACAGTATTCCTTGTTTTATTTTCTTCATTGAATTGTGATAATTTAAGAATGGTGAACAATAACTGAATATTTGATGGTGCTAATGAATGAACTGCCTTTGATTTGGGGCTGATGATGGGATGTGAAACTGTGGTTATGTATATAGAGATGTACTTATCTTTTAGTACATCCATGGACAGAGGAACCTGGTGAGCTACAGTCCACGAGGTTCTCAGGTGGCACTAGTGGCAAAGAACCTGCCTACCAATGCAGGAGACCTCGGAGACTGCTGTTTCCATCCCTGGGTCGGGAAGGTCCCCTGGAGGAGGGCATGACTACCCACTCTAGTATTCTTGCCTGGAGAATCCTATGGACAGAGGAACCTGTTGGGATACAGTCCAAAGGGTCACAAAGAGTTGGACATGACTGAAGCAACTTAGCATACACGGCATGCATTTGTTGAAAATGATTAGCCATTCTTCCCAAATTTGAAAAAAGAATTTATAGATGACTTTCATGTTCCAGTAAAATTTGTTAAAATACCATCTAAGAATTAAGTTTGGCATGGAAAGAAGGAACCCACAATTACTTCATGAAGACATTAGAAAGTTTTCATTATTAAGGATATGAGTATGTGTAATCCTTCACTGCAAGGATCATAGTGACTTTCAGTCACAATGTACTGTGATTTATTACCTGAATAAAAACAATAATGCAAGAAGACAAAATAAGATAATAAAACAAAGCAATAAATGAGTCATTTTGTCAGTGGAATAAGTTGGTATTTTGTAAAAGGTACCCTAAAGAAGCTGTTAAAGGTTGCTGCTGTTGCTGCTAAGTCATTTCAGTCATGTCCGACTCTGTGCGATGCCATAGATGGAAGCCCACCAGGCTCCCCTGTCCCTGGGATTCTCCAGGCAAGAACACTGGAGTGGGTTGCCATGTAATAGCAATTCAGTGTACCCTGTAGACAATTCCAACTCAAAGATTATCATTAAAAAGAAAAGAGAAGGAAAAAAATAAAAGACAGCAAGCTTAAAAAAAAAGAAATATGAAAAACAGAAAAGTCCATGACTTTCTGCAATGTTCAATATTAATATTTTCTACTTTATTGTAAACAAATGCATCAATGTGCAATCATATCAATTATACTCTCAGCTGATGGTCATGCTTATGTCCCTTAAATCTGTGCATCATACCTGTGGTCTGCCAAAAAAATTAAGAGCTAAGACGATTTACCATTAGTTTTATAAATAAGAGCCTCAAAAAACATTGTAGATAAATATTGTTATCCATTAAAAGAGACTGAGTTTTTTTTTTTTTTTTTTGGGAGAAAAAGATTTTAAATATTTAATGAAATCAATAGGAAAATCATTACTTATTTTTTGTAATTCATTACTCTAAATTACATTAGATCAGATTTACTAGTTAAAAGGGAGAACTATTTACATGAAGCAATATAATAGATTAATGTTACCCTACATATCATTACCAGCTATTTGGCATGGGCCCCGAGGATATCTACATCTCTAGAATATTAACAGTTTTAATTTTGAAATTATTTCTTGCAAAAGTCTTTAAAGTCCATTGAATTTCACTATTTTTTTTAAAGGATTAATGTTTAAATGATGGAGCTGTTACAGAAAAGTCTATTAGCTCTGGCCATACATGAAGCTCCTTCTTGATGAGTAATAGTTTGGAAATGGTTGCCTGGTAGTGATTAGTGATTTTTTTTGAGATTAATTTTCCATTAATCTGTTTAGTTTTATGAATAGCTAAATTAGACTGACATAGATTTAACTGCATGCTTCTAGTTTGTACAAAGATAATCATAATTGTAAGGCGAGTGCAGAGAAAAAGAGAGTGAGCTGGGCAGTCAGGCAAGAAAAGGGATATCAATTAGAGGGAAAAGAGGGTGACTGGTTCTTAAGGAGAACCAGGGTTCTCTGTTTCTGACGGAGTCCTTCTTACAGCCCACCAATGAAAAATTCTCTGAAGGGATGGTCACGTAGCCTGAGGTCTGGAATCTGGTGGTCTCACAGCTTTGAAAAGACAGGCACCAGTGAAATAACAGGATGCCATCTGGGCAATTTGGTCATTCTCACAGATCACTGTGATTTATTCTTTGTTTGCGAGGTCGACATAACGAGCCATCTTATCAATGAGACCCCGTGTGGGCCCTGTCAGTAATAGAATTGAAATGATTTGCTGGCTTCAGACTGTCTCTGGTTTCAGCAAAGCAAGAAACCAACCAACAAGCAAACACAACCAATATCACAGCAGAGTCATCAGAACATTAGACAACATGAGTGATCGTTGTGTACCGGGCATGGTTCTAAGCATCTGGCAAATACTTCGAATAACCCTCATGACTGTCCTGTGAGAGAGGTTTTATAATTGTCTCTACTCTTCTGATGAGGAGTATAGATTCAGGCAACTTAACTAACTTGTCCTGCGAACACAGATGCCAAGTGAGATTTTAGCCTAAGGAGTTTGACTCTAGATCCTATGCTTTTAACCAGCTCATTCATTTTTACCAAGGTTCCTGAGCTAATACAGAGTGTTTCGACAGTGTTTGCCACATAATAATAACCCAAAAGTTTTAACTAAAATATATTTTCAAAAGAACTAAAGTACGTGCATTTAAGTGAAAATTGTAGTGTAGAAGAGAGTTTCCCAGAGCAATTAACTATATGAAGTTCCTTACTCCTGTGACTTGTTGCTGCCTCAGAGAGAACCTGAAATTTGAATATGAAAATCAAAGCTGAAGTCGATGGAGGCTACTCTCAACAAATCTTAATGAATCTTAGCCTTGGGGTCTCAAATCACTCATATTAAGAGAGTAGCTTGGCTGGAAATCAGATTCTTCCCTGAGTTTACAGACATTCAAAATTGTAAACCAGTTGTAAAAATAACAGCAGCAGCCACAAAAAATCAAAAGCCTTTTCCTTAGGCAAACTGGGGTAGTCTCAGCTGATTCCAGAACTTTAAGTTTTAAGATTCCACTCAAGGGTGAAGTATGACTTAAATACTCAAGATGTAGGTGATAAATGGCTACAGATTTCTAAACTTTGCTCTGAAAGAAATGGCTCCACCATTTTTTCCCCCTTTTCTTATCAAGAAGCAGAATTCACCCTCTGATCTTGTGTTTTCCTTTTGAACTTGAAGCCCACGTACAGAAACAGAAGTAGTGATAGCACAATTCTGAACAATGAATTTCTACTACTAACAGGTACTACAATCTAGGAAGATAAATGACATGGATTAAGCAGATCTGCCTTTAGAATTTGCTAGGCCTGCAACAGGAGTACAAATAGAGCTCACATATCTTGTGTCTAAATATATTACCCTATGTATCAAAATTATTTGTTTTAGGTGAAATTCTGAAAATATATTTATTTTTGAAAATTTAATTATATATAGTTAAGAAAATAAGTTAATTCACAATTTTAGTATTCAATATCCATCTAGTTGGCCATGTAAATAGTCAATATTATGCTTTGCGCATGTTATATCTATACCTGAAAGTGAAGGTGTCAGTTGCTATGCCATGTCTGACTCTGCAATCCCACAGACTGTAGCTCGTCAGGCTCCTCTGTCCATGGAATTCTCCAGGCAAAAATACTGTATTGGGTAACCATTCCCTTCTCCAAGGGATCTTCCCCACCCAGGGATCGAACTCAGGTCTCCTGCATCACAGGCAGATTCTTTACCACTGAGCCACCAGGGAAGCCCTTTGAGTCACCAGGGGCTTCTCTTTGAAATTCTCCTCCTTAGAGTTCTGAGTCACCATTCTTCTCTGGTACTCTTCTTACCCCTCTGACTACTCCTTCATGATGTCTATACCTACATGTACACAAAGGTAGGGACTTTAAAGTGAAAAATATTCCTCAGCAGTCAAGCAACTATTGGGAATACTTTACTAATACATGAGTGGTCTCAGAATTGCAATACAAAGAAAAGGCAGAAATTGAATATTGGACAGTGTTAGGAAATGGTACTTTGATATGCAGGGATATATTCCATTCATGCCATCTAAAAGATTGACAAGTCTATTTATTTGTCTTTTACTTACATAAGGACTTCTACTGCTTAAATTCTGACTGCAGCTGAAAACACTGCTGTCTCTGATCTATAAAACTTCATGGCACTTGGATGCAGTGTCTTTTGTTTTTATGACATAGGCAAAGGAAGGATGTGTACAAGCAATTTGATTGGTTTGAACTATGTTAATCATGAAAGCCTGTTAGGATTACATCTTTACATTTGAACTTCAGAAAGTGGTATTCTAAAGCAAAATATAAATGACCAACTGCAAAAAACAAATATATTACAGCATATAAGACAGAAGGGCTCGTGTTCTTATTATTTTAAAAAAATCTTTTAAATCAATGAAGAAATAATCTTTTCTTGACTAAATACTTATTTGTTCTAGTAACAAAACACACAAGTAAAAACATAAAAACAAATCTGAATCCAAAATGACATTAAGATAAACAGTTAGGAAAAGAATAAAAATATTGCAATTCTGTATAAAATCACAAAGAAAGTGAATGATTATGTCTCTTATTCTGACTCCAGCTTTCTGTCTTTATTTCTTTCTTCTCTTCCCCTCCCCCCATGTTTTACAAAAATTCTCATATAGGTGTTAATATATGTTCACCATACTGGCATACTACATGTATATAGATATACAGCTATATATTATTATACACATATCTACATATATACATATATACGAAATGATATATAGTCATAAAAACTTATTATGCATAGAATTAAATGTCCTCTGAAGAGGTTAGTTTTGAGTGAGTGATCTGTTTGGTTGTGTCATAGTTATGTATACTTAGCGGGCCTCCCAGAACGTGGCCTGATGAGTATATTAGTCAAGGTTCTCCAGAGAAACAGAACTAAAATGGTGACTACATATATAACACAGGGTATTTACTCACTCAGTTATGGAGGCCGAGAATTCACAAGATCTTGGTCAGCAAGCTGGAGACACAGAAGAGGCGATGGTGTACAGTAGTCCCCATTATTCCAAGACTCCCCGTGGGTGCCCACTATGTTCTGCCCATACGTACAAACCTATGATAAAGTTAAATTTATAAATCAAGCACTGTAAGAGATATCTGAATTGCCAACATTACCACTCTTGCTCTCTGGGGTCATTATTAAGTACACTTGAGGTTAGCTGGACACTGGCACTGTCCATTGTTATAGCTGAGGAGACTGCTAAGGGACTAATGGACATATACGCAGTGGGTACACTGGACAAAGGGCTGACTCACAAATAGAGCGGGATGGACTGGAAGCACTTGAGATTCTGTTATGCTGCTCAGAATAGTGTGCAACTTAAACTTATGAATTGTTTATTTCCAGTGTATCCCATTTAATATTTTCATACTGTGGCTGACCATAGGTAACTAAAACCTTGATACGGGAAACCGAGAATGAGGGAGGCACTGTTTTGTACGCCGTCCATTTGCAGATGGAGGGCTGCTGTGCAGGCCCGGCTGTATGCTCTGGTGGGTCAGATGACACCAACTCTATGTGACGCTCAGGTCACATAGTAACTTGGCAGCTCGTGATTAAGCATTCAGTCTCCACTAAGGTCCACCCTCAGGCTAAGAATTATTTCTGAAAAACAGAAGTTATGTGCATAATATGGTAAGGTCTTGCTCCAAAATCCGAAGGGCAGGCACTGCAAAACCGCCCCTCTACAGAAGCCTGTCAAAGGTTCCAAAGAGCATCTCCATCTGCCGCTGACCCTTCGAGCGCCACTGGCTATGCTGGCTCGTGTGGCCCCAGTGGTGAAGCAGCTTGCAGAGCAGCTTGGGCCTGTTGCAGAGTCTCCTTCTGTTCTGGGCTACACCTGAAACTAGGATTCAGGTCATTTGGCAAATGGGCTGGAGTACATACTCAAAAGGGCTTCACCTGTGGCTCAGCGGGAAAGAGTCCGCCTGCAATGCAGGAGACAGGGATTCATCCCTGATTCGGGAAGATCCCCTGGAGGAGAAAATGGCAACCCACTCCAGTATTCTTGCCTGGGAAATCCCAGTGACAGAGGAGCCTGGCAGGCTACAGTCCATGGGGTTGCAAAGAATCAGACACGATGTAGAAACTAAACAACAACACTCTCAAATGAGGAGTATTATACTTATGAAATCCAAAGAGGAGCAATAGGTATGTGCCTCTTATTAGGGGCCAGATAACTTATTCTTCAATTTAGAAATTCTTGGCATGACCCACACCACTGGACCCCTGAAAATGTTGCTGAGCTAAAAGACCCTAAATTTTTTGTCAGATTTATTTCACCCTCTGACTTGCAATTGTCTTAACAATAAGTCTGCTGCTGCTGTTGCTAAGTCGCTTCAGTCGTGTCCGACTCTGTGCAACCCCATAGACGGCAGCCAACCATGCTCCCCCGTCCCTGGGATTCTCCAGGTAAGAACACTGGAGTTGGTTTCCATTTCCTTCTTCAATACATGAAAGTGAAAAGTGAAAGTGAAGTCGCTTAGTCGTGTCTGACTCCTAGCGATCCCATGGACTGTAGCCTTCCAGGCTCCTCCATCCATGGGATTTTCCAGGCAAGAGTACTGGAGTGGGGTGCCATTGCCTTCTCCTCAATAAGTCTAGAGTAGTTGTAATTTCTTGCTAACTAAATCCAGGGTAGTGCTATTAGTGTAATATCATCAATGTAATGGGCTAGTGTGATATTTTCTCCAAAGGAAAGATTTCAAAGATATTTCAGAGCTAAATTATGATATAGGGCTGGAGAGTTGCTATACCCTTGAGGGTATCGTGAAGATGTATTGCCGGCCTCTTCAGCTGAAAGCAAACTGCTCTGGTGGATCTTATTAACAGAGAAAGAAGGGAAAAAAGAAAAAGCAAATTGCCAGAGCAACAGTTGCATACCAGGTACCAAGAGATGTGTTGATTTGCTCAAACAATGAAACTACATCTGGTAAAACAGCTATGATTGAAGCTTACAATAATCCATTATCATTCTCCAAGATTCATCTGTCTTCTGAACAAGCTAAAGAGGCAAGTTGAATGGGGATATGGTGTGAATCACCATCCCTACACCCTTCAAGTTCTTGGTGGTGTCATTAATCCCTGAAGTCTCTCTAGAAACAAAGTACTGCATTTGGTTTACTATTTCCCTAGATAGAGGGATTACTAGTGGCTCCCAGATGGCTTTCCCATCATAATAGTCCTCACCCCACAGGTTGGGGAATTGATAGGGGAATTCTGCCTGCTGCTGAATGTATCTATTCCAAATAAGCATTCGGGAACTGCGGAAATAATCACAGGATGAGTGTGAGGACTAAAGTGGCCCACTGTAAAAAAGATCTGAGCTAAAATTCCACTGATCAGCTGACTTCCATAAGCCTCTACTCTGATTTGTGAACTGCAGTTACATTTTGGGTGTCCTGGAATTAGTATCATTACAAAGACAGTATCTAATGTGTGCATGGGTGCTAAGTTGCTTTAGTCATGTCTGACTCTGTGAGACTCTGTGGACTGTAGGCCGCAAGGCTTCTTTGTCCATGGGATTCTCCAGGCAAAAGTACTGGAGTGGGTTGTCATGCCCTCCTCCAGGGGATGTTCCCAACCCAGAGATCAAACCTGTGACTCTTAAAGATTCTGTGTTAGCAGGTGGGTTCTTTACCACTAGAGCCACTTGGGAAGCCCACAGTATCTAATAGTCCCCCATCAAAATCTTATTATTTCCTTTTCCCCAGTGACCATACCTTGGTAAAAGGTCCTTGGGGGAAAAGCTGGAAAAGAGGTTAGCAGTATAAAGTTTTGACAGCATAGCAGAGTCCTCTCTCAAGAGAACTGGGCCTCTCCTTCATTCAAGGAGTTCTGGGTCCATAAACTGGCTCAAGCTGGAATAAAATGAGGTGCCATTGCCTGTTTTTTTGTTTTTTAATAATTCAGGTTAGACTTTGGATCAGTTAGCCTGAGAAAATAAAGTAAGAATTGTAGATTTCCTCTCCATTACACATTTTAGGAAAACCGTGATCAGCTAGCCATAGTTGATGCAAGTCAGACTATTTTGATTGCAGCTTTGACTTGCTGCTCTTTATCATAATTATACCCACCTTACCTTCTGTGGTCAAAGACTGCCATTTGACTGATCCCTGCAACACCCAAACCCAATTAATCCAAATTCATTGAGGTTTTCCAGTCCATCACCGCATTTCCACTGTAAAGTCACGTCAACAAAGAGTGCTCACAGAGCTTTTCAAGTATGTTACATTTCACCTCACGGTAATGGTGAAAGGTATTTCTTCCAGACCTTCCAGTGTGGGTAAGTCCCAAATGAAGAATCCACTCTAACATTCCACTCTCCCTAAGTTTCTGAATCCTTTCCTTTACGTTCAACCAAAGGAAGTTGGACATTTCCACTTCACTTATAGTGGACTATCTTTTGGTTCATGTTTCAGCCAAACAGACAAACTGCTAGAACCCATATAACTCACCAGGCTGCAGCATTAAATGCAAAATCTATTTGTCGTCAATAAATTTGACCTGATATAACTTTATGTTCTTCCCACCAATATCCCATGCCCTTATAGTAATTCATACCCCCATGTCCCTCAGATCGCTCTCACTGTGACACACTGAAGTTAGTCTCAGATGAAAATTAGTGTTTTTAGCAATAAAATATGCTTAAATTAGGGTATGTACATTGTTTCTTAGAAAGCTATTGTACACAGACTACAGTATAATGTAAACTTAACTTTTATTTGTGCTACTGCATGTGTGTGGTTTGTTACAAGAAATAGGCATTTGATTGTGGAGGCCAAGAAGTCTCAATATCAGCAGTTGGCCAGTTGGAGACCCAAGAGAACCTATGCTATCCAAGTCCAGGGGCCAAAGAACAAGGAGATCTAAGGGTGTAAGTTCCAGCCAAGCCTGAGACCAAGGATAAGAGAAGACCCATGTCCCAGGGACAAGAGAGTCAGGCAGAGAGAGCATTCCCCTTCTTCAATCTTTAGGCATTCAGTGGCTGGATAGGATTTACTCATATTAGAGAGGTTAATATGTTTAAATATGGAATGATTTTGTCATGTTAATTTATTTTATATATATATATATATATATATATGTAGCCCCAAAGCAATAAAAAAA
>SJYQ01104664.1:957730-968937 GCA_006410935.1 Redunca redunca | reverse complement strand
TTTGAACTGTGGTGTCGGAGAAGACTCTTGAGAGTCCCTTGGACTGCAAGGAGATCCAACCAGCCATTCTGAAGGAGATCAGCCCTGGTATTTCTTTGGAAGGAATGATGCTGAAGCTGAAACTCCAGTACTTTGGCCACCACATGCGAAGAGTTGACTCATTGGAAAAGACTCTGATGGTGGGAGGGATTGGGGGCAGGAGGAGAAGGGGACGACCCAGGATGAGATGGCTGGATGGCATCACGGACACGATGGACGTGAGTCTGAGTGAACTCCGGGAGATGGTGATGGACAGGGAGGCCTGGCGTGCTGCGATTCATGGGGTCGCAAAGAGTCGGACACGACCTAGCAACTGAACTGAACTGAAGTGAAGATTTAAAAAATGCAACTAAAAAAAAATATATAACTCAGATGAGGATGGATGTTCTTTGAAACTGACTCTACTTGAGAGGAAAAAATATAAAACAACTTTTAGCTCAAACTCCAATAAATAATTCCCTAAGTAGTATAGCACTGGTACTAGTGGAAGTAGTAGTAATAGTAAGCGTTCAATACACATTTTAATGTTATTTTCAGGGCCTTTTGCTGTGAACTTTATATATAATAACCTACTTAATTTTCACTGCACCCCTTTGAGGTAGTTACTACTATAATCCCTAGTTTACAGATGAGGAAACTGAGGTTTAGATTAGTCAGGCAATTTTACCACTGCCTTATAGGATGTGGTCAGGTCGGGAATTGAAACTAGCAACTAGGCTGATTATAACTGACAAGTCCTTATACCACTTATCAAAATGCTAAAGACACTCCCATGAGTAACTGAAAACAAGTATATTAACTATAACACTGCTTAACTCTGTTCCTTTAGAGGTTCTAATGAAGTTGAACTACAGGAATCTCAGGAGATATTTAGTGAAAGATTAGAGGCATAAAATATTAGTTCAAGTTAAATCTCTTTTATAAAATCTTTTCATGACCATCCAGATCTTGGCAAGAACTTTCTTCTTAATAATAACATTGCTTTTAAATACCTTTAGGGACAAAAAACATGAATCTCCTTTTGTAATCGCAATGTTTAAATGAGCTGGTGTCCTAACTGAAAAAGTGAAAGTGACTCAGTCGTGTGTGCAACCCCATGGACTTACAGTCCATAGAATTCTCCATGCCAGAATACTGGATTGGGTAGCTATGCCCTTCTCCAGGGAATCTTCCCACTTCAGGGATCAAACCCGGGCTTCCCACATTGTAGGCAAATCTTTAACCAGCTGAGCCACCAGGAGAGCCCAAGAATACTGGAGTGGGTAGTCTATCCCTTCTCCAGAGGATTGTCCTGGCCCAGGAATAGAATGGGGGTCTTATGCATTGAAGGCCAATGCTTTACCAGCTGAGCTACCAGGGAAGCTGTAACATTGCTTTTAAATACTTTTAGGGACAAAATCCATATATCCCCTTTTTCAATCGCAAGGTTTAACAGGTCATTGCCCTAACCGAAGCTGAGCTCATATATGAAACGAGTCTCTCCCTCTCATTTGTTTCTTGCTCTGTTACAATTTTAAAAGATTATTTTTTGCTCTTATAAGATAATTATTTATAAAGCTGGTCTTCTCTTTCTCGAAATCTATCCAAATATGCATTGAATTGTGCTAGCAGAATAGACATGGTATTCTATTATCTCATTAAAATGAAAACATTGGCCTATTTATATGAATTACTATGCTTATCATCATTTCAGAGTAACAGTTTGCTCAATTAATACTAGTCTATAAGCAAAAATAAATTATACTAATAGGTAACTGATCCAAGAAGAAAAGAGTGTGATGTATTAATTTCAAATAAAATTTTTTCAAGTACGTAGTGACTAGTATATTAGAGTTCTAATTCAGGTAATAAACACCAAGCATGTCTAAGAAAGGCTAATTCTCCTTTATAATGGATGCAGTTTCCTCTGTACTTATTGATGGAAAGTATGACTGTGAGAGACCATTGTGAATTAAATCATTCTTTTTATTAGTCTGACACTGTAGAATTTGTTTTTTATTTTACTCTGATGAAAATATGGCTGATATTAATCCAACCAATCTATTCTCTATCAGTTATGTATTATAGAATAAACTATATAATGCTGAATATAGTCATGATTTAAAGATGAAAGAACTATATTCTGTCCATTTATCTGTCTATTCCAGGAAATGTTTCGATAATAGGGACAGAACTGTTGATCCCAGATAGATTATATGACTTACTAAGCATTTTGAAGGCACTTGAAAAATTATATATCGAGGAATATCAGATTATTATGCAAAATAGTAAAAAATACTTTGTGCAAACACTATGTTGGCAATTATAATTAAAACAAGCTAAAGGAAGTGAAAATGCCTTTACTTAAAATATTTGCATAACTTTAATAGGCAAATATTTCTTGGTTTTCTGAATAAAGGTGAAAAGTGAAAGTGAAAGTTGCTCAGCTGTGTCTGATTCTTTGTGACCCCATGGACTATACAGTTCCATGGAATTCTCTAGGCCAGAATCCTGGAGTGGGTAGCATTTCCCTTCTCCAGGGTATCTTCCCAACCCAGAGATCGAACCCAGGTCTCTCACATTCCAGGCAGATTTTTTTTACCAGCTGAGTCACAAGGGGAGCAAAGATCTTTTAATAAAGGTAGTAATGAGAAACTCTGGGCTGGAGGAAGCACGAGCTGGAATCAAGATTGCTGGGAGAAATATCAATAACCTCAAATATGCAGATGACACCACCCTTATGTCGGAAAGTGAAGAATTAAAGAACCTCTTGATGAAAGTGACAGAGGAGAGTGAAAAGTTAGCTTAAATCTCAGCGTTCAGAAAACTAAGATCATTGCATTAAGTCCCATCACTTCATGGCAAATAGATGGGGAAACAGTGGAAACAGTGGCTGACTTTATTTTTCTAGGCTCCAAAATCACTGCAGATGGTGACTGCAGCCATGACATTAAAAGACACTTACTCTTTGGAAGGAAAGTTATGACCAACTTAGACAGTATATTAAAAAGCAGAGACATTACTTTGCCAACAAAGTTCCATCTAGTCAAGGCTATGGTTTTTCCAGTATTCATGTATGGATGTGAAAGCTGAGTGCTGAAGAACTGATGCTTTTGAACTGTGGTGTTGGAGAAGACTCTTGAGAATCCCTTGGACTGTAAGGAGATTCAACCAGTCCATCCTAAAAGAGATCAGTCTTGGGTGTTCATTGGAAGGACTGATGTTGAAGCTGAAACTCCAATACTTTGGCCACCTGATGTGAAGAACTGACTCATTGGAAAAGACCCTGATGCTGGGAAAGATTGAGGGTGGGAGGAGAAGGGGACGACAGAGGATGAGATGGCTGGATGGCATCACCACCTCAATGGACATGGTTGGGTGGACTCTAGGAGTTGGTGATGGACAGGGAGGCCTGGCATGCTGCGATTCATGGGGTTGCAAAGAGTCAGACATGACAGAGTGACTGAACTGAATATTTTACTGACATAGCTGTAATTGGATTATTTATCATCTTTATATTTATTTTAAATTATTTTTTATATGGGTACCAATTTTTACATAAAACTTTTAATATTTTCTGTAATAGACTTCATTTATAAAATTTTAAATTATTCAGTGTTGAACAACTTTGTAGAGTACACTGTTGAACTTTAATCAACTTTTCCTTTCTGTGTATTCTCATCTCAGCTATTTCTTATTTCTGCCTGTCAGATTTCATAATCCCTCCTTCTCAATGTTTGCTATGTTCTTGGTTCAATAACCTGTTGCTTTTAGTATATCTTTGCACTGAAATTTAACTCCTCGTACTTGGATGTTTATGTCCCCTGCCCTAGGGCTTCAACCTCCAAAGCTGTGAAAAATATGGTTCTATTGTTTATAAGGGGCTTCCCAGGTGGTTTTTAGTGGTAAAGAACCCTCCTATCAATGCAGGAGACATAGAGATGCAGGTTCAGTCCCTGGGTCAGGAAGATCCCTTGAAGCTGGGCATGACAACCCATTCTAGTATTCTTGTCTAGAGAGAATCCCATGGGCAGAGGAGCCTGGAGGGCTACAGTCCTTGGGGTCACAAAGAGTTGGAGATGACTGAAGTGACTTAACACATACACAGTGTTTATCAGCCACCCAGTTTGTAGTGTTTTGTTTTAGAAGCCTAAATAGTCTAAGAAAACTCTCCTAGAAACTCGTCTTATTTAGATCTTTTAAAACTTTTTATTGGAGTTGCTTTACAAAGTTGTGTTAGTTCCTGCTGTAGAGCAGAGTGAATCAGCTGAAAGTATACATGGACCCCCTCTTTTTTGGATTTCCTTTCCATTTAGGTCACGGCAGAGCATTGAACATATTGGTCCTTGATAGGGCATTACTTTCTTTCTTTTAC
This sequence comes from Redunca redunca, assembly GCA_006410935.1. Classification (NCBI taxonomy): domain Eukaryota; kingdom Metazoa; phylum Chordata; class Mammalia; order Artiodactyla; family Bovidae; genus Redunca; species Redunca redunca. The sequence goes on along the minus strand of SJYQ01104664.1, from coordinate 964,544 downwards.
TGAAGATTCAGGCTTTTCTACTTTCTTACCACTCTCTATTTAATAGTCTTAGGTCCTCATTCACTGTTCAAATGAGTAGAAAAGAAAAAGCTATGGAATTGCTTCAAATGAGTAGAAAAGAAAAAGCTATGGAATTGAGAATCAGGAGACCTGAGAACTAATTTTGCTTTGGCACAAACTAGTCTGTCACTTTGGAATTGCTATTCCATTTATTCATGCTTTGTAGTGCATAATAATTTTTCAAATGAAAGATTCTCAATGTTCATTAGTGAATTAAGGCTTTGAGGAGTCCTGTGATGTAAAGAAAATGAAACAAAGGAGGAGAAAAAGGAAAACTCTTGAGTTATTTAACTCAGAAACCCCCAAGTCGAATTATTATATAACACTGAATTATCAATTCCATCCATTTTTCTTTGTATCCACGAGAAGAATTTAGTTCAAACTCTCACAATATTTAAGTCATGTTTGATTCTACCTATAATTTTAACAGCCACATAGAATTGATAACTGAACTGTTCTCTTCACTTTATTAACCCTTTCTGGAACCCTTCTTGACTTCTTGTTGTCACCATTATTCAGGCTCTTATGCCCTCATGGATTAGAACGTAGGATGCTTAACTGATCCTTGTATTCCATTAATTTTAATAAAGTGCTCTTTTTTGTTTGTTTTTTAAAATGAGTTTTTAGCATTTATTTTTATTTATTTATATATTTGACTTTGCTGGGTCACAGTTGCAGCACATGGATCTGCAGTTTTCGTTGAGACACATGGGATCTTTAGCTATGACATGTGGGATCAAGTTCCCTGACCAGGGAGTGAACCCAAGTCTTCTGAATTGGGAAAGCAGAAGCTTCCAGTGGACCACCAGGGAAATCCCAGGAAAGGGCTCTTTTGAGAACTTCTTCTATGTGTCCCTTTTGCTGAAGGTACAAGCCTGACAGTTAAATTGAGGATCTTTCACACTCTTTTTTTACTCTTTTTTTGCTGACTCGTACATATAGATGACCACACTTCTAGATTTCTGACCATAAGTCCGGTTTACATCTGTTTTCCTCAGCATAATTGATTCCCCGTTTTCTTTTTAAAAACATCCCATTTTTGACAATACATTACGTAATTATCTTACTATATGCCTTCTATTTTCTGGTAAATTGAATCAATTACCCCTAAATAAAGCTTCATTATTTCCTGTTCCCCTTTACCAGCTTTGAATTTATTTCTATCTATGAAAATTCTACCAGTATTTCAAGCCCAAATCGAATATCACCTACTCTAGAAACTCTCATATTACATGATTTCTAGTTCTTCATGTTTCCATTTTGCATAAGCTGTATGAAATCCATATTATTAACATGCCTCCCAAAACATATTTCCTAAAGTTTTACTTGAGTTCAAGCTGTTGACTGATTAAAATAAATTTATCAAGCATTCAATATTTTCAAAGTGAAAAACTGATATCATTTTCACATTTACCAGCTTTTAAGAGATTCTCCACCAAAAAAAAAAAAAAAAATTCAAGATTTAAAGACAGAATGGAAAGCCCTGAATAACTTTCTAGCTGCATCTCTCAACTTTCCCCAGCACATCCTTTGATTTCTAGCCATTCCAATCTATTTACTTCGAATACACTACACTCTTTTATACCTGTGTTTTCACACATTCAAATCATCTGGTTTTGGACCAACCTCAATTATCTGGATATATTGATATGAAAATTTTATATTTCTTCCAATTATTTTCCCAAACTAAAATATATCAAATTCCACTTTTTCATCCCAGCTAGGCAGCTTACATAAATGCATAATCATTTTCTGCCTTTAAAATTAGTTCATTCCTCTTTAAACTCCAATCTCTTATCTTGTTCTAAACTGTTCCCCAAACCCAGTGCAAACTAGTTCTGTGCTTAAGAGGGCTCTTCAGCTCTTTTACTTTCTTGTCTTCTTCCCTTCTAAATTCTGCATCCTTCATGTTTGAGGACAGAAAGAAAATACATGGTGTGTATTTGTGTGGGGGGTGGCATGACTAAATTAGGCTGGAGTTTGCAGCTCACCCATATAGGCATCAAATTCCTTTCCTATCTGAAACACATTTTTTCCTATAGCATCTACCCTATCCCTGAGAATCATTCAAGGATTGCCTTGCCCCTCCAAGAGGAGTGTTTAAGCTGCTTCAATGTCACCCATATAAAAACCCAGTGACTTTAGCTACCATAGTCACCCCCACATAGTCTTCCCCAAATATAATTGGAAGCCAGTCAGAAGAAACCAATTCTGGTAGACTTTTTTTTTTTTTCCCTATCAGTGAGCCTTAGCAATGAAGAAGGGATGTAATATTCAGTAATTCCGGAGCATCAGGAAAAAATCTCATCCAATGTGCCATCACTTATTTGCTAGTCACTTTCTGGGCAAGCACATTTTCCTTCTGTAGTCAATGAATTCTTACTTCTTTTTAAAGTTTGAACTTGCATGTTATTTTCCTGTGAAATTCTTTTCTCGTCCCTCTAGACAGATTTAATTTCTATGTCAGAACTTCAGGCCCTTTTCTTAATTCCATTGCAGTTTGAATCACATTTGTCTATAGTGATTGTAGTTCGTTGCCTCTTAATGGAAATCTGACACCATTTCAAAAAGTCCAATCCTAGACTACTTTAAACAACCAAGCAAAAATCCAATTGTAGATATCCAGATTTCATTTCCAAAATGATACCATGCCATCGTCAAATTCCCTGATCTAAAACTCTTTGGCTTCTACTCTTTTGATTTTTTCCCTACCACATACCAACAGATTTTAAATTACTAGAAATTTACCATTAGTAAAATAAAATATTTATCCTCTTGTAGCTTACCTTCCCAAGTGGCTGGCTTCCTAGGTGGCATTAGTGGTGGTAAAGAGCCTGCCTGCCCATGCAGGAGATTAAGAGACAGGAGTTTGATCCCTGGGCTGGGAAGATTCCCCTGGAGAAAGGCATGGCAACCCACTCCAGTATTTTTGCCTGGAGAATCCCATGGACAGAGGAGCCTGGTGAGCTATGGTCCGGATCAGGGTCACAAAGAGGCAGGCACGATTGAAGCAACTAAACATGCACAACTTACCTTCTAATAGTTCGTTTCCATTCATTATTCAAAATATTAATTATTTTTATTAAACATATTACAGGCCACTTTCCGATTTGATCAGTAGGACACTGAACTTAACTGAGCATGGAAAGTAGCTCAAAAGGTTCCAGCGCAGAGGTTGCATCAGAAGGCAGGAGGTTTTCCCCCAGATAAAGAAGAAAACATATAGAAAATGAATGAAAAAGGAAATTAGGAAGGAGCATATAGAAAAGTGAAGAAGGAATGAATAAATAAGGAGAGTGTCACAGAGTAAAGAAAGGAGAAAAGAGAAATAGAGGTTGGAGAAGGAAAGAAAGAACAGAATGGATGAAGACTCAGTCTATTTATCCTTCATGCCTGTCTATTCTCCCAATACTTAGGTATGCTCAAGGGATAGAAATTTATGTTACTACTAACCTAAAATGTAATCAGATAATATATCTGCTAGGAGGAGAATAAAACTTGGAATGAATTCCAAAATCAATGATTTAGATCATTTAGGTCAAAAATTTTCTTCATGTTCTTGGACAATGGCAAATTTTCTTCACGTGTCCATTGATGCATTTCCTTGAAGTGCTCCTACCTGGAGTATACATTTAAAACCTATAAATCAAACTTTAATTCATTTTTATAAATTTAGGATGTGGTTTGGTTGTGGTATTTTAAAGGTTTTTAAATCAGCTTATTGAGTTATTCTAGGACCCTGCTACAAGAATAGCAGTAATTTATCTCTTCAGAATGGCCTGTGGAGAATGGATTCTGGGACTGTGGCCTGCTTGTGATTGATGAAGCAACATTTGTCAATTATGAGACTTAACAGATTCCATAAATGCCCAGCTCTTCTAGCTACCAAGCCTCCTTTGTTCTAAAAACAAATCAGATCTGCTGGTTGCCAACATATGGACTTGCTGAGATTCTGAATAAAAATGTGAGGGGAATGAAACTTTTATGAATGCAATACTCACTAATCAAGTATCTATAGGGTTAATAAAAAACCACATCTTTTGGTAACAGCATCTCTAATTTTAGAGGAAAGGGAAAAATTTTAGGGGTTTATTTTTCTAGCAAGCTTTGTATTATAGTCCAAGTTGTCTCTAAACTTGGTAACATCCAAATGGCAACCAAGTTAGAAGTCTACGATAGGATAGTGAAGTCAAAACTGGCCATGGAATGTCCTTATTACATAAGTGCCGGCAGACACTCCAGCACTTTTTTGCTACTCCAAATAATGAAATAATACATGGGGGAATTTTTGTTACCTTATAATTATTAAGTTTTTCCAAGAGTTGAGCAATTAGAACTAGAATTGCAAATAGCTGAGAATTAAGAATTAAAAGTAGCTTCCTGCAGAGCTCAGTCAGTAAAGCATCTCCATACAATGTGGGAATCTGCATTCAATTCTGGGTTAGAAAGTGTGGGGAGTTCCCCTGGAGAAGGAAATGAAAACCCACTCCAGTGTTCTTGCCTGGATAATCACTAGGACAGGAGTCTGGCAGCCTATACATTCATAAAAGTTTTATTATGAATTATTATGAATTAAAGAATTACAAATAGCTGAGAAAAGAGAAGCTAAAGACAAAGGAGAAAAGGAAAGATATACACATTTGAATGCAGAGTTCCAAATAGCAAGGAGACATAAGAAAGCCTCCCTCTTTCAGCAAAGAAATAGAGGAAAACAATAGAATGGAAAAAAACTACAGATATCTTCAAGAAAATTAGAGATACCAAGGGAATGTTTCATGCAAAGATGGGCACAATAAAGGACAGAAATGGTATGGACCTAACAGAAGCAGAAGATATTAAGAAGAGGTGACAAGAATACACAGAAAAACTGTACAAAAAAGATCTTCATGACCCAGTTTTCTGGGTCACAATGGTGTGATCACTCACCTAGAGCCAGACATCCTGGAGTGTGAAGTCAAGTGGGCTTTAGGAAGCATCACTATGAACAAAGCTAGTGGAGCTGATGGAATTCCAGTTGAGCTATTTCAAATCCTGAAAGTTGATGCTGTGAAAGTGCTCCACTCAATATGCCAGCAAATTTGGAAAACTCAGCAGTGGCCACAGGACTGGAAAATGTCAGTTTTCATTCCAATCCCAAAGAAAGGCAATGAATGACTAAGACCGTTCAAACTACCACACAATTGCACTCATCTCACATGCTAGCAAAATAATGCTCAAAATTCTGCAAGCCAGGCTTCAACTATACGTGAACCTTGAACGTCCATATGTTCATGTCAGATTTAGAAAAGGCAGAGGAATTAGAGATCAAATTGCCAATATCCTCTGGATCATTGAAAAAGAGAATTCCAGAAAAACATCTACTTCTGCTTTACTGAATGTGCTAAAGCCTTTGACTATGTAGATCACAACAAACTGTGGAAAGTTCTTCAAGAGATAGGAATACCAGACCACCTGACCTGCCTCTTGAGAAATTTGTATGCAGGTCAAGAAGCAACAGCTACAACTGGACATGGAACACTGGACTGGTTCCAAATCAGGAAAGGAGTATGTCAAGGCTGTATACTGTCACCCTGCCTATTTAACTTATATGCAGAGTACATCATGAGAAACTCTGGGCTGGAAGAAACACAAGCTGGAATCAAGATTGCCAGGAGAAATATCAATAACCTCAGATACACAGATGATACCATCCTTCTGGCAGAAATTGAAGAGGAACTAAAGAGCCTCTTGACGAAAGTGAAAGAGAAGAGTGAAAAGCTGGCTTAAAATTCAACATTCAGAAAACTAAGATCATGGCATCCAGTTCCATCACTTCATGGCAAATAGATGGGGAAACAGTGGAAACTGGCTGACTATTTTTCTGAGCTCCAAAATCACTGCAGATGTTGATTGCAGCCATGACATTAAAAGACACTTGCTCCTTGGAAGGAAAGTTAGGACCAACCTAGGTAGCGTATTAAAAAGCAGAGACATTGTCAACAAAGGTCCATCTAGTCAAGGCTATGGTTTTTCCAGTAGTCATGTATGGATGTGAGAGTTGAACTATAAAGAAAGCTGAGCACCAAAGAATTGATGCTTTTAACTGTGGTGTTGGAGAAGACTCTTAAGAATCCCTTGGACTGCAAGGAGATCCAACCAGTCCACCCTAAAGGAAATGAGTCCTGAATATTCATTGGAAGGACTGATGTTGAAGCTGAAACTCTAATACTTTGGCCACCTGATGTGAAGAACTGACTCATTGGAAAATACCTTGATTCTGGGAAAGATTGAAGGCAAGAGAAGAAGGGATGACAGCAGATGAGATGGTTGGGTGTCATCACTGACTCAATGGACATGAGTTTGAGCAAGCTCTGGGAGTTGGTGATGGACAGGAAAGCCAGCTATGCTGCAGTCTCTGGGGTTGCAAAGAGTCAGACACAACTGAGCGACTAAACTGAACTGAATCTCTCCAGAATTCTGGAAATTAAGGCAAAAATAAACAAATGGGATCTAATTAAAATTAAAAGCTTCTGCACAACAAAGGAAAATATAAGCAAGGTAAAAAGACAGCCCTCTGAATGGGAGAAAATAATAGCAAATGAAGCAACTGACAAACAACTAATCTCAAAAATATACAAGCAACTCCTACAGCTCAATTCCAGAAAAATAAAACGACCCAATCAAAAAATGGGCCAAAGACCTAAATAGACATTTCTCCAAAGAAGACATACGGATGGCTAACAAACACATGAAAAGATGCTCAACATCACTCATT
>SJYQ01104664.1:933820-957649 GCA_006410935.1 Redunca redunca | reverse complement strand
TACACTGTTGGTGGGAATGCAAACTAGTACAGCCACTATGGAGAACAGTGTGGAGATTCCTTAAAAAATTGAAAATAGAACTGCCTTATGACCCAGCAATCCCACTGCTGGGCATTCACACCCAGGAAACCAGAATAGAAAGAGACACAAGTACCCCAGTGTTCACTGCAGCACTGTTTATAATAGCCAGGACATGGAAACAACCTAGATGTCCATCAGCAGATGAATGGATAAGAAAGCAGTGGTACATATACACAATGGAGTATTACTCNAACTAAATGTTCACATGAAGTTTTCTTTAAATAAGAAAGCAAAACTGAATTTTTCTGAAAGTGTATTTTTTTCCCTAATTTTAAAAGGAAGATACTTTTGGCAGAAAAAATGCAATAAGTAGGGAAATTATAAGAAATAACATTCATTTTTAATAGCATTATATCCCAGTGTTTTTAACATTTTCCTTATTATTGAAGTAAATAAAGCCAAAGAAATCAAGCAATATTATTTAAATGTGACAGTTACGTTACTATTTAAGAAGTATACAATTAAAATATTATAATTAGTGTTTGACTGCATCCCCCCTAAATTCACATTGAAATTCTAAACCCCAATGTAGTGATTTAGAAGGTGGGGTTTAGGGGAGGTGATTTGATTATGAGGATGGAGACTTCATGAAGAGGATTACTTCTCTGAAAAAAAGAGATCCTTGGGAATTCCCTGATGATCTAGTGGTTCGATTCAGTGTTTTCACTGCAGGTGCCTGGCTTCAATCCCTGATCAGGAAACTAAGATACCAAAAGCCAAGCAGTAGAGCCAAAAAGACAGAGAGAGGAGAGAGGTCCTGCATAGCCCCCGCCCCACATTCACCACGTAGGAACATCATGAGAAGTCTGCAGCCTGGAAGAGCGCCCTCACCTGACCATGAGACATGACATTTCTATTGTTTATAAAACATCCAGCCTGTGGTGCTTTGTAACAGCAGCCCAAGTGGGTTAAGATACAAATGGCAGCATTTTAAATTCAGATAGCAGCGTTTTTAAAAACCCATAAATTAGAAAACCATCAAAAAACAGTCTAGGAGCTCTCATTCACCTCTATGAAATAGATCGAAACTTTGAAATATATATAAGAAGCCTTAAATGTTTTATATTCCTTGTCACATATTTCCTCTTTTAATAATTTTTGCTAAAGCAATACTTAGACATAGGATTATTCATTACATTTGTATTTTAGTAGTCCAGTTTTGGAATCAAAATATATGAATGAGATAATAGGTTTGCTAATTGCCTTCTAGTCCCCCATACATTCATATACTTGAATTTATTAACTTATATAAATGCTCACGCTGTGCAGTGCTTAGTCGCCCAGTTATGTTTGACTCTTTGCGACCCCACCAGGCTCCTCTGTCTGTAGGGATTCTCCAGACAAGAATACTGGAGTGGGTTGCTGTGCCCTCCTCTAGGGGATCTTCCAAACCCAGGGATCAAACCCAGTTCTTTTGCATTGCAGGCATATTCTTTACCAGCTGAGCTACCAGCTGCTAAGTCCCTTCAGTTGTGTCCAACTCTGTGCGACCCCATAGACGACAGCCCACCAGGCTCCCCCATCCCTGGGATTCTCCAGGCAAGAACACTGGAGTGGGTTGCCATTTCCTTCTTCAATGCATGAAAGGAAAAGGAAAAGTGAAGTCTCTCAGTCGTGTCCGACTCTTCGCAACCCCATAGACAGCATAGACAGCAGCTTACCAGGATCCTCCGTCCATGGGATTTTCCAGGCTAGAGTGCTGAAGTGGGTTGCCATGCCCAGGGATCGAACCCAGTTCTTTTGCATTGCAGGCATATTCTTTACCAGCTGAGCTACCAGGGAAGCCCATAAATGTTCACACCACCTTGCTAATTGAAAAACAGAGTAAATAATACTGCATACTGTTGAATGATCATTTATTGTGCATGATAATGAATATGAGCTAACCCACCCTAATATGTGTGTTAGTTTCTCTAACAATGTTCAGCATGGAGACATATAATTGGTTAGATTCTCTAAGATTATTGGTGTGCCAAGGAATTTAAATGAGAACAAAAGAACTAGAGTTGTGAGGTAATAATTGTAATAATGTCTCTTGATGAGGGGTATAAACAATGGCCAGATCAATAGAGGAAAAATGCCAGGAGAGGAAAAAAAATTTACAAAAGGGACTGAACAAGCTGAAAGGTATTTCTATAACTAGGGAGACTAACATGTACATTTCATTATAAATATTTCAGATATTCTTACATGCCTGATATTCACCTCTTAATTTTTAGTACTCCTAATATACAAAAGTTTTAAATTTCTCTTTGCTGATTATTTCCTTTACTATTGTCTTTCTGCTTAGTAAGTCTCTCGGCAACCTCAGATTTGTTTTAATGCATCCATATTTCCATTGGTGTTTTATCCTTTATATTTTATAGTTTTAATTTTTGTCTATAATTTGGTTTGCTTTGAATTTCATCCTCTTTCAAGGTAAGGAATATCTCAAGATCTCAATCTCATATTTTTAAAGTTATTTCTTCCCTACTAGTTTGTTATGAGAAACATCTTTAGAGTATGTAGGAATATGCTAACATCTCAAAATCTCTACAGCCATCACTCACTTCCAACACTGTCATCTTTTGTTTAGACACTGCAACTGCCTCCCAATGAGCTCCCTGCACCTCAACAAAATATACTCTGGACCATGGCAAAGTGATCACTGAAAACAGATCCAGACATTCCTCTGTTCAAAATGTTTGTGTGGGTTTTCATCGCATGATCCATAAGTGTAAAAGACTTTGTCATGACCCACCTATCTCACGTGGCCTGCTCCGTGGGTCTGACCATTTTCTAGCACATGCCAGCCACACCAGCTTTCATGTTCCTAAACCTAACAAATATACTTTCCACAGGATCCCTTTCCCTTGATATTTCTTCTTTTGGGAATGTTCTACATTTACCAGGTTTGTTCTAACACTTCATTCTGATTCTGCTCTAAAGTTGCATTAGGCATAACCACTATGCAGTTTAATACATAAAGCAGATATCAATACAAAGACCCTATTTACTACTCCTAAAAGTAGCCTGTATTCTAAATTTGGTGATTATTTCTATACATTTCTTCTTACTTTTGTTATGTCTGGCTAAGCAATCTGTAATGTCTAATATATAATTTATAAAGTATAAGATATCTCACAAAATTGGGAGGAGATGCAGAAAAAGAATTTTGGAGAGCACAGAGCCAGCGGAAATGATGGCCCACACTAAGGAGTTGTTTCTGCAGATTCTGTTCTGCTAATCAGTGAAACTAGAAATCAACAGTACTTCCCACCTTCCATGAAAGGACCGATACCCCTACAACTCGGATTTTGACAATAACTGTGTCAGTTTCACCTGCAAGCTTTGTGTGAATTCTTGCAGAAACATCTGTTTGAAGCAAACTAAAGCATGTATGAAATTCCAGCTAGAAAAGAATCTTACAAATTTATTTATATTTTCTGAGTTTAAAGCATATAGAGAGCCAGTTTTCAGCCTATTCTATAATCTACACTTTTGTGTGGAAAATTGACTATACACAATTTTCTTAGCTTAACTTTTAGACAATAAACTAAAAGCATCGTGTCTCAGTCTTACAAATATGTCTATATATGCAGAATTTAAGACAAGTTAACTCTCTCTGTAGAAGCAAAGACCATGTCTTATGAACTCATTGCTTTCATCTCTAGTTATCCATCTCTAGTGGCCTAGATGTCCTAAAGGACATCCAGAACCTTAACTTAAAAGCAGAAAATCTGCACACTAAAATTAGCCTAGCTATCAATAACACAGTTTATATATCAGAGAAAGAGAAATTAAGAGAGAGGAAGAGCTAGGTATATATAAATAGAATGATTATGTCTACGATGAACTGCAATTATTCTTGGTTCTGCAAGTCTTTACTCAGCTACTGTTTGCATTTTCAACCTTCTTTCTCCACTACATATTTCTCAGCTAGCATTGAAGTTAAAGTTCTTTATCTCAAAGTATGATTAAATCTGGTAGGCTTGAACACTCAGACTTCTTTAAAGTTTTGGTGCTCATGGGAGTACTAGGAAGTGGTCTAAAGTATCTCTTCATTTCCAGACACATGCACCCCCTTTCTACTGTTCAGTTCAGTTCAGTCACTCGGTGTCTGACTCTTTGTGACCTCATGGACTGCAGCACACCAGACCTCCCTGTCCGTCACCAACTCCCAGAGTTTGCTCAAACTCATGTCCATTGAGCCAGTGATGCCATCCAACCACCTCATCCTCTGCTGTCCCCTTCTCTTCCCGCCTTCAGTCTTTCCCAGCATCAGGGTCTTTTCAAATGAGTCAGCTTTTCGCATTAGGCGGCCAAAGTACAGGAGCTTTAGCTTCAGCATCAGTCCTTCCAATGAACATCCAGGACTGATCTCCTTTAGGATGGACTGGTTGGATCTCCTTGCAGTCCAAGGGACTCTCAAGAGTCTTCTCCAACACCACAATTCAAAAGCATCAGTTCTTCAGTGCTCAGCTTTCTTTACAGTCCAACTCTCACATCCACACATGACCACTGGAAAAACCATGGCTTTGACTACACAGACGTTTGTTGGCAAAGTAATGTCTCTGCTTTTTAATATGCTGTCTAGGTTGGTCATAACTTCTCTTCTGAGGAATATCCTGGCTGCAGTCACCATTTGCAGTGATTTTGGAGCCCCGCAAATAAAGTCTCTCACTGTTACCATTCTTTCCCCATCTATTTGCCATGAAATAATGGGACCAGATGCCATGATCTTCGTTTTCTGAATGTTGAGCTTTAAGCCAACTTTTTCACTCTCCACTTTCACTTTCATCAAGAGGCTCTTTAGTTCCTCTTCATTTTCTGCTATAAGGGTAGTGTCATCTGCATATCTGAGGTTATTGATATTTCTCCCAGCAATCTTGATTCCAGCTTGTGTTTCTTCCAGTCCAGCGTTTCTCATGATGTACTCTGCATATAAGTTAAATAAGCAGGGTGACAGTATACAGCCTTGACGTCCTCCTTTTCCTGTTTGGAACCAGTCTGTTGTTCCATGTCCAGTTCTAACTGTTGCTTCCTGACCTGCATACAGATTTATCAGGAGGCAGGTCAGGTGATTTGGTATTCCCATCTCTTTAAGAATTTTCCAGAGTGTGTTGTGACCCACACAGTCAAGGCTTTGGCATAGTCAATAAGGCAGAAGTAGATAACAGTGATTATCTTTCCTCATAATTAGTACTGATCACTGTGCCTCCAAAATCTTCCATTTCTAGAAAGCTTTTTTCACAAATTTTCCATATTTCCTCCTGAATTTTCTATTGTGTTAAATTGTTTGTCTCCCTGTTGATATGTCCCACACATTATTTTTCCTTCCAAGCAAAGAAGAGTTGTATCATCAAGTTTTTCCTACTAAGAGAAACCTTCTGTATCCCTGAGGACCACCCCTAACTTATTCTGGGACGAAACACTGATCAGTTTCTGGCCACTGCCATGGTGATTCAGTAGCATTTTGCTTATTCGGCAAAAAGAGTTTCAAACAGCAGAATGGTATCATAACTAAGATTCAATGGAAGTATTGTCATGACCCCTGGTAGAAGCTGTCTTCTCTTAGATGCTAAACTTTATAAAACACAAGTCCATCATAGGAAGTCAATATTCATGAGTGGTTCAGTCCATGTAAAAGTAATCAAGTCTAACTGTTGTATAATGGCACCATTTATGCATAGCTTCTTCAAAGGCAAATCCTGTTGGATCACATCCCACTATTCTGCTAAGTCACTTCAGTCATGTCCGACTCTGTGTGGCAAGATCTTTTAAAATATAGGATACCAAGAATTGATCTTTAGTAAACCATTTCACTTTTTCTATATAAGATAGCTATTTCTGATTTTAGAAAACATGGCAAGATTAATAAAACTCTTCAGAATCAGCCCATTGTCTTAATTAATTAGCCCTGAAAGGATTTCCTTCTCGAGAAGATATGCTATATGAGATACCATGACTATGAGAGACTGTAACTATAGCCTATGGATGGTAATGCAGGTAGAAGCTGGATGGTGAAGGAAGGCAACTCTTTGTCATCATTGTGTAGATTCCAGTGAATAATAATTGCTTCCCCCTCCATCCATTTGAGATGAGGCCTGAGCCTTTTCAGCAAATTGAAGGGAAGTCCATGTTGTTGAATCTTGTGTAAACTTCATCCCTGCTGTCTTGGCAACATTACTTATGAGGAGATAGAACAAGTATTGTCATGACTAGGGAAAAGAACTAATTATAATCCACTTGGCAGAAGATATTGTAGGTCATCTCTTAAATAACTATCACAGGAATCAGCACCTTTGGCAAGCATTCATGCAGGATCCTCATACATCTCATCTTGTGGGTGATTTTGAGAGATAAATGTGTATTTCTTCCAGAAAGCCTTTTCCACAAATTCTCCACACATTTTTTCTTCCAATTTCCTATTGTGTTAAATTGTTTGTCCCTCTTGACATGCCCCACATACTGTTTTCCCTTCCAAGCAAAGAAGAAATATATCACCTTCAATTTCTTCCCACTAAGATAATGTCTTCTGCATCCCTGAGGGCCACCCCTAAATCATTCCGTGACAAAACTGTTCCCCATTCGAGTCAGAGGTATCTGTGTATACGTCTCAGTGGTGCTTTTTGTTTTTTCCTCCCTTCTTCCCACCCTCCCTCCTACCTACCCTATCTCTTTTCTTTCTTTCTCTCTTTTATTCTTTCTTTTCCTACTTTCCTTCTTTCCTTTGTCTTTCTTCCCCTTTATCAGCCAACTGTTCATAAAGAAATGTGGCACAGACTGCTAATTAATCAGAAAACCCACATTCTTCTCTCTAGGACACACATTTAGATCATATTTTTAAACTTTCTGCAACTTAGGTTTAAGCAGGGACTGAATTTTGGTCAATGAATGTACATCAAACTGTTGTGTGCTACACAGAGACCAGTTCCATCTAAAAACCCTTTGAGCCAACCTACAAGCAGAATTCTGAACATGCTTTAAATGCAGAGCTGGAAAAGTCTGTAGTTGGCTGGATATGGGCTTATGAGGAAGAACCATCATACTATGACTCAGGTTTTTGACCTTATCAGTGGCAAGAATGAAATAGCTCTTAGCTGAGGTATACTTTGCCGACTAAGGTCCGTCTAGTCAAGGCTATGGTTTTTCCTGTGGTCATGTATGGATGTGGGAGTTGGGCTGTGAAGAAGGCTGAGAGCCGGAGAACTGATGCTTTTGAACTGTGGTGTTGGAGAAGACTCTTGAGAGTCCCTTGGACTGCAAGGAGATCCAACCAGTCCATTCTGAAGGAGATCAGCCCTGGGATTTCTTTGGAAGGAATGATGCTAAAGCTGAAACTCCAGTACTTTGGCCACCTCATGTGAAGTGTTTACTCATTGGAAAAGACTCTGATGCTGGGAGGGATTGGGGGCAGGAGGAGAAGGGGACGACAGAGGATGAGATGGCTGGATGGCATCACTGACTTGATGGACATGAGTCTGAGTGAACTCCGGGAGTTGGTGATGGACAGGGAGGCCTGGCGTGCTGCATCGGACACGACTGAGCGACTGAACTGAACTGAACTGAGGTATACAAAAATCAGATGAGAGGGAACGTCAGGATTTCATGCTTATAGCATTTTGTTTCATTTTCATCCAAGATGGAGCTTTTATTATATTATTTTTTCTTACCCTTGATTTATGCTTTAAATTTTACTTTATGTTTTATACATATATGTTATAAACTCTATCTATATTTCAAGCTATGTTGCTGTTGCTGCTGCTGCTAAGACTGGAGTGGGTTGCCATTTCCTTCTCCAATGCATGAAAGTGAAAAGTGAAAGAAGTCGCTCAGTCGTGTCCGACTCTTTGCGACCCCATGGACTGCAGCCTTCCAGGCTCCTCTGTCCATGGGATTTTCCAGGCAAGAGTACTGGAGTGGGTTGCCATTGCCTTCTCCATCAAGCTACGTTAGGTAGGGTATTTACACAGATAAATAGGGAAACAGGAAGAGACTGAATGAGAGAGGTATCTCTCATTTTCTTTGTGTTTAGTTGCTCACAAACGGTGTCCAGCTCTTTGTAGCCCCTTGGACTTTGGTCCACCAGGCTCCTCTGTCCATAAAATTTTCCAGGCCAGAATGCTAGAGTGGGTTGCCATTTCCTACTCCAGGGGATCTTCCTGACCCAGGGATTGAACTGGGGTCCCTGGTGTCTCCTCCACTGGCAGGCAGCCGTTGGTGCCCCCCTTAGGAGGTTTTTATTCCCATTACTTTTTAATTCATATCCATTATTATTAAAGTATTTTCAGTCACACCCTCTTGAGTGTGTAATTTGTTTTTAATCTATCAAGGCATTGACTGATCATTTCCTCAGCTGTAAGATACGGGTATCATTTCCTATTGCTGGGAGCTGGTGTACCTTACCTGAATGTGACTATGGAGTCTTCCCCCACTGGTTTTCTAGATAGCATGAAATTTTGTGTATTTATTTCTCTTCACTTAAAATAATGTCTTCTATATTTTCTTCCTGCAGGTCTTTTATATATCAGCTCTACTGGTTTATTAAATAATGCCATTAACTGTGGCTAAGTTAATAGGTTGCTTTCCTGAAAGTCCTTAAGGTTTTAATTGAAAGAAGTGAAATAAATTTCAGGTAGTTTAATAGGAGTCATTGATTTAGAAAAACATTTATTTTTTTTCTAATACCTGTGTGATTTTTTATGACACCCAGCTAGCTATTCAGTAATGACTGCTATGATTGTAAACTTCAAAAAATATAGGCAAAGCCTATATTTAAAACCTCTGTGGACTCCCTATTTTTATTTTTTGAAACTGAGATATAATTGACATATAACATATATTTCAATTTCACAACATAATAACTTGATATTTTCCAGTACCTGCTCAATAAGACATACTCAGCTTAAGCACTGAATGTGCTTTAATCTCTGGTCCTTACTCTCAAAAGTCCATGATTTTATCTGTTTTGTTTTGTCTTCTTTTCCTGATTTGAATTTTGTCAGCAAGTCTTTCATGTTGTTTTCTTCTGATTCATTTTTACATTTCTTTACCTGATAAATCTTTACTTATGTCTCAAATCAAAGTGCAGATGGTCCCTTTTCTACATAAAGCTTTCCTTGATTCTGACAGGGGAAAAAAAAAAAAAAAACTTGTAACTCCATCCACTCTAATTCAAAATATTTGACACATATAGTTATCCCCAAACACAAGATGTCCTACATTAATTACTTTGACAAGCTTATATTTGAGTATTCTTTTGAATTTTTCCAGAAATAGGCAGTTCATATTGATTCTCACAACAATCTCAACAAATAGTTGAACTCATATGTATGCCAAATTAATATTTGCCAAATTAACTAGATAAACAAAAACTTAGTGAACTAGGAACTTCTAGATTGTTACTTGAAATCCATTACAGATGCATTTGCCTTTATTTTTACTTAGATGATTTGTACTGTCTTCTGCATTTGTTTTCTTCCTTACATTATAAATTTAACCCTTCTTATTATATACATTATTTATCAAAATAGTGTTTGCTTTGAATCTACTACAGTTTTCCTTGCAAACCATTGATGGATTTTTGACTTACCTTGGCCTAATTTTAAATTTTAGCGTGGACATTATGAGATTATAACTTAGAAATATTAGTAAAGTGAAACTCCAGTACTTTGGCCACCTCATGCAAAGAGTTGACTCATTGGAAAAGACTCTGAGGCTGGGAGGGATTGGGGGCAGGAGGAAAAGGGGACAACAGAGGATGAGATGGCTGGATGGCATCACCGACTCGATGGACATGAGTCTGAGTGAACTCTGGGAGTTGGTGATGGACAGGGAGGCCTGGCGTGCTGTAATTCATGGGGTCATAAAGAGTCAGACACGACTGAGCGACTGAACTGAACTGAATGCATTTAAACAAGTATATAAAGTAGGATGAAACATCTTATGCATTTCTCATTGCAATGAAAATAATACTTTCTGCTAAGAATCTTAAGGTGTCATAAGGATTAAATGAATGCTGCTGCTGCTGCTAAGTCGCTTCAGTCGTGTCTGACTCTGTGTGACCCCATAGATGGCAGCCCACCAGGCTCCGCCGTCTCTGAGTTTCTCCAGGCAAGAATACTGGAGTGGATTGCCATGTCCTTCTCCAATGCATGAAAGTGAAAAGTGAAAGTGAAGTCACTCAGTTGTGTCCAACCCTTTGCAACCTCATGGACTGCAGCCCACCAGGCTCCTCCTTCCATGGGATTTTCCAGGCAGTGGGAAAATGGAGTGGTACCTGGAGTGGGGTACCATTGCCTTCTCCAACACACACTAAAGTGCTTTTAAAAATGCCTGACATATAAAAATCCTTGAATAAATATTAGTGGATTCTTTATATTATTATCAGTGTCATTTGCATGAGGAGCCAAAGAAATTCCTAGGAGAAAGAATGGTTGTTTTGAGTATATCTGTCAATTTTTTTTTGACAATTTTTCCAGCTTGTCACTCACATGGGCTCATATTTGAAATACAGAGGCCGAAAAGTCTACAGTTATGTCCTTGTAAAACATCAGAACATAAAGGTTTAGTATCCATTCTGGAAGACTGTAACATCAAAGAGAAAATAAGCATTTTCCTAGCTTACAACTTAGAACACAGCATAAAGATAAACAGTAAGGATTCCAGACATCTAAGCACCAGCTTGGGGATACCAGCAGTTTTCCAGTATTGGGGAAGGGAGTGGTGGTGCCTTAAGTCAGGGCCAGAGGATGCTATGGCAGCCCTAAGGGCAGCAGAGGGACACGGTGGCAGGTCAGGAAACACGTCCAACATTCTCACAGTGAACAGCAGCACTCATCACCATATGTCCCACATAGGGCCCTCTTCCAACTACACAATAGGGCCCTCTTCCAACTACTCTACCCATGAACATCACCAGATGGTCAACACTGAAATCAGATTGATTATATTCTTTGCAGCTAAAGATGGAGAAGCTCTATACAGTCAGCAAAAACAAGACAAGGAGCTGACTGTGGCTCAGATCATGAACTCCTTATTGCTAGATTCAGACTTAAATTGAAGAAAGTAGGGAAAACCAATAAACCATTCAGGTATGATTTATATCAAATCCCTAATGATTATACAGTGGAAGTGAGAAGTAGTTAAGGGACTAGATCTGATAGATAGAGTGCCTGATGAACTATGGACAGAGGTTTGAGACATTGCATAGGAGACAGGAAGCAAGACCATCCTCAAGAAAAAGAAATGCAACAAAGTGAAATGGCAGTCTGAGGAGGCCTTACAAAGAGCTGTGAAAAGAAGAGAAGCAAAAAGCAAAGGAGGAAAGGAAAGACACACCCATTTGAATGCAGAGTTCCACAGAATAGCAAGGAGAGATAAGAAAGCCTTCCTCAGTGATAAGTGCAAAGAAATAGAGAAAAACAACAGAATGGACAAGACTCTCTTCAAAAAAATTAGAGATACAAAGGGATCATTTCAGGCAAAGATGGGCTCGATAAAGAACAGAAATGGTATGGACCTAACAAAAGTGGAAGAAATTAAGAAAAGGTAGCAAGTGTTAGGTAAAAAGATGACCAGGACACCAAAAAAAAAAAAAAAAAAAATGTCTAACTAGCTTTTTAATGGCAAAGTGCTACTGGGTGGGGTTCCTGGACCCAAACGAGGCAGGTCGAGGAAGTCCATGCCCAGACCATGTTAGAAGAGGCTTATATAAGTTTGTTGCGAGGGATGGTCAGGTTAATGGGCGAGGGTTCGAATAGGTCACCAGGCCGAGGCACTGCAGGCTGATAGGTCCTTCTACGTGGCTGGGGTGGGGTAGATTTAGCTGGTGAAGTGTGCTGTCACTGGTCCCTGGGATCTAGGCAGCTCCTTCTGTTAAGGACTTCCCCCACCAGTGGGGGAGAGAAGGGGTGGCCCATCATGGCCCCCAGGGTCCAACCTTACAGCAAGACTACACAGAAGAACTGTACAAGAAAGATCTTCATGACCTAGATAATCACGATGGTGTGATCGCTCACTTAGAGTCAGACATCCTGGAATGTGAAGTCAAATGGGCTTTAGGAAGCATCACTATGAACAAAGCTAGTGGAGCTGATGGAATTCCAGTTGAGCTATTTCAAATCCTAAAAGATGATGCTGTGAAAGTGCTGCACTCAGTATGCCAGCAAATTTGGAAAACTCAGCAGTGGCCATGGGACAGGAAAAGGTCAGTTTTCATTCCAATCCCAAAGAAAGGCAATGCCAAAGAGTGCTCAAGCTACCGCACAATTGCACTGATCTCACAGGCTAGCAAAGTAATGCTCAACATTCTCCAAGCCAGTCTTCAACAGTACATGAACCATGAACTCCCAGATGTTCAAACTGGTTTTAGAAAAGGCAGAGGAACTAGAGATCAAGTTGTCAACAACTATTGGATCATCGAAAAAGCAAGAGAGTTCCAGAAAAACATCTATTTCTACTTTACTGACTATGCCAAAGCCTTTGACTGTGTGGATCACAACAAACTGTGGAAATTTCTTCAGAGATGGGAATACCAGACCACCTGACCTACCTTTTGACATATCTGTATGCAGGTCAAGAAGACACAGTTAGAACTGGACATGGAACAACACATTGGTTCCAAATAGGAAAAAAGAGTGCATCAAGGCTGTATATTGTCTCCCTGCTTATTTAACTTATATTCAGAGTACATCCGGAGAAGGCAATGGCAACCCACTCCAGTGTTCTTGCCTGGAGAATCCCAGGGATAGGGGAGCCTGGTGGGCTGCCATCTATGGGGTCACACAGAGTCAGACACGACTGAAGCAACTTAGCAGCAGCAGCAGCAGCAGCAGCAGCAGCAGAGTACATCATGAGAAATGCTGGGTTGGATGAAGCACAAGCTTGAATCAAGATTGCTGGGAGAAATATCCACCTCAGATATGCAGATAACACCACCCTTATGGCAGAAAGTGAAGAAGAACTAAAAAGCTTCTTGATGAAAGTGAAGCTCAACACTCAGAAAACTAACATCATGGCATTTGGTCCCATCATTTCATGGGGAATAGATGGGGAAACATTGGACACAGTGTCAGACTTTATTTTTTTGGCCTCCAAAATCACTATAGATGGCGACTGCAGTCATGAAATTAAAAGAGGCCTACTCCTTGGAAGGAAAGTTGTGACCAACCTAGATAGCATATTAAAAAGTAGAGACATTACTTTGCCAACAAAGGTCCGTCTAGTGAAGGCTATGGTTTTTCCAGTGGTCATGTATGGATGTGAGAGTTAGACTATAAAGAAAGCTGAGTGCCGAAGAATTAATGCTTTTGAACTGTGGTGTTGTAGAGGACTCTTGAGAGTCCCTTGGACTGCAAGGAGATCCAACCAGTCCATCCTAAAGGAAATCAGTCCTGGGTGTTTGTTGGAAAGACTGATGTTGAAGCTGAAACTCCAATACTTTGGCCACCTCATGTGAAGAGCTGACTCATTGGAAAAGACCCTGATGCTAGGAAAGACTTAGGGCAGGAGGAGAAGGGGACGACAGAAGATGAGATGGTTGGATGGCATCACCGACTCAATGGACATGGGTTTGGGTGAACTCTGGGAGTTGGTGATGGACAGGGAGGCCTGTTGTGCTGCGGTTCATGGGGTCGCAAAGAGTCGGAAACGACTGATCCACCAAACTGAAGTGTATCGAGGGCCTTAGGAGAAAAATATGTCAACAGTGCAGGGCACATCGGTGGAGGAGTAATAACTAGGAAGATAGAGAGGAATTTTAAGGCCATGAAAATACTCTATATACTATGATGATGGGTATATGTCATCATAATCTCCCCAAACCCATAGACTATATGAATTTACCCAAACTCATATAGTGTTAAGAGTGAATCCTAAGGTAAAGTATGGACCTTGAATGATTATAATGTGCTAATGAATTGCAAAAAACCATACCATTCTGGTGACTAATGTTGATAATGGGAAAGGTTACACTCACGTGGGGAAAGCTATAGATGGGAAATCCCAAAACCTTCCTTACAATCATGTTGTAAAGTTAAAACTGCTCTAAAAAAATGAAATCTTTAATTAAAAAAAAAATCTTCCCTCACATCAAATTTACTATTAGCTCTTAGTCTAGAGCTCTTTGAGTCTAAACTAGTGAAAATATTTATAATTATGATACTATAGTTCTTTTCCTGGGTAATGAAACTAACAGACCCTCCACACAGTTTTAAAACAGTGCAGAAACAACATTGAATAGTGGTATGTAGCAATCAGATTGTAGAACTGTTTAAAGAAGAAAGAAAGGGTAGTACTTATTTACAGAATGATGAAGACATTATTTTATATTCTCTTAGAAAAATGTATACAGCATTCACTTTTTTTCAAGTATCATTGATGTATAATGTTATGTTAGTTTCAAGTGTATTGCATAATAACTCAGTTATACACATGTGTCCTAAGCCACTTCAGTCATGTCTGACTCTTTGTGACACTATGGACCATAACCTGAAAGACTCCTCTATTCACGGGATTTTCCAGGCATTAATACTGAAAGGGGTTGCCATGCCCTCCTTGAGGGGATCTTCCTGACCCAGGGATCAAGCCCACATCTCTTACATCTCCCGCATTGGCAGGCAGGATCTTTACCACTAGCGCCACCTGTGAAAGCCTGTAAGTTACATGTATACACACACACACACACACATATATGTATGTATGTATGGGTATATATATATTTCTTTCTTTCATATTCTTTTCCCTAAGCTTATTAAAAATATTGAGTATAATTCCCTGACAGCATTGAATAATTTAAATTAAAAGTCTCTAAGGTATTCTTACTAATATTTTATGATAATAAAGATAGTGGTGGTGGTTTAGCAGCTGATTGGTCTTCAACTCTGCAATGCTATGAACTGTAGCCTGCCAGGCTCCTCTGTCCATAAGATTTTCCAGGCAGGAATGCTGTGAGTTGTTATTTCCTTCTCCAGGGGATCTTCCCAACCCGGGACCAAATCCATATTTCCTGCATTGGCAGGTGGGTTCTTTACCGACCAGCCACCAGGGAAGTCCAATAAAGGTGTTAGAATGTAAATTATTAAAGGAAGATGATAAAATTGTCTTTTTGTAGTTCACACAAGATTGAATTTGTATATGTCCCACAAGATAAGTTTGATCTCTTGATATGCTTCATTAACATTCTCTATAAACAAAAAGAACTCTCCACTGTGAAAGTATAATGTGCCTTTATCTTGGATCAGTCCTGTGCTTCACACTGAGGAGAGACTTTAGCCTTACCTAAATATCTAAATTCAATAAAATATTATTCCAAGCCTAAAATAAATATCTCCATATAATAAGTTGTCTCCCACCTACAGAAACTTACACCCTTGTTATAATTACTTCAGCACTAACAACTCCTCCTCTTAACACTCAAAGTGTGTTCTGAGAAGGCAGTACACAAACCTGGTAATTTTAAAAAGAGGATAATAATAACATATAATGTTTTTCTTCTTCCAGATGGCCACGTCTCATCATTTACTTTTATTTTTCCTTGTTTTACTGAATTTTCCATTTAAAATTAAGTATGTCTATATCACTTATTCTGAACTAAATCTACACATATGGAATTTATTCTTCTGCTTTGTCATTTATTCAAATTTGTAAGGATACAAATATAAGAAATATAAGACCCAGATGACTGCACATAGATTTAAAAATGTGTCAAAAAATGTGATTCTTATGAAATCAACAAAAATCTCCCCAAGTTTTATGAGCTTTTGCATTTCTGTGAAATACAGGAATGCTAACAGTGATGATTATGATTTATTGAGTGCTTACTGTTTAGTGCCACATACAGTTCTAAGAGCACAACATTTGTAAATCAATTAAAATGGGAATTGGCCCCATTTTACAGATGGAAATTGTGGTATAAAAATTTTTAATAATCCGAAGATAAAAGTTTAAGTGAATCTTGACATATTGCTAGCTTTCTTAAAAGTGTAAGAACTTTAGTTATATGTCTTTTAATCCACTTACATGAAATAAGAGGGATTGAAAAGAGAGAAAATTCTCTTATACAGAAAAATCAAAGGGAAAACAAAATACCTTTATAATAGAAGAAATGTTGAACCCTGGAACCCATTTTTGGACTTTTGTTATTCACAAACAGAATACATTGAAGGCAAGCTATGATGTTGTCCAACGTCACACAGTTGACAAGCTGTCAGGCAAAGATTTGAGTCTAAGCTGTCTGATTATATAATGACCCTATACTGTATGCACTGGAATTATATTTTTTAATTTTTATTTTACAGTGGCATATAATTGACAATGTTGTGTTAATTTAGGGTAGATAGCAAAGTGATTTACTTATGCATATGCTTTACTGGTGGCTCAGTTGGTAAAGAAACTGCCTGCTAATGCAGGAGACATAGGAGACAGGGGTTGGATCCTTGGCTGGGAAGATCCCCTGCAGAAGGAAATGGCAACCCACTATAGTATTCTTACCTGGGAAATCCCATGGACAGAAGAGCCTGGTGGGCTACAGTCCATGGGGTCACAAGAGTTGGACATGACTTAGCAACTAAACCTGCAAGACATACATCTATTCTTTTCTTCGGATGCTTTCCCATATAGGTTATTACAGAGTACTGAGTGAAGATCCCTATACTATACAATAGGTCCTTGTTGACTATGTCTTACATATTCATTTCAGTTCAGTCACTCAGTTGTGTCTGACTCTTTGCGACCCCATGAATTGCAGCATGCCAGGCCTCCCTGTCCATCACCAACTCCTGGAGTTCACTCAAACTCATGTCCATCGAGTCAGTATGTGAATCTCAGCCTCCTAATTTATCTGTCCCCTTCACCTTTCCCTTATCATTTTTTGATTCCACATATAAGTGATATCATATGATGTTTGTCTTTCTCTGTTTGACTTACCTCACTTGGTATGATAATCTCTAGGTCCATCCATATTGCTGCAAATGGCATTACTTTATTCTTTTTAAGGCTGAGTAACATTTCATTCTGGGCTTCCCAGGTAGCTCAGTGGCTAAAGAACCTGCCTGCCAATGCAGGAGACACAGGTTTGATCCCTGGATTGGGAAGATCCCCTGGAGAAGGAAATGGCAACCCTCTCCTGTGTTCTTTCCTGGGAAATAGCATGGATAGAGGAGCCTGGTGAACTATAGTCCATGGGGTCATGAAAGAGTTGGATACGACTTAGCTACTTAACAACAACAATAATTCATTCTATATATGTAACATATTTTCCTTATCCATTCAGGAATAAAGAAAACATGGTACATCTGTAGATGGACATTTAGACTGTTTCCATGTCTTGGTTATTGTAAATAGTGCTGCAATGACCACTGAAGTGCAATGTGGTTTTCTCTGGATATATGCCCAGGAGTGGGCTGCAGAATCATATAGTAGCTCTATTTTTAATTTTATAAGGAAACTTCACACTGTTTTCCATAGTAGTTGTACCAATTTACATTCCTACCAGCAGTGTAGGAGGGTTCTTTTACTTCTACACTTTCTCCAGCACTTATTATCTGTAGACATTTTAATCATGGCCATATGACTGGTGTGAAGTAATACCTCTCTAAATAGACATTTCTCCAAAGAAGATGTATAGATGATCAAAAAGCACGTGAAAAGATGCTCAATATCATTAATTATTATAGAAAAGCAATTCAAAGCTATGTTTTATGTAGTATTACAATAGTGAGAATCACAAATTGCTTGGACGCAATTCTGGATAGTAAATTATCATCCAGAGGAACAATGAATGGCTTCTGTCATTTTTCTTAAAAGGAAGTATATTTGTATCTTGGCATTGAAAATAAAGAAATAAATTCCTTTTGAAATACTGAATATTTTGCCATTTGATATTGCTGAAAATGATATTTGAGATTATGCACATTTTCTGTGACAGTTTATTAATACTAAAAACACCACAATTTTTTTGGTGTTTTTTTGTTGGAAGCACACTTGTAAAAGTAGTTGGAAATATTGGGTTTCATAGTTTGTTTTCTTCTCATGGAACTTACCATTACTTCAAATGCATAAAGTTTAAAGGATTATGCTGATACTGCTAAGTCACTTCAGTCGTGTCCAACTCTGTGTGATCCCATAGACGGCAGCCACCAGGCTCCCCTGTCCCTGGGATTCTCCAGGCAAGAACAGTGGAGTGGGTTGCCATTTCCTTCTCCATTAAAGGATTATACTTGGATCAAATTTTAAAGAAAACAAAGGTTTGTTGCTGTTTAGTCACTAAGTTGTGCCCAACTCTTTGCAACCCCATGGACTATAGCCTGCCTGGCTCCTCTGTCCATGGAAGTTTTCAGGTAAGGATACTGGAGTGGGTTGCCATTTCCTTCTCCAGGGTATCTTCCTGATCCAGGGATCAAACTCGTGTCTCCTGCATTGGCAGGTGATTCTTTACCATTGAGCTGTTACTTCAAATGCACAAGGTTAAAAGGATTATATTTGGATCAAATTTTGAGGAAAACAAGAAGTTAGCAAGTAACAAAAATAATGATCAAGATATTTAACTAAAATAGCACTTCTGTGTTTAACTAAGCTTTTATTTGCATTAAATTGTGAAGAAAGTGAATTTAAGAAAAATAAATACAGGCCAAGCTTATTATTATCATGCAAGTTGTGTCCTGCACAGGGGACCTCAGTTAAGGGAGCCAGGTGAAGCTAAAAGCTCTCTCAACATGCTGCTTGATGCAATGCTGTGTTAGTGCTGAGAAAACCTATGCCTTTTTCTAATTCATCTTCCCAGAGGGGATGCCTTTTTCAAACTTAGCAATGAAGCTTCTGTAAAAGCAACAGCCATTAATACATGGACTGGCCAACATTTTTTCAAGGAAGTTTTCTCTTCAAAGTTATTACTGCACAAGTATTTTTGCAGGAATAAACAAAATATCACTGGGTCCGGGAACCAAAAGCAGAAAACTAAGTTTAAACTTTGGCCATAACACTTTGATTCTGGCAAAGTGCCTAATTTACATTCACTCAGAGAGATGTTTGTTTACAATTATTTCTACATTGTCATTTTGTTCTTTAAATTCTGAGATTTCTGAACTGATTATCAGTGTTGACTGCCAGGGTCCTGCCCCGGTGGATCCAGGGAATTCGAAGCGGGGATGGCGTGGCGAGGAAAAACTTATTTAGAAATATAAAGAGAGATTAGGAAGAAATAGTGCAGTAGGAAAATTTAGTGGAGAAAAGAGGCTGAATAACTTGGTTTAAGTGGAGAACTAATAAAATCTCAGGACAAGAGATTTACACCATCTACGTTGGGCCACCGGCGCCCGTTTGAATAGCGGAGGGTGCCAGCCTTGGGCTCCCTCTCTCACGGATCTTAGAAGCCAGGGCAAGTAAGTAGACATGGCAAGCCTTCCCGCTCCAGATGGGAATTCAGCCAGAAAATAGAGTAAAGAGGACACGGGGGAAACCAGTCCAGTGACTGGCCCATCCTCTATTGTCCAGAAAAGCCTTTTATACTTTTTTTTGTACATAGAGATCAATGAATAATATAAAATTATGCAGCATCAGCAGCCCTGACTCTTATCGAGACCAGGCTTTTTCTCTGCATACCTAGTTGTATACACAAGTCTTAGGTGATTTACATCATCTTCTGTCCAGAAGGCCAATTAACATTTTACAGCCCTTTTCTGATAAGAGTTTGTCAACCAGAAGACTTATTTGTGTTGTTCTTCCCAAAGTCTGGCACCACTCTCAGAAAGCACTAAATAAATTTACATTCTTACATATCAAAGACAACAATTTATAACAATGAAAGAAGTACAGTGATTTATAACAAAGAGAAAGTTAATTAACTCAAAAGTCTAGTGTTGATAACATCAAAACTACTATATTCCTATTTCTATATCCCAATTACATTGATTAATATCCTTCTGGTGTCTAAAAGATAAAGAATATGGAGGCCTGGCAGCAGTCATTGACTCAACAGTGAAACCCGTCACCAGTATAATTTTTAGCTTTTTAGAAAAGGCTCTGTGTCTTTAAGATGCTTTAAGCTTTGTGCCTTTCGTGGTTGGGGGGCTGTAAACAATGCACAAGTTGTAAAAGTCCCCAACTGTTAGGCAAGTTAGACAGCCATCAAAGGGGTTTGAGCTGAAGCACACTTTTCATAATCAGGAGATTGTTAACTGAAGCCCTGAGTTAACTTTTTGCAGAGAATGTCAGAAGAGTGGAAAGCACAGTACAATAAGGCAGGCAGACTCTGGTTTTGGGGGGTAGATGTTCAGGAAAACCTAGGGGGAACCCCTGAAGCCAGATCACGCCTTTGCATTTTGTCGGCCTTCTTCATGACCTTTGCCATGGGCGGGATTCCTCACGCTGGCTCCCGGCAGTTGACATTCATATTATCTTGGGATGAATAGAATCCAAGTGTGTTCCTCATATTCTTTGATATCCCTAATGCATTTTGACAGTAATATAGCACTTAACCTTTATTGTTGAATCATCTAAAATACAGGATTTACCAACCTTTCTATTTATAAAAGAAAACTGCACTCTAGAGACATACAGAGTGACTAGTATCAAAAATTATAGTAAAGATAGATGCACTTCCAATAAAATGCATTAGATAATTCAGCAGTCAAGAGGTAACTTGGAGTAGGCATCTTTGAACCATCAGTGACATCACTGGAGGCAAAGAAATTCTACATTAGAGTATTTCATTTATTATAATTCTTGCTGGTCATATAATAATGAATACACTAAGAAAGCAGATAAGATAATACTAACACTGGTCATTAAATAGGTCATTCTCAACTAAAGTTCCCCTCACAAGAAGATGATCTAGCAACTATCCATAAATAAGATATGTTTGCATTTGTATACACTAATAATACATTGTCTGAAAAAGAAAGAAAATATTTACAATAACATTCTAAAAAGTAAAAAAAAATACTTAGAAATAAATATAACCAAGGAGATAAAAAGGTGTGTTCACTGGAAAATATTAGACATTGATGCAAGATATCGAGGGAGACATAAATAAATGAAAAGATAGTCCGTGTTCATGGATGGGAAGAGTTAATATTGCTACAATATCCATACTAGGGAGAACAAGATGGTGGAGGAGTAGGTGGATGTGGAGTACATCCCTCTCCACAGATATATCAGGAATACCCCTTCAGACACAGAAGTGCATGCAGAAGACCATCTGAGAGCAGACAGGAGTACCCAACCAGTGGAAAAGAATATATAGAACCATGCAAAACTTGGTAGATGAAGGAACTGGGGAAAAAGCAGAAGTTTTAGTAGGACTGGACCTGCCCTTGGTGGGTGGGGGAACTGAAGCAGGGGTCTGATCCCCACATCAGGGCAATTGCTTGAGTCAGAGGAGAAACATTTAAGGCTGAGAGTGAAACAGCTGATCAGTGGCAGCCTAAATGGAATGAGAATCAGATGGTCCTTGCTGCAGCCATACATACCCTGGACAGGGACACAGGTCCCCTGGAAGGCACAATAGCTGGGAGCTGGAATTTAGGGAGTGTGGAGCAATCCCAGGGAAAGGGCTGCTGTTGACTGTGGAGAGACAGATTGAGGGGATGTGAAGGAGATTGTGGTGGGAAATGCCTGTGGAGGAAGGCCAGGCAGCCATGGAAGCAAGATGTTGATGCTGAGCCATGCATAAGGCATGGAGCCATCACCATAGCATCTCCCCACAGGCCAGCATCAGGAGCTGAAATAGAGAGGCTGGCCCATCAAATGCCCGACACATTTAACTACAGAGTAGGACCCCACCGAAGGTGCCCCTTCAATTGCTTGATGCCTGATCTACAGAGTAGGATCCCAGCCAGAGGGGGCCCCTCTATGTGCCTGATGTGCTGAACAACAGAGAAGGACACCAGGGAGCCCTCTAAGTGCCTGAATGGGTGGAGATATGGAGAAATACTGGAGGCCATAACTCCTGCCATGGAGGCAGTCTGTGTCCCTACACACTTGGCGCCACCAGGGTCCCCACAAGCCAAGCAGATGTGCCATCTTAACATTCAACTCTCCCTGGGGCAGAGTGACCACAGGGGGAAAAAAAAGTCTTATGTCTATGCATGCAGGGTCACTTTGGTCGTGTCCAACACTTTGTGACCCTGTAGACGGTAGCCTGCCAGGCTTCTCTGTCCGGGGGGTTCTCCAGGCAAGAATACTGGAGTGTACTGGCCAATACTGGTCACCATACCCTTCTAGAGCACTATACTTCCTGATGCCCTAGCCGCCAACTCCCCTGAGTACCTGGTGCTGCCAGAACCCCTGTGACCCAAGCAGCTGCACCACCTCCACACCTGGCCCTCACAGGGGCAAACCCAAGCCCTCCAGGGCAGCATCAGGAGAAAACTCCAATAGAAGACCCACATGCAGAGGTGGAAATAAGACCACAATCGAAACCCAGGAGCAGTGTGTCTAAGGAAGAAGACCCCAAATCATCCCACTAGCTGTACAAGACGGAGAAGGCAATGGCACCCCACTCCAGTACTCTTGCCTGGAAAATCCCATGGATGGAGGAGCCTGGTGGGCTGCAGTCCATGGGGTCTCTAAGAGTTGGACACGACTGAGCGAATTCACTTTCATGCACTGGAGAAGGAAATGGCAACCGACTCCAGTGTTCTTGCCGGAGAATCCCAGGGACGGGGGAGCCTGGTGGGCTGCCATCTATGGAGTTGCACAGAGTCAGACATGCCTGAAGTGACTTCAGGCAGCAGTACAAGCTTCAGATTAAATCCACACTATCAACTAAGCAGACTCTGTGTCCATGGAATATATAAAAGGTCACTGAGAGCTCCCACAAAGAAAACACACTAGTTCTGATAGCTGTGGACTTCGGAGGCAAGAACACATAGGAGTAGGACCAGATTAGAATCTGAGCTGCCCCCACAGCAGGTCCAGAGACCAGCACAGTGTTGGAGGGCATCCTAGGGAAGCAAGGTGGACTGTGACTCCCAGCAAGGGAAAGGACGCTGACAGCACTGACTCAGTAAAAACATTTATTTTTATTTTTTTAAAATTTTTATTTTTACTTTATTTTACTTTACAATACTGTATTTGTTTTGCCATACATTAACATGAATCCACCACGGGTGTACATGCTATGTTTTGACTTGTTCTGTGGATTCTTTTGGATTTTCTTTCTTTCTCCCCTCCCCATTGTAATTGTCAATTTTATTGGCCCTATGAAATCTAATTTGGAGAAGGCAATGGCACCCCACTCCAGTACTCCTGCCTGGAAAGTCCCATGGACGGAGGAGCTTGGAAGGCTGCAGTCACTTTTGAGTTTTTGTTTTTTTTCTGGGTCACATTTTTTATTGTTGTTTTAAACCTCTGCCTCTACATTTGGCTATTGCAGTTCTGTGGAGTTTTCCTTTTTTTCCTCTCTCTTTTTTAAGGTTGATTTTTATTTTTTTTAACATTATTTTTTCTATATTTATTCCTTTGCTTGGTTTTCCTACTGTTCTTTTCTCCTTGCAGTTAATCTTTAATGTATATAAATTTTCTTTATCTACCTCTGTTTAACTTTGCATATCTATTCTTTCTTTCCTTTCCTCTAAATATATTTTTTAGTTTTATTTTCATTGCTTCATTCCCCAGTTGGCACCTTGTTTTAGTTTTGTTTTCCAGTTTCTGCTTTAGTTAGTTTTGTTCTTGACTCAGAGATGAAATTTCTGGTTTCCTCTGTTCACCTGGTCAGTCTAGGTTGGACTTTTGCAGTTCTGTGGAGTTTTCCTGTTTTTTTTTTTT